>CAOLHI010001503.1:0-369692 GCA_948474755.1 Ctenosaura bakeri
TGGGTTTCAAAGAGGGCAGAATAAAAAAAAAGCAAGAAGCAATTACTGTCAGATTCCATTTAATGTGGTTTTCAAGCTCTTACTTGTCTTCTTGTTCAGACTTAAAATAAGTGGCTATAAAACATCAGGCAATATTAAAAATAGTAAATGGTATAGACTGATTGAGACTGTATGGGCATCAGTGGCAGAGCTTGGAGTATATGGAGAGGGTGGAAGGGGGCATGGCTGCAGCATGTGGGGGCATGGCTACAAGCCAGAATACCCCAAAAACTTTGCTGCCAGGGTGAATCCCCCCCATCCCCCCTCCGTCCCTCTGTGACTGATGGGCATGTTAAATAGTGCTGTTGAAACAACTATACAGTTTCATTTTTATCTCCTTCTATTACCCTCCACCCTAATATCTTTTCCTTATGAAGTTTCCATCTGGGTTTGTCATGTAATGATAGTGTCAGAGATGGAAATGCTGAAGGGCTCTCAATTGTATTTGAGACCATCAGTTCTCAAAGTAGTATCCTGATGTTCTTTTTAACCTTATTTTCAGAGAACCTTAGAGCCGGCCCTACCCTTGGGCAGAGCGAGGGAGTTGGTTGCCTCACGTCCTGGAATGAGGCAGCAATGTGCTGGAGGAGATAACTTGCCCTACAGAGAGCATATCCTGCAGAAAACTTACCCAGCTTTTCCTATGGCCTCTGACCTCTAGGCCAGCAGATCCCTTATGGAAAAGGTTGTGATACCACTTCAAGTGGAGTCTGACTTTAATGATCCTCTCCTATGGTTTTCTTGACAAGATGTTTTCACAGGAGGTTTGCCATTGCCTTATGCTGAGAGAATGTGACTTACATAAGGTCACCCAGTGGGCTTCCATGGCTTAGTGGGGATTCAAATCCTAGTCTCTCTCAGTTTCCTTCAGAGCAGGGCCTAGCCCTACTCCCCAGGCCTCCAGGGTGCCTGAGCTTGGAAAACTTTCTTGGGTTAGACTAGTGTGTTGTTAAAAAAAAAATTGCTAAAACCAGGTCTTGGAAAAGGGTTTTTTCCCCCTTTCTGTTCAAAGCAGAGCTTGGAAAACCTTCTTGGGTTGGACTACAAAGAACAGTACTTAAAAGTTACTAGAAATAAGAGCCAGAGGAAAGAAAAAGTTTTGTTTTCTCTTAAACGCAGTGCTTGGAGGACTTAATTTCCAACCACTGGTGTTACCCTGTATTGTGGGGGTCCCAGGAGGGACGTCCAAATAACCAAATAAAAACACAAGATGGGAAAATTAACTCGAGCACTCTCTTAAGCTAATGAGAGGCAAGGTAACTTTAGCTCGGATCTTTTACCCTATGTATACAGCTTCAGGTCAGAAGAGCAGTCAGACAGTTTTTAAAAGGATAAAAATAATAATAGCTTTATTAAAGGACAAACAACAGAAAAGACACCACAAACACACAGTTAACTAGAAATTAGAAGTAAGAGTTTTCGGGGGAATGGGTGATACGACACCTTTTCTTGTAGTCCTGGTGAGAAGTGGAGGATTGCAGGGAAGAAAGCTCAGTGCGGTTCGCTGAGGGGGTGACTCACTAGACAAACCGACAGCAAGGCAGGATAGCAGTCCGGAGTGTTCCGAGGGGCACTCGGAATTGGGGACTTTTTATAGGGTGGATTGTGCCTTACAGGCCATGCCATGCTCAGTGAGAACAAAGAGAATTTGAAGCGGGACAAAAGCGTTGGAAAAGGTCAGGTTTTACGTGATGAACTTAGTGCTGGACGACAATAGTATAGCCAGTATGCAAATGGCTCAGCATAAAGAAAGTGCCAGCTCTCGTCCGAGCGTCTTTGTGTAAAGCCGTGCTTAAGCAAGAAGCGTCTGCAAGAAGTGGTTCCTGAAGCAACGGAGAGGCATTAATCTGCCTGCCTAAATGGGGATTGGAATGTCCAACCATTAACGGCCGTTTACGTGCTTGTCCGGTGGCCCTTGCAAACACGTGGAGCAGGGTGGCTGAGAAAGGTCAAGTGAAGGCCAAATAAGTTTGATATCAAGAGATATCTGGTGCTATCACCAGGCATGACAGAACCGTGGTAACACTGGGAGACTACCCCCTATAACTCATATGGAGGATGGAGCAAGCAGGAGTTTTCTGCTGAGACTAGGACACAGAGCAATGGCTTCAAACTTCAGAACAGATTCCATCTAAATATTAGGAAGAAGTTCCTGATGGTAAGAGCAGTTTGACAGTTTGGAATATGCTGCCTCAAAGTGTGGTGGAGTCTCCTTCTTTAGAGATTTCTAAACAGAGGCTGGATGGCCATCTGTCGGGAATGCTTTGTATTCCTGCATGGACTTGATGGTCCTTGTGGCCTCTTTTAGCTCTACAATTCTGTGATTTCACCAGAGACTCTCTAGGTCTTAGATTTAGCGCCTGAAATCTCGGCACCTAGGTTGCTCCCAAGGAACCATGTTTTTTACTTCATTTCAAGTGACAGGAGAGCTTGGGTCAGTGCTGTGGCTTGAGGTCCAAGTGTTCTTTTATCATCTGATTAATACAGTATCAGTTATCAGCTTTCTTCAACTAGTAGGGGCACATGCTATACACCAGTCAAACGTGCATGTCCTGCAACACATTTAACCTCACCGGAGCTTGGAAAAGCTACTTCTTTGAATTATGCTGAGATGTGGAGAGTTGAAATTCACAGATCCAGCATGGTGTAGTGGTTTGAGTGTCAGGTCATTTCCGCACTACATTGTTATAGTGCTATTATTCCACTTTCAACATCCTGTGGAATTCTGGGGTTTGTAGTTTACTGAGGCCAAAGTGCTCTCTGGCTGAGACTTCTAAATGCCCCTCCCTAAACTGGAATAGAAGTGGAATAGTAGCACTATAACAATGTAGTGCAGAAATGGCCTCAGACTAAAACCCTGAGAGACTAGGATTCAAATCCCTCTCAGCCATGGAAAACCACTGGATGACCTTGGGCAAGTCACACTCCTTCAGCCTAAGAGGAAGACAATGGCAAAGTGCCTCTGAACAAAATCTTGCCAAGAAAACTCCATGATAGACTCACTATAAGTTGGGAACATCTGGAAGGCACACAACAACAATGTTCAAAACATAACATTCCCAAGCTGTGGGCCTTACTGCTAAAAAAAAACCTAGATCCCATTATATATTACTTTTCAGTATCTAAAACTCATCACAGTTACCCATTTTAAACATGGGGGCAAGGAGCTGTATGCACCAGTCGGCTGTGGCTGCCTGCCAGACCAAAAAACAAAACAAAACAAAATGTCCTGGAACATTCTTGGCATTCTAGCAGAGTTAGAATCTCAGGGGCTGGCCCTGAGTCTCCAGTCTTTATGAGTCATTCCAGATGGGAGATAAGCATGGGACCTAGTTCTGCTCTCTGAGGCAGCAGAAAATAAACCTGTACCCTCAGTCCAACCTCCTGCTTTATGCAAGATTGCCAGCTAAAACATCCCCAACAGATAGCTGTCCAGCCTCTCTTTTTGAAGATGTCCAGAGGAGGAAGCCACATAACCTCTCTAGGCAATTAATTTCATTGTTGACCCACTCTTACTGTCAAGAAGTTCTTTCTAACGTTCAGTCAAAATCTACTCTCCTGTAATTTCAAACCATTGGACCGGGTCCTATCCTCTGGGGCTGCAGAGAACAGGTCTTCTTCTCCTCTCAGTGACAGCCCTTGAAGTATTTAGAGACTGCAATCATATCAACACTCAGCCTTTTCTTCACCAAGTTGAACATACCCAGCTCCTTTCCTCATAACATTTGCCTTTATTGCTGCAGCATTACACTGCAGACTAATGTTCAACTTATGATCAACAATAATCCTAAAATCCTTTTTGCATGTCATACTGCTGAGCCAAGTATCCCCCATCCTATAGATGTGCATTTGATTTTTGTGGCCTAAACATAGAATTTTACATTTGTCTCTATTGAATTTCATTTTGTTAAATTCAATCCAACATTCTGGTTCATTTAGAACCTTTGGAATTCTGTTCTTCTCTTCCAATGTATTAGCCACCCCTCTGAGTTTTGTATCATCTGCAGACTTAATAAGGATTCTCTCTACTGTTTCATCTAAAACACTAATAGAAATGTTGAACAGTAACAATCCTAGGACAGAACCCTGAGGTACTCTACTTGAGATCTCCTTCCAGTTGGAAGTGCAGCAATTGATGGAGACTTTTCAAGCACAGTTTTCCAAAAAAGTTATGGATCCATCTGGCACTGCTTCCATTTTTTCCACATTTAGTCAGTTTGTTAATCAAAATATTATGGGAGGACATTATCAAATGCTTTGCTGAAATCCAGATAAATGATATCTACAAGATTCCCACCATCTCCTAACCTAATTACCTAACTGAAAAAAAGATAAAAGATTAATTTGGCAAGATTTGTTCTTAACAAACCCATGCTAGCTCCTGCTGATTACTGCACTGTCATCAAGATACTTGCAGACAGACTCGTGAATAATCCATTCTAATCCCCCCCTCTCTGGTATTGAGGTTAGACTGACTGGTCTGTAGTTCCCTGGGTATAACCCATCTAACACAGAAGCACTTCTGTCTTGTCTGGATTAAGCTTCAGTTTGTTCATCTTTATCCAGTCCATTATTGGTGATAAACACTGGTTTAGAACCAAGATGGCTTTTTTGGATTGGGGTGGAAAGGAATAATATAGCTGGATATTATCTCCTTATTGATGCCATTGGACCCCAAAACTCTGGAAGACCTCTCCCAGTTGTTTCATGTATATGTTAACTAGTATAAGGGACAAAACAGAACCTGAGGGACTCCACAGGCTGATGGCCAAAAAGTTGAACAAGAATTCTCCAGCACCACCTCTGGGTTCCCTCCTCCAGAATGAAATGGAGGTGCTGTAGAACAGCGACTCCAATTCCCATCCCAGCAAGGCAGCCAAAAAGGATACCATGATTGATGGTACCAAAAGCTGCTGAGAGATCCAGCACAACTAACAGGGATACTCCTCTCCCATCCAGTTCCCTCCCACCAAGGTGGCCAAAGCTGTCTTCATCCCATAACCAGGCCTTAAACCAGATTGAAATAGATTTAGATCATCCGTTTCATCCAGAAGCTGAGAGGCAAACTGTGAGCCACAGTAATTGATGGATAATGCTTTATGGCATCACCAGGGTCTATCCCCAAGTCTCAGGACTTGGCCCAGAAATGCCATGGTCTGAGATGATCTTTACCTGGCATCCCTAAGCAGAATTTCAGGAGCTTTTGGGATTAAGGTGTAACATTCCTGCAGAGTTGCAGTGGCAGCCAAAAGTCAATCTTCTGAGTGGAATACTAGGAAAAAAGTGGGCTTTATACTGTTAAATATTTATTTTTCAAGCTCTGGGAATGTTTGCGATGGGTTTGTAGGCTTCCAAAGTATTTAAAGAATTAGAGACTTGGCCATCCATTTGTGAAACCACAAAGAACAATGCCATTTTTGCAGCTCTACTTCTAATAATGTTGTTCCAGCTGGGGACATGACGTAATGATTTCAGCAGCATCAGTCTGAGGTCTCTTAAAAGTGAAACCATGTCATAGATACCAGTCTTATATCTGCTTATAAAGGCAGGACTCAAAAAAGGAAAGATGGATGAAAATTTGGATGGGGAAAGGAGGGGAAAATGCAGTTCCAGTGAATCCTAGAACAAATACCCCATTCTCTTAAGTCTTAGAGAAAAGCAGTGGCATACTCACTCTGAATAAATTATAGATTAAATTAAAGTGTACTTTGAAAAAAAAAAAAAAATCCCTTGAGAGTGTTGTTGGAAGTTGAACTTGACAACAATGGCAACAGCAAATGTTCGATGATATTATTATGTGTGGAACTAATTTGCCTGTCTTTCATGCTCATCTTATATATTTATTGTTGCTGCACACCTTCAAAACATTTCCAATTTATGGCAATGCTTGGATGAACCTATCATGGGGTTTTCTGGGAGCTGAGACTGTGTGACACAGCCAATGTCACCTAGTGGGTTTCCCTGGCCCAGTGGGGAATTGAACCATGATCTCCAGGATCCAATGCTCAAACCACTACATTATGCTGGCTCAATATATAGGGGCAGTGGCAGAGCTTGGAGTGTGTGGAGGGGTGGGTGGGAGGGGGCAGGGCTATAGTGTGGGGGGCATGGCCACTGTGCGGGGAGCGTGGTTGCAGTGTGCAGGGGCATAGTGCAGGCATAGTGCAGGGGTGTGGCTATGGGCCGGGATGCCCCAGAAACCTTGCCGCCCGAGGTGAATCGCCCCCCTACCCCCACATTCCTATGCAACTGTATAGGAGCCTAGAAATTTGCACATCTACACATATAACTCACTGTGCCAGTATTCTGTTATGTACATGGAGACTGGATACTTGGAAGACTGGCAGGGACAGTTGGCATAATCACAGTTTCACAGGTGCACAGAAAATGAGGGGGAGAGAGAGAAAGAAGAAGGAAGGAAGGAAAGGAAGGAGCTTGCAAAGTTGCTTTGTGGACTACAACTCTCATAATCCCCTTTAAGAGTGTCCAAACAATTCTGGAAGTTTTTGTTCAAAAACAAGGAGATCAAGCTCTGTTTCTAGCCTCTGAACAAGATGAGTATCAAACAACCAGGAAGGGCTCCAATTTTGGTTGTTAGTTTTTACTTGGAAGTTGTTATGCTTTGTTTGTTTGTTTGTTTTTAATGCAAATTTGCTTTCAAGGATGTCATTCAGCTGGATTATGAGCAAGTGGGGATATTAGCGATAGAGTATGGCTTGATTTAATCACACACAAAAAAAATGAAAACTGAAGGGTCAAAGAAGGCAGGTCACAGTTTACAAAGAAAAGGGTTGTGCAAATGCTATGAACTGCTCCAAATCGAATAAATCAATGGGCTGCAACCTTGTGCAGAGATGTGTAAATAGATAGAACTTGAGTATCTCACTGCAGAGTAGTTATTTTGTGTAGATGCCTGTTACTTAATTATAGCATATGCCAGAAGATATTCAAGGACACTGCTTGTGGTTTCTTTTATAATTATAGGCTAGCACATAAAAATAGAATATAACATCCCTTGGGAAACTTAAGAAGTATCTGTCACCACTTTATTTCATTCAATGGCCTTTGTAGATTGTCTGCTTCAAAGCTGGGCATCTATTCCTAAATCAAGAGGTATGCAAAGTGTATTTTCTTCTCATTCTTTCTTATTCAAGTAATTACTACTTTTTAAAAGAAACATCGTAACCTAAAGCTGTAAAAATTTAGAACAGCAAAGGTAAGTTTACACAGGGGCTCCATCTGGACGGTTGGTATTTTTACTGGTCCTTCTGAGATTTCAGTACTTTACTGCAAATTGCCCAGCAAACTTTCATTATTGGGTGATATATATAAATATTGTAAGAAAATAAGGAGCTTATAGGCCAACTGCAGATTGTAAAGCAGCCGTGGTCATGAATCAGAGTCTCTTATCATGGTCTCGAGAATTTTATTCTGTTCTTCCTAGCTGTAGAGCTCTCTTCCAAGGAAAACTAGGTTGGTCCCCTCACTTTTGTCCTTATCATCGTAGGCAAAGACCATTTTGTTCAGGCAATCCATTGGCAATCCACCAGTTGATAAGGGAGAGACTTTTAAATGTGTAGGTACAGTCAGCTGTCCACATTTCACATTTGTGGATTTGATTATTCACGGATTATTTGCTGCCACCTCTGCTGCCTCCCTATGCCATTTTTAATACAGACTACAAGCCTTGTGAGACTCAGAAACTGCAAATGAGGTTTATAAGTCCCTATTAAAAATGGTGTGGGGCAGCAGTGGAGGTGGCAGTCAGCCCCACCAGCCAGCCACTTTTGCCTTGTGAAGGAACCCTGATGTCTCAAAGGGATCCACAGTGGGTTGAATATCGTGATCATACTTTTGTGTGTGTTAAATATGGTTTGGGAGGGCCTAGGATGATTCACAGTTTTTTCACTTTCGCAGGGGTCCTGTGCTCCTATCCCTAGCAAATGTGGAGGGATGACTGTACTATACTTTCTTTTTTGTCACACTATCACGTCTGTTCAGTTCAGATGTGTTTTAATCCTGTAATTTGTTTGATTATGGTTTAGTATGCTATAATATAAAATAATGTAAAATGTTTCCCCACACACCCTTTAATTTTGCTGTAAGTCACCTTCAGTCCCAGTTTGGGGGTTAGGGAGGCAGGATGTAAATCAAATAAATAGTGCTAAGTGGGTTGTGTCAGGAGGGGTCCACATTGTCCTGCAGGAACTGGGGACTTTTCATACTACACAGTTTTAGTGCTAAGATTCCACTTTAACTGTCCTGGTTCCATGCTATTGAATCCTGGGATTTGCAGCCTTGGAGGGAGCATTTAGTATGTTGTGCCAAAGAGCTCTACTGCCTCCCAGAACTACAAACCTCAGGATTCCACAGGATGGCAACTAAAGTGGAATCATAGAACCATAATGGCTCAGTATGAAAGAATCCCTCTTCTATAGGTGACCAGCAGCTAGTATTGAAACTACTAAATCAGCAGGGATCAGATACATATTGTCCAAAACTTAATAGAAGTGGTGCCTAAACTGAAATAGAATATCACAGAGTTGGAAGAGACCACAAGGACCATTCAGTACAATCCTCTGCCATGCAGGATTACACACTCAAAGCACTCCCAATATGTGTTCCTCCAACCTCTGTTTAAAAACCTCCAGAGAATGAGGCTACACCACACTCCAAGACAGCCTATTCCACTGTTCAACTGCTCTTACCACCAGGAAATTCTTCTTAATGTTTAGGTGCAACCTCTTTTCCTGTCGTTTGAATCAATTGCTCCGTGTCCTTGTCTCTGGAGCAGCAGAAAAAAAGCTTGATTCATCTTCCATATGATGTTCTTTTAAATATTTAAACATGGCTATTGTGTCATCTCTTAAACTTCCCTTTTCCTAAACATACCCAGCTCCCTAGGTTGCTCCTCATAGGGCATAGTTTCCAGGCTTTTCATCACTTTGGTGACCCTACTCTGGACACATTCCACCTTTCAATATCTTTCTTGAACTGTGGTGCTGGAAACAGTAGAGTAGAGTAAAGTTATGC
The DNA here is from genome assembly GCA_948474755.1 of Ctenosaura bakeri. NCBI lineage: Eukaryota > Metazoa > Chordata > Lepidosauria > Squamata > Iguanidae > Ctenosaura > Ctenosaura bakeri. The sequence goes on from CAOLHI010001503.1 coordinate 9,073, forward strand.
TGAAGTGAGCTATGCAGTCAAGACCTGAATTGTGATGCTCAGAACTGGGCATAGTAGATTAGATAAGATTAGATTAGATCAGATCAGATTAGAATAAAATTATGCCAGAGTAGCTAGGTGTGCTATGCCACCTATACCCCTGGAACCATTGTATGGCCCTACTCTGCAATGCTGTTAGTCCCCAAATGAAAGTATGCTAGAGACATACTTACAGAACACCTTAGAAAGCACAACCACTTGGCAGAACTCTGCTTGTACACCATAATCAGAATGCAAGCCTTGCCCAACATGCTAAAAAGTGCAGCTAGTGGCAGAAAGGTACTTATGCTACTGTATGACCAGTAAGGTCAGTAAGATTATGTCAAATCCTATAAAGCTGATGACCCTGTCTTAACTGCTAGCGCCAAGAACCAGATGACACATTAGCTACACATTTCTGGGCTTTAATGCAGATTTTTATTTCCATTGCAAATTGAAAGCCTGGGGAAGAGAGGGAAGGTTCTGGATGGGGACCTCAGTATGGGAGGTAGGGGGGCTTTCCCCCTTTGCTCATGCTGCTGTGGTCTTGATCAATTGGTTTCAATAGACTATTTTTTACAGTCCATATTTCAGTTACGTTGTGGGAGGGCTGAATGGGATTGGGACTATAATAGTGGGGAAAGATTTAAAGATTTAACACTCCCTACCCCAAGAGCCAGCATGGTGTTATGGTTTGACTGTTGAACTACAACTCTGGAGATCAAGGTTTGATTCCCCACTCAGCCATGGAAACCCATTAGGAGACTTTGGGCACATCACACCCTCTCAGCTCCAGAAAGCCCCATGATAGGTTTGCCTGAGGGTTGCTATAACTTGGAAATGACTTGAAGGCACAAAATAACAACAACCCACGTCAAGGTCTCGGTCAAAATTAGGACCCTCACATTGGATAATAAAAGAAGCCCCAGAGGTTTTCAAGGTAATGATTATGCAATTAAAGTAGAATGTTGTTTGGCCCTAAAGTGTCTTTTCCTCATACAAAGACAAAGCTGCTTAGGGATTCTGAAAGAGAAGTCCCTAAACAGCTTTGTCTTTGTCTGAGGAAAAGATACTTTAGGGCCAAACTGAATAATTTCTGACAGTCTCCAAAGATAATCTAGTACTGACAACGTGCTATCATCCTGTGGCCAAAATGCTCAGGATGTTCTTGACAGGGAGAATAAAATTATGGAGGTATCCAGAGGAGACAGTAGTGTAATAATGGTCACTTCCCATACCCTGACATATTCCGTTCATGACGAAGAACAGCTGCCCTAAAACAACTGTGCTAGAACAGCTTATCATAGAACTTACAAGAGGAGGGGTGACCCTGGATGTAACATATCCTAGTTTTGGATGTATGTATGATTGAAATAAGCTGAAACTGTGAAAGTATGACCATGGTGGTATGAAACTGAATTTATATGCCACTGCGTAAGTACCATGGGCTAGTCTTGGGATGCAGCAGAAAGTACCAGGGAAGTTCAACACAGTCATATTTGACTTCAGAGGAGGAAGCTTCTCTAAATAGAAAGGAAAAAATTTTGGAGCAGAAAGCCAATAAAAGAGATACCCAGACAATAAGAGATTTACAAAAATTCTAAAGGAAGATGAGGAGATTGCAGAGAAGCTAAATGATTAAAAAAAAAAATCTTTACTGGAGAAGATGTAAGGTGGATACTTATGCCTGCTTTAGTATTCTCTAGAAGGGATTCTGAGGCTAACAGTGGTGACAAGAGATGAAGTTCCAGATCCATGAACAAATTCAAAACCAATGAATGAAAAGATCAAAATGGTAAAGAACTCAAACATGATGTTTCTGGTCTTTTAACTAAGCTGTACCAGAGCACAAGAGAATAGCCATTTTTAAAAGAAGGAATCAAGGAGTAATCCAGGATCTCTTCCACTATTTTTTCCAAGTCTGGGAACTCAGTACAAATCTGATTTACGTCTGTCATAGTATCAGTTTGACAGAAAATGCAGAAGGACCTCCAGTGAGTTGTGTGGTACCCCCTCCATAAATGTTCCTCTTTATTCTGGATTTTATTGCCTTGCTGTATATATGGTGTTTTAAGTTTAGGAACTAAATACCCTACAGGCACCAGATCTTGTCTGATCTTGGCTGCTAAGCAGGATCATCCCTGATCAGTACTCAGTTGGGAGACCACCAACCAATGCCAGGTGCTATAGGCTATATTTCAGAGGGAAAAAATGGCAAAATCACCTCTGAGGTTTTCTTCCCTATAAAAATCCTATGAAATTCATGGGGTTGCCATAAGTTGACAGGCAGCCTGAAGGCACATGCACATACAGGTTTAATTATTTATCTGGTTTTCTTGTCCTTTCTGAATGGAATGTTATTTCTTAGTGTTATTGCCATTTTCTACCAAGCTGCATCAACTCTTTTTCTCTTCTTGGTAGTTTTTTATTTTTTTTAATGAGAATGTGAAGGAAAGGAATTAAACTTGGCAGGATTGAAGAATCAAGTTTCTCTCCTTTTTGCTTTCCTTGTTCAAAATTCAATGTTGCTCATTGTTCCAATCATTATACTGGAGATCTGTGAAATACTTTATTTTAGACAAGAATGTGCTGGATTTTATTCTGTAATTAGTAGCATCTGGCCACACATGTTTGTGTTTAACATTGTACAAATTCATTCTGTATACAAGACAGGATTGACCAGGGGGAAATGAAATTATTAACTGTTGTGGCGTGAATTTATGGTCCACTGTGCCAGCACAAAATGTATTTTCTTTGTTTCTTTTCTTAAAACATACTAATAATTTAATGCTAAAATATTCAAGGCAATGTACAGCCAGATTGAAAACTGAAACTATATTGGAGAAGGTGGATATCATAGCATAATACCGTCATCATAATAATGCTATCATAATACTAGAACCTGAGCCATGTATCAGTCTGGGAGATGAGATAAAAGCAAGTACAGAACTATGTTCTTCTGCAGAGTCAACACAGTACAATGGTTAGAATCAGGGCTACCTGGTCCATTAGGTATAGTGCATATGAAAATTTTAGGGCCTACAAAACCATGACAAAACCAGGATTCTATGGCCTAGGAAAACATCCCTAGTGGTACGGCAAGGCAAGGCAGGGAGTCAAGTCCAAGAGTCCCTAGGACCTACAAAAACCTTAATGCAGCCCTGGTTAGAGTGTTGGACTAGGACTCTGGGAAACCAGGGTTCAAGTCCCTGCCCATCCATGGAAAGCCACTGGTAATCTTTGGCAAGTCATACTCTTTCAGCCTAAAAGGAAGACAATGGCAAACCCTCTCTGAAAAAGTCTCACCAGAAAAACACCCTGATAGATTTGCCTTAGCGTCACCATAAGCCATAAATGACTTGAACTCACAAACATACATACTGTGTTCATACAACACATAGTTAAACTATGGAGTTTGCCATCGCACAATGCACACCCATTTGGATTACTTTCAAAGTAGATAAGACAATGGAGGATAGGGTTATCATTGGTTATTGGACATAATGGCATTGTCTGTGTACTACCACCACTTTCAGAAGCTGTGTGCCTCTGAATACTAATTGCTGGGAGCATGAGCAGCAGAATGCTCCTGCCCTAATGTCCTGATTTTAGATGTTGGGTTGGCCATAACAGTTGCTGTTTCCCACATCAGTGAAGCTGTGAATTCATTCCAGGTCTTACTTCCAAAATTTAGAGAAGCAGTCCAGGATACTGAACTTATTTCAGCTCATTAAAAGTTTGGACTGAGACCTGGGTTGAATTCAACACCCCACTGAACTTGATATGATCCATCATAGCTCTTCATATGGTCTTAAGATCTTAATACAAACATTTTGACTCACAACATATTAGCTCAGTACCACTGAGAGCTATTTTTAAGAACTTCTGTTTTACCTTCTACCAGATATCCATTCTACTTCTGCTCCAGAAGGTAACCCTTGCAAGACCTTATCTAGAGGGGGTAATGAATATGCCTTTTTTTTCTACTTGAAGCAAGCTTGTTACAGATAATAGGCCAAGATTCTGTTTTAAAACCACCCTGACAGAGTATAAAATTTGAGTATAAGTTTCTGAAGATGGAGAGAATTACTCTGGTGGTGGTGTGAGGGCACTTTTCCATGCACCTCTGTGGCATGTGGGCCATGGGTTGGAACTGTGTCTGGGTGCTATGTGGCAGCTGTCACACTGGTGAAGACTTGCATAGTGAAGTATGGGATATATCCTTATCCAATGTAGCTACTGTGTTTAGAAAATCTGATTAAAATTGCTTTTTAGACAGAATTTATGTCTGCATAACACAGGTTTTTCACTCTGGATGCCTCCAGTCCTTTTTCCTTCATTTCAGAGGCTGCATGTCCTAATACCTTCTTTGCCTATTTTTCTCACTGATATTATAGAGAAGCATGATGCAGGTAGGTGTTATAGAGATGTATGCTGCACTAAGACAATTTTACAGCCCAAATTAAGCACTCTTGATTCCATTGATCACAGTGGAAAGCTAAGCACATAGTTAAATCTCTTCCATTGTAATTGACTGGATCTGTCTTTGGCTAGATCACATCCTGTCGATAGCATTGTCAAAGACATAAAGCCTTTATCTCTGTGTCAAAACCTGTCTATGTCAAAGACATAAACCCCTTTGCTTAAGGAAAAAGGGATGTTTATCGCTGTAAGTATTATGAGGTCTAAAAAAAGTTGCTTCAACACTTACAAATAAAATGTATGCCTCCTAAAATGTTTGATCACACACACGCACATAACACATATACACACATTTAAACTGGCTTTGCAAATTCTGATTAAACACTAGGGGTTTAAGACTAACCAGTGAGATGCTCTAAAAGGCTGCCTTGGGCAGCTTCTCTGCGGAGATTGTTCTCACTGTGGCAACACCACTAAGAAGCCCCAGTTCCAGACATTTCAAGACCAACTGCACAAAGGCAAACTGATCCTCCCACACAGCTAAATGAAGCACTTATCTCAGGTAGCAAAGCACTTAGGATGCTGAAAATTGTCTCCCTTTTGCCAGCAATTTCTCAACTGCTGCTCCAGAGAGATTTTCCTGCTCATATTGGCACTGTGTGTGGTTCTCCAGACATGGCAGGGACTGGTCCTGTCTGAGCTGCATTATGGAGGTGCTCATTGCACCATTGAATCTTCAATAACAATACAACTCATCTTTATTCACAACATCCAGTGTAATCTCCTCATGCTCAGTAGGAATGACAGAAGGAAGAATGGGGTTCCTTCCACATACACTACCCTCTCCTCCTGTTCAATATTATCTTGATTTTTTCTCTCTCTCAGGAAATACGTATGTGTATATTCATTGATTGAACTGTTTGACTTTTCTTCTTTAAAAGACCTGGGAGCTAGATAATAATGGCTCTTAAAAGCAAAAGAAATGCTAAAACATAAAAGGAAATATCACACCATGAAATCCTTGCAAGCCAATACGGACACCGCTCTAAACAGAAACATTATGAAAGATACTTTTCCTCAAATGGCCCATGCCTTAGTTACATCCCGTTTGGATTACTGTAACATGATCTCCGTGGGGCTTCCTTTGAAGAGTGTTTGAAAACTTGAACTTAACCAAGATCTGCAGACAGATTGATAACTTGAGTTGGCTACAGGGAGCATACAACTCCCTTATTGCAATAGCTGTAGTGGCTGCCCGCCCATTTCCAGATAGAATTTAAAGTGCTTGTGATAACCTATAAGGCCCTATACAGTTCAGATTCAATGTTATATGAAGAGCTGTACTCTCCTGTACGAACCTGCTATTGTATTGAGAACTTCTGGAGAGACCTTGCTCTCTGTCCCACCACCCTCACGAGTACTTTTGGTGGGAATGCAAGAAAAAGCCTTCTCGGACTCTAGAATTTCCATCCCAGAGAGGCTTGCCTCCCGCCATCTTCCCACAAGCAGGTAAATTTTTGTTATCCCAGCAGGCCTTTAAGGACTGGTTTTTTTTCAGGGGAAATGGGCCTTTTGTAATGTGCTTGACTTTTATTTGTTATTGCTGTTGATTTAATTTGTTTTTACTGGTTTCAGATTTTATGGTGGTTTAATTGCTTTCTAAGTTTTGCATACAGTTATTTTTTCACTATGTTTTAAATGTTGTAAGAAGTCCTGAATCCCAAATTGATGAAAAAGTGGGTGAGTGGTAATGGTAGTGGTTGCTGTTTTTGTTGTTGTTGATGATGATGATGATGATGAGCAAGAGTAGTCTAATCTTGCTGCGTGGTTGGGCTCCATCAGTGATGATGCTGGGAGACCTCTCTTGGGAGGACAAGCTACATTTGTAGAGATATGACCAAGAAATGTCTATTGTGGGTGTTACCCTTGATACACCACATGGTGAGAAGACAGAGAAGGGTTGGTAGATATTGTTGTAGGTGCCAGCTGTCTGTTGCCAGGCAATGGAGTGCCAAGGTATTCAGCAGACAAACTTAGCAGTTCAGTAGTGTTTGCCTGTTCAGGATGAACTAGAAGTGTAGTCAGGTATCAGTCCAAAGGTTCAGGACTCCAGTGGTCAGCAAGGTCAGACAGTCCAAAAGTCAGAGAAACAGACAGACGGCGAGCATTGTCAGAGTTCAACTCCCTGCCCGTGCCTTTCTGCCAGCAGGGGAAGGAAGATGATAGTACTTCCCCAAGGGAAGGGGGCAGTACGGGGTGTCCAGTGCAAACAATCAAGTAGAACACTGAGCCGAGCCAAAGTCAAGGTCAAATCCAAAAGGTCCAGAGTGCCAAAGGTCAGTCCAAAAGAGTCAAGAGAGCTGGAACACAAGGGTCATGGGAGCTTGAGTAGCAATTTGCTACAAGTAAACACACCGACATACTTATATGCTGACAAAGACAGGTGTTACTCATCATTGTTTTTGTCATGGGCTTCCAAGACCTAGACTTAGAGTCTGAGGCAGCAGAACCTGCACTGAGCTCTGACACAGAGACTGCTGCAGCAGAACCTGCAGAGCAGACAGTACCACCACCCGCCCCAGGGACAGAAGTGTCAGCCCCAGCAGGGAGCTCTGATACAGAGAATGATCTAGCCATACCTACCCTTGCCCAGTGTGTTCACCAAAAGGCTCCCCTGCATTGCTTCCAGTGAATTTATGCCAAGAACCAATTAATCAGGCACTAGCTGCACTGACCCTGGAGCCTTTCCCCTCTAGCCTTTGTCAGCAATCAACTGACCATGTTCCCTGTGCATGCTTCTGTTTGCTTCCCTTGCCTGTGTTTCTGCCTTTGACCTGTGTTTGTTTTTGCCTGCCTCTGATTTATGGGCATTGTTGGGACCTTTATTGCTTCGCATTTGTAAAGCTATTTCCTTTCTTCAGTAAACTGACCACTTAAGTTACTGCTGAGTTTCTGATCTGTGTTTGTGATCCACTTCTCCTGGCTTCCAGCCCAGACCAAGCTCAGACAGTTCTGTTTACTCAATCTTGCCCAAACAGCTTCCCTCTGAACTGCTCATTTCTGTCTCTACCATGATTGGGAGCTGGGGGCAAAGGTCAATCTAATTCTTCTAAATCATTGTTGGTCCCCTCTCCCACTGGCACCAGTTGCAACAATTCTATCTCAGCTTGTCTTTCAGCTGATGGAGTGTTTCCAAGATACTTTGATCTATCACTGGTTCTGGTTCTGGCACAATCAATGGTTCATTGATCTCTGAGCCACATCTATCACAGGCATGGAATCTGTAGCGCACAAAGGCAAGGGCCAGCAAACACATGAGTTTTTTCTGGCATCAGACCACTGCCCTCTGCCTTCCTTAAAAAGGCTGAAGCCAGCTGGCTCTCCCAGCCTGACTAGCTCCCAGGGCACTTGCATCTGCTTATCCTCCTTCAAGGTTGCTGTTCACCTGAAGAAGCTGACTCCTGGCTCATGATAGATGTGAGTGGAGATGATTCTAAAAATACATTAATCTCCAAACATTTAAATGCATAAATTCCATTTTTAAAATATGGAGGACCAGTTTCAGTGCTCATGGCTTTGTCAAGAGTGCTTGCAGTCCACTGCCTACAAGCTATAGCCTCCTAAAGAGTTCTCACCTCACAATATGAATTAAAAGCTTTCAAAACTGCCTAATTTGAAAAACCTTTTTGGAAAAGGGAAAAGTATGAGTGTGTGAACCTTTATTTACTGACTGTGCTAGCTGTGAGATTCTGGGAGTTGTAGTCCAAAAAAGCAACATTCCTAGGCTCCAGTTTAGATATCCTGGCATCTTTAACAATTGAAAAATATCCGCTGGTCATCTCCCCACTGGTATGCATGCCTGAAAGGTCTTTCATTTTTTGTTTGCTTCCTAGCTTGTTTGCCTAGTGGTGTTATGCTCAGGGAGTCTTCAAGGGTTTGGTTTGAACTGATCAAATTCCCTAAGCAACTGCATATTCTTTTTTCTATTATAAAAGAGAGAGAGAGAAATCAAACTCATTTTATTCTTTTCCCCACTTGGACATAAACACAAGTGTTGGGTAAAAGATGCTACTGAGTGTTACATCAGTAATCTCTCTTGACTAAGTGCTAAACAACTGTTATTTAAGAATTACCTTGAGAAACAAAGAAGCAAAGCTCAGAAAATCTGCAGCATCTCATTCTTCAGTTGCAAGGGAATAACTGGCTCCGGTAAATGAAGGAAATTCTTCAAAGGGCTAACTAGAATAAGGAGTTTTCTGAAAGGTTGTTGTGTACTACTTCTGGCATGGAAGAGGTGGGAATAGAATAGCTTAAAATGAAGTAGAAGGACCATAAATACTTTAAAGACACCAGATTCCATCTGATCTTAGAAGCTGGTTAGTACTGGGATGGGAGACCATCAATGAATATCAGGTGCTGTAGGCTATATTTCAGAGGCTGGGACTGGCAAAACCACCAATGAATATTCCTTACCTAAGAAAAGCCTATGAAACACATGAGGTCCTCATAAGACTACAGAGACTTGAAGGAACATTCACACACAGTGTCACAAGAGAACCATCCTGCAGGGTATTAAAATCTCTCTGTTTCAGTCTCAATAAGTTTATCTTAATTTCATCTGAATTTTCTTCCCATGCTGGTGGCATACAGTGTTGTAAGCATAGCTCTGTCTTTCAGCATCTTCCTGTCATACTCTGCTCCCTAGCGCCTAAAGCCTGAGGCCAGGCCCAATGAGGGGAGGGAGGTGGTACAAATTAGTAGAGGCTGGAAAGCCAGAAGGGAGGCCAGAACCCAGCTACAATGAACATGTTTCTATCTTTCTTAGTAGCATCCATTGGAAAACTGGTGAAGGAAAATAATAGTGATATACAAAATTCATTGAGAGCCAACTTGGTGTAGTGGTTTGAACATTGGATAACAAGAGTGGAAACCAGGATTTCATTACATACTCAGTCATGGAAACCCACTGGTTGACCTTGGGTGCATCACATACTCTCAGCCCCAGAAAACCTGCGATAGGCTTGTCTTAGAAATGCCATAAGTCAGAAATGACTTGAAAACGCAACAGCAACAACAACAACAGTGCCAGCAAATGGGAGGAAAGGAACAAAGAGACAGATGGGAGGACAGGCAGTGCTGAAGTAAGCTACAAGTAAAGGAGCCCTGGTGGCGCAATGGTTAAATGCTGGTACTAAATGCTGGTACTAAATGCTGGTACTGACTCAGCCTTCCATCCTTCTGTATGTCAGTAAAATAAGTACCCAACTTGTTGGAGGCAATTAGCTAAAATATTGTAAACCACTTAGAGAGTGCTTTGCCCTGATAAGTGGTATAGAAATGTAACTGCTAATAGGGGTTTGGGTGTTGGACTAGGCCTCTGGAGAGCAGAGTTCAAATCCCTGCTCAGCTGTAGAGGCCTACGTAGTGACCTTGGGGAAGTCACACTTTCTCAGTCTCAGAGGAAGGCAAGGGAAATCCCCTCTAAAGAAATCTTGTGATAACTTCAACTTAGGGTTTCCATAAGTTGGAAGTGACTTGAAGGCACACTGCAACAAAAACTCAAGACCTCCAGTGGTAGTGGCAGGGGCTGGCAACTGAGACCCAAGGCAATGAACCCACTGTGACCTCAGGTGTGTGGAGAAGGAGTATCACCATTTCCATAGGCTGGGCGAGCAGCACTTCAAATTCTTTGTCAACTGTTCTACCTCTGAGAACAGCTGTTGCAGAAGATTGCACTGGCTTGGCCTGGACACTGAAGGGCATGTGACATGAGAGAGGAGCAGCTTGATTGCAGCTGAAACAGCGAAGTCAAGTAGTTATCCAGCAGGAGGATGCTGCTGGTAGGTAGTAGTGACTATTCTTTCTCCAAGAATCAAGGGAGCTTGAGAGAGTGGGCAAACCTTTGGGGGCTGAAGCAATTTTCACTGTGTCCTGAAGCCACTCTTAGTGGTCCTGCCTAGGTCCTGACCTGAGGTTTCCAGACTCATTCTATCCATCACTTTCTTCTGGAATGGCAGCCACAGTATCATATTGGGTGTCTATAGGATTTATCTTCACTTCCTACAAAGCAGCAAGAAGGTTCAACAGTCTTGGTAGACATTTCAAATAAAGTTACTGTGACAATATACCCCCAGTTCACCAGCAACTCAACAGCAGGAGTTTTGACTCTCTGGTCAAGGGAGAAAAAAAATATTCTGAAGGAAGAGAGGCTGGAAACTTATCTTTTTTGCATGGAGATGGAATATTGTGTTATGGGTGTTGTACTGTAGCCTGAAGAAAAAAAAGTCTATTTTTTTAAAAAAAATATATTTAGAAATGTCATTTGGGAGCCAAAGCTATATCCAGAAGACAAGCAAAGACACAAAATAACATTTGCCATGGAAGCAGCATGCAACTAGAGCTCCCAATTAACCTCAGTTTTGAAGCAAGAAAAGAAAAGAGTTGTTTTCATTGTAACTGAAGAAGGATGCACAGTAGTGATCCTTGACTCAGGGGCAATCACAGTGTAGCAATGCATGGATATAGCAATAACAGCAATAGGCTAGTCCTTCACTCAGTCTTGAAAGTCAAAACCAATGCACAGTCTTATGGGAACCTGTTTGTGCGTAGGTGTGTATGTGTCAGCAAATTGCCATTCCCACTGCTGTGGCACTGTGCTGGAGGACATTTTTCAAAATGCACATAATAACAGGGTTGATCTCCCAGTGGATAAAAACTGTGTCACCAACCATATTGTAAAAGATGCCTCTTACATAGCAAAATCATTGTTATGGAGGCAACTATGGAGGGTCTAGGGGCCAATATTCTGCTTCTGAGGTTCTCCAGGGCAACATGACAAAATGACAAAATGCCTCCTCCCACCTAAAATTAAAAACAACCAAGATGTGAGTGACCAAAAGTCTACTTTCGGTTTTTAAACAATAAATATTCTTTTTATATATTAAACTAGACCTTTCTAAACTGTGTGCTGCAATACATTAGTGTGTTGCCTGCAATGTGTAGGTGTTTCACCTGAACATAAGGGGTGGAGGGACTGTCTCTCCCATTGCCACTGCCCTGGGCAGAGGAAGACCCCTGTGAGAGCAGCGGTGGCAGTGGTGGGCTTAGTCCTGGTGGAGGGGCTGCCTCTACTTATTGAATTACTGTGTCGCGAAATGATGCATGTCTAAAAAAATTGTCACCAACATGAAAAGTTTGGAAGCTCTATATTAAACAGTGGATGTGGCAGGGGGGAAGAGCTTTAAGCTATTTAAAAGGCAAATGACTGCCCCTGGAGCTTTCCAGGACCACCTGTTGATTCTCCTTCTCTTCCCTCTTCTCTCTGGCCTGAAAAGGGCTGGGGAGTGTGGAGGAATCAAGGACCAGAAAAAGAGTGCTGAAGGGATCACATGCAGTTGAATGGACTTTGACCATCTCATCTGCTATTATGTTGTCCCTTGTAGCTACAGTTCCAGCATGCTGGACCCTTATCTTGCCTGTAGGAACCAAAGATGAACCCAACCAGGCAAAAGAGAGACCAACCTCATCTAAAATACACACAGAAACCAGTAGTCCCATTATCACAGACATACAGTTAACTCTTCACATTCGCAGGTTTGACTTTTGAAAATTTTATTATTCATGAGTTTGAAGGTCCATGCCCCCCTCCTCTTTGTCTGGCACCACCACTCTTCTCCCAGATCCTTAGACCAGACCTGCTTTAGAGACAGCAGCAGCAGCCTCCCACCATCCCGTGCCTCCCCCAAATTTCTTCCCCACCTCCTCATGCCTCTCTCCAACTCCAACAGCAACCCCTCACTTCTCTTCCTGCACACAGTAGAAACTTCACAACTCTTTGGATTCTCAGACCAAGAGAATGCAACTGGGTTTTAATCTTCTCTTTCTTTATGCCTCTCTCTAGCCCCAACAAAGCAGCCACTCACGTCTCTTCCTGCACAGATTGGAAACTTCAGCCTCTCCCAAATTCACAGACCAGGGAAACTCAAGGTGGGAAAGAGAAGTAGGGAGAGGCACAGGACAGTGGGAGGCTGCCAGTGACAAAGGGTTGGAGAGGGAGTAGGAGGAGGAGGGTGGTGAGCAGCTCTGTCAGCCACTGATGTCCCTACTGGCTGGTTCTAAAATGGGCGTCAGTTAATTCATGATATTTTCCCATTCACAGGGGTCTGTCACTCCTAACTCTCATGAAAGTGGAAGGAGTACTGAAATATTTTACATGCCTTCCATAAAGCTATTGAAGATGAGGAGCCTGACAGGAAAAGAAAGTGGCAACCCTAAAACAAGCACCAGGATGGTTACGTGCACTTCAGCATCTCACACTTGAAAACTGGGATACATGTGGCCAAACAACATTCCCAGTAGTGAAAGTTATAAATGAGAAAGTAAAGACTAGCTAGGAGAGGCTGCAGCAGTTTGCTTTTGCCTGAGTCTACTGGGAAGGGCAAGATTCCATTCCTCCTCCTTAAAAGTGAATTCAAACTACTCTTGCACTTTGAACTGAGATTGCAGTAATTGAAGTAAGCTGAGAACCAAGGAGGAAAGGGGAGGGAAGAGATAGAAACTCAAGACATTTTAAAAGCAGCTGAAAAAGTCAGATAATAGAGGAGTAACTGGGACTGTCCCTGCCAAAATGGGACAATTGGAGGATATGTGGCTGAACACACAGGCATTCACCCATCCCCAGTCAGAACGATGAGTTATAACACTGCCTGCTTCCAGGTTGTGCAGTTCCTTCAGTGGTAAATCTAGTTTGGTGCCCTCTTTCTGTCAACATGCAAAAACCTGTCTGTTTAGACAAGGCTTTTGTCTGTTAACTGGCTGTCTCCTTTTATGGGGTGTGCTGCATTTTTTTAAATCATGGTTATTATGATTCAGCTATTTTTAAATGGTTATAAATTAATGCTTTTAGTGCAACTTTTTATTCATTTGTTTTTAAACCTTGCATTTGCCTTGTCTTAACTGTATTCTCTTTCAATGTGCTTTGTCAGTTGCCTTAAGCCTAATGTTGCAAACCGCCTTGAGAGTCCAACGGCAAGATGTTAAATAAAGAAATAATTAAGGACATGAATGATTAGCCTCACAGTACCATGGGGATGTCCTTTTCCTCATAAAAGCATCATGATGTCATGCAGTTTTCATTGGCTATGTCTAGAGTTATTGTCTAGAGTGATATACACCCATGGGAGGGAGAGGGAAGTTACATATGTTTTTTTTTTCCCCCGCAAAGGAAATAGTTCTGCCCTTTTGACTCACTTCCCATTCCTCCTAAGCCTGCCTCCAATGATGTAATTTGCTGTGTTGACCACGAAGTCCCTTTGCCTTCATGTGATCTCTCCACGTTCTTTCTGATTTATGAGGAATCCAAAGCAGAACAAATGAAAAATTCTGCTTACTACAGAGAAATGGAGGGGGTGCATGGAGAATGGACAACAGAACTGGCTGTACAAATCCAGTTTATTTTCCATGTCTTGACCTGCAGATGAACTGTTCTCTGGCTTGGATTCAGATATGCTTTCCTTTCTTTTGCTTGAAACTCTATGAATTCCACTGGCTTGATCTTGCGGGCTGCCTAGCCAAAGAAAATGAAAGAATACTTGTCTGCAAAGTACACACACACACACACAAACTTAATATGATGTGTGAAAAGATGGTGACAAACAGTGGCAGGTGTGTGTGTGTGCGTGCGTGCGTGCGTGCATGTGAACAAGGGAAAGAGGGAGCAATAAAATAGCTATTGAAGAAGTGCAGAAATAAGTAGGATAGGGTTGCCAGTTCTCAGGGTCTGTCCCTGGGTCTCTAGTTTTTGTGGGTCATTCCCAGGGAGAGCTGAGGTCACAAATTCTCCAATTTTGGAGAACTCACCTTCAGGCAGGAAGAAAAGACTATATGCAGATCTCCAACTCAGCTCCTGAAGGAGCAGCTTGCTACAGTTTTCAAGGCTTACTTAATTTGTTGCTGCTACTTGCAAAGACTCTCCAGGGAGGTCTATGTAATTTCTTAATTAGCTTCTTCCTTCCCTCTCAATTATTGTAGCACTAGAACTGATAGTGTTATCCACACTACACTGTTGTAATGCTACATTCCACTTTAAGTGCCATGGCAACACCATTTGGAATTCTGGGGTTTGTTGTTTACTGAGGCCCAAGAGCTCTCTGGCTGAGAATTCTAAATGCTCCTCCCTAAACTGCAAATCCCAGGATTCCATAGGTTGTTGTTACGACAGTTAAAGTGGAATAAAGTGAACCCACTATATGTACATGGGTTTCATTCCAGGAACTCCCACGCAAACCAAAAAGTGTGAGTGTCACGTCCCATTGAGTCAATGGACACAATGTGCATGCTCCGTGCCCATGCTGGCATGGGTGTCCATGGCATCCATTGACTATAATGGAAGCAATGCTGTAATGGAAGCAACGCTTTGTGTGTGCAAAGGTTGCACCAGAAGAGGGCTCACTGTATAGCACCGAAATAGTGAGATGTGATAAGGCTTTCAGTCTCTGTTCTCCTTGGCATTCACCTTCTGACTAGAAGCAAGTATGCCAGCTTAATTGTTCCTCATCTCATCTACCAAACTAGATGAGAAGGCCTAATCCCCTCATTTGACCGTGATTTAGGAAAATTCCCTTTAGCAAAGATTTCTGTCTTGATTTTGAAACAGGAAAATACGTTCTTTCCCTGTGTGTATATGAGACAGAAGCTGTGAGCAACTGTGGTTGGTATATAATGCACAATGCTTAATGATATTAACAGGAGCCATTCCTGGGTCTCAGGTTTAAGCCTAGAAACCTCAAGGCCTGAGACAATCTAGAACTGGCAACCCCAAATAAGAAACAGCTGGAAGAGTGGTGCCCACAAATCTGATTTGTTATTGTTTCTGCTGCTGCTTTTGCCCTTTGTTTTTATATTCTTGAAAGTACATATTGTGAATTTCTAATAAACTGTATTTCACGGTAGACAACTGCGTGCTCAGATATAGCAGTGTGTGCAGAATTTGCTTCAGACAATTCATTTAATGCAGATTCTTCCTTGGAGTTCTGTATTTCTGTCCTGGTTTCTGGATCACACATAGTTGAGCAGAGTCTTTCATTGGTCTGTTTTAAATTGGTTTGGCTTGGTGGATGTAGATACTAAAAACACATTTTGATCGTATACTGAAGTGCCACTTTAAATCAGGGTGGGCAACTGTGGACAAAATATCCCCCATGTCCACTTAGTGGGACACACTGGCATGCTTTGACTGATTTTTCTTTGTGGGGAGGTGGACTTCAGGGGCTTGAGGCGTTGGAGAAAGCAAACTGCTCCATTTTGGGGCAGTTTTCAAGAATTAGTTGGATTGGATTGGATTAATTTGGAGGTGAAATATTCACTCCAAATCAGCTCCCCTCACACTTCTGGTTTAGATGCCAAAGTTTAAGAAGTGGCTCAGAAACATGTGGCTGAAAATGGGTCATTTGTTTACTTCAAGAGTGGGGAGTCTCTTTTATCCTCAGGATCTAATTCAGTTTTCAGAGTTCACTGTGAACTCTTGGTTCGCAAAGCCAGGACATTTTAGCTGAATGTTGTTGTTGCCTGAGAACCAAACTCAATTTTCAGAGTTCTCAGTTAGCCTGAGGGCCAAATTTATTTGTCAGAGTTCACAGTGAACTCCTGGTGAGCAAAGCCAGGACATTTTAGCTGAAATTTCTTGTTGCTATTAACTGGGCATTTGGAAAGGCACTCCAGTTTTTTAGAACAGGACAGAGAGACTTCAGGAAAGCTTGGAGACTAGCAAATAATCATGTCATGGGGAAAGGAGTTTCACCATCTGAGAAAGCCTGGACATGCTCATGTTCCCACCCATGTTTTAATGAAGAAAACAGTAAATTAATCATTCCGTATTTTCTATATGTTTTTTAAACCTATTTTGAATTTGGAGTTCCCCTACTTGGTCCAGCCCAGTTAGAGAAAATTCCAGCCATTGTTTCTGTAGTTATTTATAACCAGTTACAACAAATAGTCTGTTTTCCTTCTGTCTGTTGGTGGTCGTCCTTATCTTGACTATTGATGCTTTTCGCATGAGTCATTTTTTTTTCTGCTTCCCATTTCAAAAAGTATCCTTTCAGCCTAAAGTTCCTGCAAATCATCTATTTAAAATATGGATGTTGGAATTATGTTATTTCTTTAGAAGAACTTACCAAAATTCATGGTTTTCTTTACAACAAAAAGAACATAGAAAAAAGCAAATCTATGATTTGTCCATTCAGACAAAGGGCTTTGACTTCTTAGCTCTTAAAAATCTCCCTTTGAATCCCTGTATAGTCAACCCTGTTTCTGGTGCTAAACTGAGTTTTGTCTTTTTTTCAGTGTTGATTTCCTCATGTTTAGCAACTACGTTGATGGTCTTTTTCAGATTGTATAAATATATCACTTTGATACCACTATAACTACCATGGCTCCATCCTGTGTGCTCCTGGGATTTCTAGTGTGATGAGTCAATGGAGCTTTCTGGTGGTAAATCCTAACTACTTCACAAAGCAACGCATCCCAGGATTCTATAGGAGTCATAGCAGTTAATGTGATATCAAAGTTCTTTATTTGTGTAGTGTGAAAAAGATCGTGGTCTTTTCTATTCTGGTCATAGCTATGTGTACTCAATTTTGCCAATGTAGATGAATGAAATTTTCTTTCTTTTTGATAAGATGAAAATGTGGAGGAACACATTATGAAAATAAGAGAAAGAATTCGAGATCGGGTGGGGAATGAAACATTACAGTGAGAATTACAGTGCTACACCAGCCCTACTTTTATATCAGTTCTGGGTTTTTCTCCTATACCTCAGAAACAGTACAAAAATGAGATTACACCTTTCTGTTATGGCTGAATTAAGGAGCATTCAAAACCACTTCCTGTAACCTTACATGGACCTACAGGTTTGGCTATATATTTTAATCTCTTTATTTATCCACTTTCATTTCCCAGCCATGTTTTTAGGTACTTGGGCAAAAGAACAAATTTATTTACTGCTTACTGCTTTGTGTGTGTGTTTCGTGTAGAACAGATTTCTGTGGATGCTCACCAAAATCTTCTTTCCATAGTGTATTATACATTTTGAAAGATCTGGAAGGAATGGATCTGTTTTGCTTTCTGTACCAGCTATCTACTAAAATAACATTGATAATATCAGTGCTAGCCCATTAGTTAGTTCGCATTCAATGACACAGAACACTTTTATGTTTATAATCTTCCAGCTATTTCCACTGTGACTGCTGCTTTCCAAATCTGTATTGAAACATTTAAAGGCAAGAGACCAGTGCCCAGTGTTAGCAACAGGCTGTGATATGTTAGCTGGCTTTCATTTGTAATGTATTTGTGTTTATGACTGTGTTTATATTTACATCTCATAAGTCTTTCTTGTTTTTAATCACCCATCTTAAGTAGTGTGCACTCTACTTGATCCCAATATAAGTAAAGAATGCACTAAAAAGGGAATAATTTGATCATTCATTTTGTTTTTGTTATTAGAAATTCTGTTTATTCTGTTATTCCAAATGACTTTTATCTATTCTCTTATACTTCTTATTCAGTCTAATGCCTTGTATTTTCATAATTGATTAGAAACTATTTCATTCCTCTTCATTATTCCCATTTGCTTTCAATTTCCATTGCTTTCCATGGGACACCCAGCCAGTCTCCTGCTGCCTGTAACTTGGTTGGTTTTCATGTGGATATTCCTCTTGCAAGCCATCAAAACAAGCAGATTTCAGGTAGCATGAAGTATCTACAAAGATGAAACATGAAGTCTCTTCATGCAAGTTGAAAAGACTCAGATCCTGTGATGTGTTTGTTGCTTTCTATGGCAGACCTGGCTGCTCCCCACCCTTATTACCATGCTTGTACCTTCTGTATTTTGCATTCCGTTTGCACAGGGCTGTATATAAGAGTCAGCTAGGACTTGAATAAAGTGCAAGATGTATTCCACTGTTTACTGGGATGAACCACTTGAGGTTGAAGAATGGAGGAACAAAGAGGGTTGAATTGTCATTCTAGATCGCAGTTTAGTTCTAACCACAGCCTATTGGTTACTCCTAATTTGACTTTATTCTCAGTGCTTACATATTAAATCTGGTCTTTTATTTTAGGTCAGTAGTTCTTAACCTTTTCTTTACCACGGACTCCCTTTAAATATCTTTTATTGCCATGGACCACCAAAACTTAACTCAAGATTTAAAACCCTAAAGTGCATCAAACAGTTGTTTGAAATTGTTTATAAGGGGTCTTCAAATTTGGAGAGAAGGGAAAAAGGAAATGCATATCCTCCTATCTCATCACAGCCCCCTGAAAGTCTATGGACACCAGGTTAAAAACTGCTGCTTTAGGTAACTGTTGTCTTGCATGCCTTTCATATGCATTGTGCCTCAACCTATCACCAATTCTGCCAGTGTTGTTCTGACTGATTAGCCATTTTCTGCTTTTCTATCCCCTTTCCAATCTCCACACTTTCCTTCTCATTCCAGTCTTTTTTGTTCATACTTTGACTTGTACCCACAGCCCTAGGGAACCTGTTGTGCGGACCCCTTGTGCCTGTTGACTAGCAAATGGGTTTACTAGGAGAGGAAGGATCCCAGTGTCTCCCTGTCCTCTTCCCAGCTGGCATCATTCCACCTGTGCTGCTAAAATATCAGTTCATGCTTGTTGATAGCTGGCAAGTACTCACCCATAATCATCTCTACCTTCAAGTTAGTGAATTTTCAAGAATTCAGATCTAGTTCTGACTGTTAGAAATCTATGGTATTGGATTGATTCCAAATTTGAATTTAGGGCTTCAGTTCCATTCAGTTAATCTGAGCTTTAAATAAGCTCTAATTTCTGATCATTGCTTTGATACAAAAGGAGAAATCTGAGGACCGAATATGGAACCTTAAGATGGCTTATAAGCTGGCAGTTCTCCGTCTCTAGTGTATACCATAGGAGTGGATAAGAGTGTTGCCCATGTTATGTCACTTTACTTTATGATATTCATGTTGCCTTACCCAGAAGGGTTTTATGTCATACTAAACTTTATCCTATAATACTATTGATTCATCTAGTTTAATGTCTCATCTTACAGTAGCACTCCAGGGACTCAGAGAGGCTTCCTATTGCTTTTGATCCATTCAACTGGAAATATTTGAAACTGAAACTAGAACTATACACAAGGAAAAATGCACTGTATGACTGAGCAATGTCATAATTCCCTTTACTGAGGATTAAACACTCTAGCATGTCTGGAAGAACCAAGCTTCCTTTTGTGTGTCAAAAAAGAGAGAAAACATCTCATAATATTAAGGCCAATATCTGCAGATCATCACCTCCCCATTTCTCTTTGACCAATACCTGCATTTTCTTTAGCACATTTCCCAACTTCACTGTAAATGCCTTCTTCATAATCAATTACTCTTCATTACGCCCATCTTCCAATGAGGGAAGTGAAAAGAAATGAAAAATCTGGGGTATATCTGGCTGGAAATGAAACTACTAAACGAAACTACTTTTTCAGCACCTTAATATATCATATTTATTTCCTAACCTTGAATTATTCAAAAGTGAGAGGTGGTTATCAGAAGCATCTGTCAAGGTATTGCATTCTCCAGCATTGCCCCAGGCTTGGTGTTTCAGAGAAGCACACACACACCCAAAACCACAGTGCAAACTTTCCTTGGCTGAGCTTATCTTATATGTCGTGAGGGGATGCTAATGTACCTTTCGTGATTAGCAAGGTGGATGTACTCACATCATCCATCTTTCCAAAGCAGCATTAGACTCAGTTAAAATCATACTGCCTCTGGCAGTCTCTTCTCAGCAGGTTAGACCTCAAATGTAAACTTACCTAAAGAAGAAGGGCATATTTCAGCTTGAATAACAGGGATGCCTTGCCTGCCAGCATATGTGAAATTAGCAAGAGGTGAGGTGGTATTCTGAAAGTTCTGAAACAATAAAAGGCAAGTGAAAAGTTCCATTTTGACTAATGTGGAGCAGCACGGTAAGGGGTATTCTCAGACAAGTGGATTTCTGCTCACTTGGGTGACTCCCAATGCATTCTGAAAAATACTTGATAGAGCTCAAATATTTCTTGGTAAGGGCTGAATATATACAAAGTTTTTCCATAATAGCTGAATGGCAGAAGCAGTGAAAAGGGCTGACAAGTAGTGAAAGCAGGCTATTGAAAAACCATCAGGCTTTCCAGTGAATGAGAAGTAAAATCAAGAATAGCCCACTGAATCCTGCTTCCAGTGGCCTAAATTCTATTGGTAGTCCCAACTGGAGTAGACCCAGTTCACACTTGTTGAATGGCAAATCAACACCATTCCATTGTTGTAGTTGTTCCTCAATCTGTTGTAGTTATCCTAGAGCCAAAGAAGAACCATCTTACAATGAAGAGTCATATTGCATTTTAGCAGATATTTGTAAATTGTAATTTTAGATTTGTGATTTTCTATAATTGCAGTTTGTGATGTTTGCTGTGCATTTTATGTCAGATGGTTAGCCACTCTGTGCTCTTGTGAAGAAAGATGGAGTGTAACATGAAAGAAGAATTAAAATATATAAAAATAACCTATTGAAAGGCTCTGGGGTCCTTTTCACATCACACAATTATAGTGCCATGATTCCACTTTAAGCAACATAGCCCATTCTATGGAATGCTGGAATCTGTAGTTTGTGGAATGATTTTTAGAATAATCGTCCAGGAAGCTCTGGATCCTCACCAAACGATAAATTCCAAGATTCCACAGAATGTTGCCATGGCAATTAAAGCAAATAGTGTGAAAAGGGCTCCATATTATCCTCCCTGGGCAGGAGTCTTCTGAACCAGTGGTAGCTCGTATCTTCCATATCAATGTGGCCATGAATCTGTTACCCTGTATGTTGGGGGTTCCGGGAGGGGCACCCAGATTACCAAATAAAAACAAAAGAGGGGGGAAATTAGACTCGAGCACTCTCTTAAGCTAGCGAGAGGCAGGGTAACTTTAGCCGGGGTCTTTTAACCCTATGTCTACAGCGTCAGGTCAGAGAGCGGTTAGACAAGTTCTAAAGCAACAAATAATATTTTTATTGGGAACAAACAACACAAAAGACACGACATACACTAACTAACTGAGAAATAGAAATGGAGAGTTTCGGGGGAATGGGTAATACGACACCTTTTCTCGTAGTCCTGGAGAGAAGTGGAGGTTGCAGGGAGGAAAACTCAGTGCGGTTCGCTGAGGGGAGCTCACTGGACAAACTGACAGCAAGGCAGAATAGCAATCCGGAGTGTTCTGAGGGGTGCAGACTCAGTTTTTGGGAACTGAGGGGAAAACTTCACTGGACAGAGCGGCAGCAAGGCTAGATGGAAGTCCAGGGTGATCCGAGGAAGGCTTGGAATTGGGGACTTTTTATAGGATGGATTTTGCCTACAGGCCATGCCATGCTCGGTGAGAACAAAGGAAATTTAGAGCGGGACAAAGGCGTTGGAAAAGGTCAGGTTTTACATGATGAGCTTAGCGGTGGATGACAATAGTATGGCCAGTATGCAAATGGACCAACATAAAGGAATGACTCAGCACTCAGCCGGGCGTCTTTGTATAAAGTCGCGCTGAGAAAGGCGGGTTTGGAAGAAGGAGTGGTCCCTGAAGTATCAGAGAGGCATTAAGTTGCCTGCCTAAATGAGGTTTGGAATGTACAACCATTAATGGCCGCGCCTATTACGTGCTTGTCCAGTGGCCCTTGCAAACATGTGGAGTAGGGTGGCAGAGAAAGGCCAAATAAAGGCCAAATTATTTGATATCAAGAGATATCTAGTGCTCTCACCAGACATAGCAGAACCGTGGTAACAAATCCACTCTTCATTTTAGTCTGAACTTTAAAGATGCTATCCAAGCTTCTGGACCTATTTAGGGAATAAGGTTCCACATGTTGGAGAGCACTGTTAAAGTTCAAACTAAAATCCAGAGTGGATTTACTGCTTCACTGGTAGGAAAGACACCATGTCCCATAGATTGGAACTAACCTCTTTGACTGATTTTAAGTGACGTATGAAGATGTTTTTGTTTAACACATAATTGCAACACGGTCAGGTTCCTTTGGGAAATTTCTAGTGGGGATTATGGCATGAAAATCAAAACGGGGGTCTGTATACTGGTGCAGCCTCATCATTTTGGGGGGGAGCATTCTTACAAATGCCCAGGCTCTTCTCTTTCTATATTTTCCAAGCTGTTTCTGCAGATAGAGTTATTCACTCTCTAGGGGGATGGTTGATGGACGACTGACACACTTCCTTTCCTTATTTGATGGATGTGGATATCCACAACCACCCACCCAACAGAAGGAAAACAGCCCAAGGGAAGAGAAGAAGCAGTTACATTTGTATTTCTAAGTGGATCTGAGCAAGAGCACCATACTTTTGATGTTAAATTTGTTTTCTTTGTGATTAAACATCCATGCTTCAGAAGCCTCACCTAATCGATTGATATTCATCTGTCAGCGAAAGAAACACAAGAAGCTACGGATCGATGATGAGCAGTCCAGTTGGCTTTGTTTTCCTCATGCTCCGTTCAGTGTTCATTCAACAAAATTAGCTTTTACTGCTAAGGGCAGGATGTATTTTCCTAGCAGGAGGACAAAAATACAGGGGGTCTCAATTTACATTACATTTGTACAATATCGCAAATTTACAACATTTCCCCAGAAATAAATAAACAAATGTACATCTCACCATGATGTAAAGCTCTCCCAGCACCCCTGTGCCATTGAGTGAGGTGGAAGAGGCAAAAGAGTGAGGAAGCTGACGTGAGTTGAAGTTTGGGCATATGAAAATCTGGCTGGACTGGGTTTCTTTTATTTGTCTAGGGTAGGGGAGTAGAGAGTGGTACAAAGCAACAGTAGTCTTGGCATCTCCAGAAAAAAAAAGTTTCCTTTGCCTACTTATAAAGGTGTGTGTGACAAGGAGAAGAAACTGGAATCTTAGGATTTTATTGTGGCTGGAAGGAAGTGTTTCCACTGCTTGCTTAGGTGGGGGGGGGTGTCAAATAGAATAGAGCAAGAGGATAGCAAGAGCAATGCCCAAAGGGGCAAGTACACAGCAGTAAAAATGGTGAAGAACCTTGTGATATCTTACAGCCCACTTGTCATCAAGAACTGAGTGGGAATAAAGAAATCAGTGAGTGTTGTCTTTAAGGACCCTTTTTTCCCCCTTCTCTTTGTAGTGCAGCTGGTTCCTATACAGGAGAACAAGAGATATTTCCTTTGCCTTCTTAGGTGGGGGAGTTATGATGGGGAGAAAGCAAGTGAGTAAGAAGAACAATGCCAAAAGGGACAACTTTTGGCACGCAGCAATAAAAATTATGAAGAACCTTATGGCATCCTAAAGCCTGGTAATCATCAAGGACTGAGTGTGAAAGCAGATATCAGAGGGCATTTTCTTCACAGGCTTTTTTTAATCTTTTTTAGTGCAGCAGGTTACTGTACAAGAGATGTGCTGCCTTTTCTCCTGTTGTACCTTCTGTACTTGATTCAAAACACCAGAAGGATATGTGTTGCCTCTCTCTCTCTCTCTCTCTCTCTCCTGATTTGCTTTCTCCACATGGAAAGCCTTCTGGAGAAGGCACAGAAGAATACAGTTCTGTTGGTGTCTTCTCTATCTTTGTGATCCTCAGAAGAGGAACCACCATCTAATGGCAACACAGCTCACCCCAGCCAATCCTGCTTGGGATCAGCAATTGCTCTTTGCTCTGGTCCTTCTTGAGAGCATTTTCTACTGGAGAAGGCTGTCCTCTGATGATCTGTGCTTTAAATCTCTTTAAAATTGACAGTGAGTTGAGGAAAATTTTTAACTTTATGACTACTTCAGCTCTGATGAAACACATCCCTCCAAGCTCTGATGAAACACATCCCTCCAATCTCTAATGATTCTGTATAGAACTGACTCCCTCCATTTTCATTGGCCTTAATCTATATCACAAGTCAAGGAACACAACCTCAGTGTAAATTGAGACTGGATAGGAAGCAGCTATATCAGCTGAAGGGGAATCATTGTGTTATGATTGTGTAGTGTGAAAGTACCCCAGATTTCCCACATTGGTCTTTTTTTTCCCCAGCCAAAGAAAAGGCATGATTTTTTTTTCATCTGGAGGCTTCCAGGAATGGGGAGTCAAGTTTTAAATAGGTTGCAGCCTACCCTTGTGATAGATAATGATGCTGTGATTGAGGAGCAACTGATTGTGCAGGGAGCCGAGCCAGTGAGTGAGCAAGTCAACCTGCAAACATCCACTGCACTGGAAGGTCAAACAGAGATTGAGTTGCCCCAGCCAGCTCATGATGGAGATGCAGAGGAGTTGCAGCCAGCTGTGCCCATCAACCCTCAATCATGCAGAAGGCTAAAACAGGCTGCTGAGAGGGAGGCTGCTTGGACTAGGCTGAGGAAACAATAATGGGCAGCAACTGCTCACAGGGGCTATTTAAGTCTGCTGGTGTGGCTGCTCCTTACTTGCAGCAAATTATTAGCAAGCCCTCACAACCTTTGTGTCTCCTGCTCCCTGAAACCCTCTGGACGGATCTCTGCCTCCTGAACCTTTGGACTGGACCTTGACCTGGCTCAGCTTGTGTTTTCTTATGTGTTTGGTATATTTTGACTCCCCAAGTGTTCATGGCCTCTATCCTCCCTTGCTGGCTGCGGCCTGGCAGGAAGAGATTCCTGACAACCCTCTCCCTTTAATATCATAATATGCTCACTTTTCAACTGGACTTCTGGACATCTCCTGTTCTGTTACTGGGTTTGTTTGTTTTCAACTGTGAGGCATTTTTGGCAGCCTGTACGGCCCTTGAAGGGTGTCAAAGGCATAAAATAGGCCCTCAGGCCCACCACAGTAGTTCTCCTCCTCACATATCACACTGCTGACTGGTGGCATCCATGGCAGTTAGGTGGTGAATTTGTTCAGGCTTCAAGTCCAAACTTTAAAGGAGGGATCCAGCCCTGCAAAATAGGTTTTCAGCCCCTTGCCTTCATCCCCAACCAACTTATGTCTTTCTTTGGACAGGGCACAAAGGACTATCCTCTAACCTTTTGTGCCCCATTCAAAACTTGTCCCTCAGCTGACAAGGCCTAGAAGAGACTAACTATCATGTCTCAGCTCAGAGGGTAATAAAATGAGTGTTATTCTCCTTTCCTTCTTTGAGCACCATTCACTGAATTGCCTCCCTGCACTTTTCCCTCCCCATTGATAAGCAGGAGCAGCTCCTCCTAAGGGCTTTAGAGCTAAGTGGAGAATTTTAGATTTGGGCTAAGGGTTACAAAATAGCACTTTGTGCTCCCTCAAAAAAAAGAAAAAAGAAAAGAAAACTTATATATGGATAAACCACAATAAAGCACTTGTACATTACCAACAGAATTCCAGCCGGAATAGCCAGAACTACCAGCTACCTCTAAACAGTGCAAGTACTGCACACAGAGCTTTGCAGAGAACATGAAGACAGAGCTCTGTCCCAAGGAACTTACCATGTACAACTTGATTTGACAGGGAGGGCTTAAACAGGAAGATTATCTATGCTCATCTTAATAGTGATTTATGTGAGAGTCACAGTTAGTGCCAATTACTCTCTGATGTGAGGATCTGGGTCGTAACCTTTCTGACATACATTCATATTATATTTGACATAAAAGTTCTGTCTCTTCTTCACACAATTAACCTATGGCTGACCTAAGGCCAAACATTTCTAGCTAATCTAGCTAAAAGGTTTACAAGATCATGGAACTTGAAAGAGTTTAAGGTGCTATTACCTTGTAGAAAGAAAGTTTGCTTTAAGCTGAGAATACCATTTGAGAAAGAGTGATCCCTCCTTTGCCTTGAGGACAATGTTCCCCTTATGTAAAATAATAAAAAATCCTACTTGAGATTGAGGAAGGGTTGTTTTAGTTTTGAATTTCAGAAGATGATAATCATCCTAAAAGTTTGCTTTCGGAAAGAGTAATCAAGACTGTTGAGAAAATTGCTTCTCACCTTTTGAATTATGCCTTACTGTAAGATGGTAGAACAAGAATTGTCTAATTTGACAACCTTGGTGGTCCTAGTGGAAATGAATATGGTTAGAAACACATACATGTATGCCTTGTGTGTCAAATTATGAAACTTGTGACATTACAAGTGATAATTTGGGCTGGCCCTCAGTACCAGTGCATTCACTGCCCTATTTGAAGGTGATAAATTGACAGGGGAGAAGACATTCTAATAAATGTGTGAAATGATTGAAATGATTTAGATTGGTTTCTGGAGGTGGGGCAATTGAGGAATTTTTACACTGAGTAGTGGGATTTCTCTTCCCCCACCCCTCTCACACACATATCCCTCTTTTTTCCCTTGAGAACCTGACACATAAAGCAGTAATGGCTGAAATAGAGCTCCATGTGACTTTCCTTCTGAGATTGTATCCTGATCTGATACTAGTCTGAATGGAAATGGAAAGGAAAAAGTTAAAAGGAAATTGCTGGCATCCCCGATGCAGCCCCATTCTGAAACTGCTTTAGATGATTTCTAACAAACACTTCTTTAAAATTGTTCCTCTTTTTGTGGAGGCCCCAAATCTCTCCCTCTTTCAGATAAAGCAGTGTTTCAGAAAGGAGTCATCCACTACCCCAACACTTCAAAATATTACAGCCTGGATGTAAATTGCTTATCCACAGAAACTGTTTTCTGTGTCATTGCTATGCAACCATAATGTACATGTCAGTCGCAGCAGAAAAGAAAAGAACAAAATATATGCAGCTAATATGTGTTCTTATTTGACCATCTCTGCTTAGTTGTTGTTGATATTGTATTCTTAATACAAGCTTTCAAGGCATGCATAATTTCTTTGGCTGGTATACATGATGAGAACAAAATGAAAAATAACATTGGTCTCTCTTGTTCCTAATTACTCTGAGAACAAAAGTGGGAAATAATGATGGGAAGTTACTTAGCAGACAAACGTCATCTGAATCACGCTTCAGTTGACTTTGGCCAACAAGGCAGTGATTCATAGCATGGTTGCCTTTTAAGAACAATAAGACCAAGGGTTCTATGACACCTTGAAGATTTTAGAGAAACTGTTGGGGATAATGCAGAAGATAAGCAACAAGCAAAGGCTAATTGTATCTTGCTCCAAGGGAATCTGTTTGGTTGCTGTTGGAGAGATTTGTGTTTTATTATTTGAAGAGCCATGCATCGTGTACCCAAGGCTTTTGGAAGGTTATAAAGCAGTAGATCAGCCCTAGAAATGGAAGATCTAGTGGGCCAAGCAGTGGTTCCCATGTCAGAGTTGTAGTTCCAGACTTTAAAGGAACTATCCAACATGCTGTACTCTATCACTAAAATAGGTCCAAATCCTTTAAAATCTGAGATAAAGCCTAGGGTGGGTTGACCACATTCTTGATGTGGAAGCCATCAGCCACCTCTGCCTACCTTGCAGTGTCCAGATGTACCCAAGAAGGAAGGGATATTCTGCGGGTCAAATTTGGTTGGCACTTCTGAATGTTTAACATTTCATAATGTGGTGTAGTATATATGGGTGAGGGACCACTGATGAAAGGTAGAGCCCATGGTAGGCAGGATTTTAACAACTCATTGGCTTTGAAGAAAGAGCTTTGGTGGATTTCTGCTTTGCTTCTTTTTGAAACGGATGTGCTTATGATGTCTTTAATTCATTACTGTTAAAATATTATAGTTAGTTTAATTGTATTTTAAAATGATAAACTTTTGTGTGTTTGCACTGGTTGTTGTTGTTGTGTGCCTTCAAGTCATTTCTGACTTATGGTGACACTAAGGTGAACCTATCCTGGAGTTTTCTGATTGCTGAGAGTGTTTGATGCATCCAGGATCACCCAATGAGTTTCCACCGCCAAGTAGAGAATCAAACCCTGGTCTCATAGTCCAATGCATCTGTGGGGTGTTGTTGTTGTTGTTGTTGTTGTTGTTTCTTTGTTTGGTAATTTCTGTTTATCTCTTTTTATTTTATGATGAGCCATCTTGGGTCCCAGTTGGGTAAGAAAGACAAGATATAAATTAAATCAGCCTATCAACTCCCAAATGCCATCCCTTGCCATTCCAGATTTTAAAAGAGGCAACATGTCCACATGCCACCTTAGTGTAGTAGGTGACAATATTGTAGTAGACAATATTGAGTTCAGTGTTTGAATAGTCTGGGATAAGCCAGTTTCCTTTGTTAAGAGCCCCTTGATCTGATCCAACAAATAGTTTCTTAAAATATGAAATATTTCATATGTGAAATATTAAATATCAGTGCCAAATCCCAGCTTTAACTCTATTTAGGTTCCTTATTAACCCAGTAAAGCAAAAGAAAGGTGGCACTTTGCCTATGATGGAATCTGCTCCTCAGGAGTTCTAGAGTTTGTGAAAGTTATTTTTTAGGGCGTCAACTCCCACGACAGCATTTTCTGCATCAAAGTCAGATAATGTTGTTTTCTGCATCAAAAATGCTACATGAAAATTTTGTTCAGAAGTCCAAATCACAACTAGTTTTCAGTCTATATCAGCAGGTAGAAAATTGCTTCAATTACTCTTTACTTCCTTTCAGAACAAAATTAGTTAAGAATTATACCCCAGCCTGTAGAGTCACAACTTCTCTAACACAGAGGGAACTGTTAGGGGCTAAGAACAAATGATAAATTCGCTTGCTTTGCATTTTGAACTTCCTAAACCTGAGCATACACTACAACACAGATGCTGAAACCCTTCCTTTTCCACAGTTTGCAAAAGGTACAAATGCATTTGGTGGAACGGTCCAAAAAATCCCTTATTCAATGAGGAAAAAAAACTTACAAAAAAGTGTACATTTGACAAAGGGCACAAAAACGTGGTATCAGCATTTGGAAATATGGGTATATTTTGATAAAAATATGGAAATATATACACGTAAATGCAGTCCAATGCAGAACTAGGATAGAGTAAAGTGGGCAATGGAAAAAAAAGAACAAAAAAAGAGTAAAATCAGGCTTAACAGTTCTTCATATCCTATAAACTTAGATAATGCTCAATGTATTACAAAATGATAGTTTTTAACTTTTTTAGAATAAATTTTCACTGTTCTGTTCTGAACCACATACTAATTTCTACAAGTTGTGATTACTAACAGAGAGCAATCACCTCACAGCCTTGTACCGTAAAGAAGAGACCATCAATGTCTGGGAACACGGCTCCATCCACAGTCCTCGATTCCCACAGAGTTACCCCAGAAACCTGCTATTGACGTGGAAGCTACTTTCACCAGAGAATGCAAGAATACAGCTGGTCTTTGATCCTCAGTTTGGACTGGAGGAGCCAGAGAATGATATCTGCAGGTGAGGCTGGAAAAGATAGATGTCTTCATAAATGTTACATAAACCAAGACAGAGAGAGAGAGAGAAAGAGGGAGAGAGAGAGAGAGAGAGATTAAAAAATCCATGAGCTAGACAAATCACATGCCTGACACACAGGCCATTTCTGCACTACACTTTATAGTGCTATTATTCTACTTTCTTTTTCTTTCTTTTTTTAATTTTTTTTTATTAAAATTTCTAATAAAGGTATAAAATGAGAACATTTCTTCTAAATGTTCCCTCCCTCCAACTCCCATAACAAGTTTTCTTATCCAGTTTTGCCCAGTTTTGCCCAGTTGAATCAAACAAAAGGTACGATACAATACAATATAATACAATACAATTCTACTTTCAACATCCTATGGAATCTTGAGGTTTGCAGTTTAGGGAAAGGACTCAGCCAGAGAGCTCTTTGGCCTCAGTAAACAACAAACCCCAGAATCCCACAGGATGTTGAAAGTGGAATAATGCCACTACAACAGTGTAATGGGGAAATGGCCATAGAGTCATAGTTGAAATTAACCATAAGGCCCATTAATCCAACTTCCTGCCATGCAAGAATATACAGCTAGAGCATTACTGAAAGATGGGCATCCAACCTCTATTTAAACACCCCCAGAGAAGGAGACTCCAAGGCAGTCTATTCTATTATTGAACAGTCCTTACCAATATTTCCTAATATTTAGATGGATTTTTTTCTTTTGTAATTTGAGTCCAGTCATTCATGTCCTAGTCTCTGAAGCAGGAGGTATTCCATTTCACTTTAATATGGATCCATGAATGCTAAACTTTTACTCATTCTCACTTAGCTGTCTTGTCCCAAAAAGAAACCACTTGCTGTGGATTTAAGTGGACACAAAAATAACATAGGCCCTTTCTGCACCTACCAGGGATCCTGGTAGAGCCTTTCGCGGGAAGGGAGTGGGACAGGAGTGTTCCTCTCCACACTGGCTGGCTGTGGAAAGGAGGAGGCGTGATGGCCACACCTCTTCCTTCACAGTGCAGCCGGGCACTGTCCCAGGCTGCGTTGGAGCAGGAAGCATGGCCATCGTGCCTCTTGACCCTCCACAGGTCTGGTAAGTCTGGGAGGACAGCGGGAGGGCTGTGCGATCACCAGCTATTGATGGGGAGAACCTGTCAATGAATTGCAGAGCAATCACACTGCCTGAGAACGATAGAATGACAAGACACAGATGACATTATGCATAAATATCATCCAGGTCCCATCCTTTTCCCATCCCCAATGCGGGACAATTACATCTTGCAGAAAGGATCATACTGTTTGACTTCCAGAAATGAGGAGGAGTGGTAGATGGGGAAGAATTCTGTCTCCAAATGAAATTTCCCTGCAATCTCCAAAGTTCTACCATTGCAGTAACTTAAAACCACAATTAGGATTTGGACTCAGATAAGAATTCTGCCTCCCTATGATTTTTTTTTAATTCAGTCCCAAAATGTTAAGCATTGCATCAACTTAAAACATCAGTTGGGCATTTGGAGCTATGGTTTCGGCATTCAGAAAAAAAGTGGCAGGCAAAGTTGCCAAGGGAATGCGTACACAGCAAAAATAAGCATTCAAGGTGTGAATGATTTTCAGTGTCTCCCTCTTTACAATGCTAGAAATTTGGGGACTGGAGGAAGATTTCATGGGGAGGAATTCTTATTTTGGGGAGATCAGTACACTGATTTTCTCCCAAAGCTACACCCATAAGTCAAAATGAGGCAGTTGCAACAGATGATGAGAGCTAATAGCAAGGTATTGGTCCTAGTGATATATAGATCAAACACAATCCAACCTGAATATGTTTTAGCTTTACACCTACAAATTGTGAGTAAGCCAATTGTACTGACATAATTCCCATCCAGGAAACTAGTTCTTGAATTTCAAGAGACATATTCAGGCCAGCATTGTAATGGATGTGAAGCTTGATGTGACATTCAGACTTCCAGTCAGTTTGTACACCATCAAACCTGCATTCTAGTTTGTAAAACCATCGAGAAAGTAACAGGTAGGACCAAGTGAGGAACACTCTGACGTATGCCTGGAATGATTGCCTCTACACACAGTTTGTTCTTTTTAATATTTATTTTGCATACAGATATAATTTGGATTCATTTGGGTACACAGAGGAGCTATATTCCTAGCTGCACCGTCTGCTTTACAGTTCTTTTGCTTCCACAGAGCATTCAAAGCATATGGATGAATTTTAGCCACTAATAAATAAACCACAAATTCCTGCTGGGGATTTGGGAAGGCCCATTGCCAAGGAGAAATCCAAGCATGACTGAACTTCATATGACATATTTTAAAAGACAGGTCCCTGTGTTACTGTAGCAACATTTTTCAAATAAAAAACCAACCAAATGTTTAAGTATCAAATTCTTCTAGTCTGCTTGTCATAGTGCTTTTCAGAGTGGGCAGAGAGTTTGGTAGCAGGTAACACTGAAACAACCTCCAACAGCTTATCAGCCTGCCATTTTTTTTTAAGGATAAGCTTTCCTGCTGCCTGAGGCAGGAAAAGAAATAACAATCTCTGTCCTCATTGATTGTTCCTAGGGATGTACATCTCTATTTATTTTTTCTTCATGTGAATGAAGGAATAGCTTTGAAAATTATCTCCCGTTTGGGTGAGATGATGTGACTTTTTGTGCAATTTTTCACACTTCTGGACTTTTCTTGCAAAAAAAAAATAATAATAATATGCGTACTTACCACACAGAGTCATGCAAAAATAATTGCTTTTCTGCAGAAAAACATTTTGCAGCAAACAGTGCATTTTATGGAAAATATCCTTTCAACCCAAAATGCGGTCTTATTTATTCTACTGCAAAAAAATTATAAGGGCCAGAATCCTGTTGGCATCCTATGTGGATGTGAACTCCCTGACATGGTTGTCCAATGTGAAATGTTCACATCAAGGTTGTGGAGTTAGACCTATGGTACTACTGTGCATACAGACACTGAAGTCCATGGATGTGCATAGATGTGCCTGTGCATTTGCTTGTACATTTGCTTGTACAATTGGATGTGCATTTGGTTGCTGAGTGTTGTTATTCAACACAAGGGTTGTATAAAGAGCTTCAGGACTCTTGGAGACTACACAGTTGTAGTGCTAGGATTCTACTTTAACTTCAGTGGCTGCATCCTGTGGAATCCTAGGGTTTGTAGTTTGGTGAGACTTTATTACTTTCTGGCACATATATCTGGGTACCCATTCCCTAAACTGCAAATCCCACAATTCAATAGGATGGAACCAACACAATTACTGGAATCATAATGTTGTAATTCTGTAGTGTGAAGATACAGTGCAGTCTTGATGTAAGATCTTGATCATGGATTTTTGCAGAGGAGGGAGAGGAGGATAAAATTATTCTGTCACTTTAGTGGATGGATGATAATGTGAGGTTCTGAGGATATGTGGGACTGGGAAAGTGCCTCCAATAGATACACCTGGAAGGTGAACTGCTTACCTCCTTACTGCCTGACTATTTGACTTCAGTTCATCCGAAATTTAATCTCACTACAAATATTTGAAAGGAGGTCCTGCCCTGTCACCTCTCTCCTTCGTTTCAAGGCCTAAAGTTAAAACTTTCATCTCAGCTGCTAGCCCTCCCTAACTTGATAAGAAACATTCTCACACTAGCTTGTAAATCTGTTGCCCTGACTCCAGATACGATTTTGTGGAAGTGCAAGATATTTCTGAAATCAGCATGCTGATCCGAGGGCGATGGTGTGGATACAAGGAGGCTCCTCCAAGAATAACATCAAAAACAAATCAACTGAAGATAACCTTCAAGTCAGATGACTACTTAGTGGCTAAACCTGGATTCAAGATTTATTATTCCCTGGTGGTAAGTAACATGCCCAGTTTGTTGGATAAAAGAGAGATTGCAGCAAGGAGAGACTGCAGAAGTATTGAGGACAGATGGAGCAGCAGATACCTTTGAGCAAAGAAAAATTAACTGACCGTAAATATTTCCTCTCAGACTATATAAACCACAGATCAAAGCAGGATGACCCATTCTTTTACTAAATGAGAACTTAAGGGGGAGCCATAAACTAAAGCTCACCACCGTTCACTTTAATAATGGGTTTTCAGAAATGTTATCACTTGCTGGGCCAAAGGGACAGGCTGAAGGCAGTGCCAAAGACTCCCAAGAATAACAGTAAGAACAGTGGCTGTTTTAAAGCTCCACCTGATTTTCATGTGAGGTCAGTGAAGGGAGAAAAATGCCTTCAGGGTTTAGAGCTCATGAATCTAAACAACACAAACACACAGGTCATATACAGTAAAGAGTCAGACAGAACACTGGGGTGTTAATTTAGGCTTTGTAGCATTGCTCCAAGAAAAGAAGCGTTGTGTGCGCACATCTCACCATATTGATGAAACTGGAGATTTCTCATCCATTAGAACAGGTGTGGGCAATTGTCGTGGGACAGTAGCCAAATTTTCATCCCCATGAGCCAAACTGGCATCTTGGCAACACGCTGAAAGTGATGTGATATCACTTCTGTCTAGTTTTCAACTGGAATAGGTCTTGGCAGGAATTCTGAGAGGATGAGAAAGCAACACTTTTGCCCTTACAAGTGACTTTATTGCATTCTGGGCTATCTCAAAATCATCTCAGAAGAAATAAATTTTTCTGGGAGAACTCAGGGGCTTTGGGGGCCCACAGAAGTAGAGTGCAGGACATACTTCCCCCACTCCTGCATTAGAGGAATCAAGAATTTTTACCAGACTCATACTGGGAAGTATGAGAAGAAAGACAAATTTCCATGTTGTGGTAATACTTTTATCGTGCCAACTGAAAAAAAAATATAAGATTCTGTGTGAGTTTTCAAGATGTTCAGATCTCTTCATCATATGGGATTTTTCAAACATTTAGAACCATTCAAAGCAGTCCCTAGACTGAGGAAATTTTTTTTTTGAAAATATACAAAACCCCTTGCAAACTCAGAATTGAAAGAGAGAGAGCAATTGGATTCTTGTCTGGAACTGGAGAAAACTAGGTTCAAATCTCCACTGAGTAGGGATAGAAACACTATTTGAAGACCTAAGGGTGAAAAAAAATGAGAAAGGGTCTTCTCTAGTGTCAGGTAACCCCCATGAGGAATCCTCCTCAAGCTTGTTTCTCATTTCCCCCACTTAAGACTTCAAGTCCCACTTCTCCCAAGCCCAGGTTCACTTTTCCTGTCCCTAGAACACAGTCCTGTAGTGATGAGTGGGAGGACCAGGGGCAGCCAAGTAAGGAGGATCACTGCTAGCTTTCTGAATAGCCCGAGCCAGTGTGGTGTAACAGGTTGGACATTGGACTACGACTTTAGAGACCAGAGTCCAAATCCCCACTCAGCCATGGAAACTCACCTTGGGCAAATCACACTCTCTCAGTCTCAGAGGAAGGCCATGGCAAAACCCCTCTGAACAAATCTCACCAAGAAAACCCCATCGTAGGTTTACCTTAGAGTTGTCATAAGTCAGGAATGACTTGAGGGTACACAGCAACAACAAATGATGAAGCCATCCTCCAGACTGTGGAGGATGCCCACCTCATATACCAGCTTTCAGATTATAGCCAAGAATGGTCCTTCTCTCTTGGCAGCCCCTACCCACTTGCTGGCCCTTGTGATGGGGTATTGGATGTAGCCCAGCAAGGATCAGGGTGGGGCAGCCAAGAGAGGGTGGGACAGCCAAGAATACCACTGCTGCCTGTGTTGTTCTGATACTGCCAGAAGTGAGAGCAATCATTCTCACACAGCTGATTCCTCCTTCCACCAGTCACTACTATACCTGTGCCATGGAGGGGGGACACAGAAGGAGAATTGTTGCCACTGCCTCTGTCAGAAGAACGTAGCAGCAGTCCTCCTTATTTGACTCTCACCTTTGTGGGGGCAGAAACTTTCTCCCCCCATGAGGATGTCTTTGAATACTACACAGTATTTGAGGACATGCTGGCAGGAGAGAGAAAACTGATTAAATTATTTATTCTTCCCTGTGAGAATGAATAATTTAAAGAAGCACAGTCCCTACCACAGAGTCATGAAACTCTCTGGGTGACCTTGTGTCAACCACATTCTCTCAACCTGACCTATGGCCGTTTCCGCACTACACTGTTATAGTGCAATTATTCCACTTTCAACATCCTGTGGAATTCTGGGGTTTGTAGTTTACTGAGGCCAAAGAGCAATCTGACTGAGAATTCTCAATGCCCCTCTCTAAACTGCAAACCCCAGGATTCCATCGGAGGTTGAAAGTGGAATAATAGGACTATAACAGTGTAGTGCAGAAAGGCCCTACCTCACAATGAAAACAAGAACAAAGAGTCTTGTGATATTGTTAAGGATTAAACAAATTTCGTTTAGCATGAGCTTTCATGGATTATAGCCCACTTCCTCTGATGAAAGGATCTGGAGTCTATGAAAGCTTCTGATGGACAAAGTTTGTTAATCTTTGATTCTAGACTCTTTTTTGTTGTCACTTGCTGCAGTGGACTAAGATGGCTACCCCTTCTGAATCTACCTCACAAAGTTCCTCCTGGAATTAAATGGTAGGGTGAAGTACAATGTGTACCATCTTGTGCTCCTTAAAATAAGGATAAGATAGGAATATAGGCTGAAATCCTAGATCAGCCACATATTTAAGTATACTTGACCAAGTAGCACCTCCTGACCCATTCACAAATCCTGCTTTATCAAGCAACAACCACTGTGAGAGATGGAGGTCTGTTTTCTGTTGCTCCAGAGACCAGGACAAGGAGCAATGGATTCAAGCTGCGGGAAAGGAGATTCCACCTGAACTTCAGGAAGAACTTCCTGACAGTCAGGGCTGTCCGGCAGTGGAATAGGCTGCCTCCATGGAGTGTAGCGGAGTCTCCTTCCTTGGAGGTTTTTAAGCAGAGGCTTGATGGCCATCTGTCGGGATTGCTTTGAGGGTGTTCCTGCATGGCAGGGGGTTGAACTGGATGGCCTGTGTGGTCTCTTCCAACTCTAGATTTCTATGATTCTATGATTCTATAAAAATACAAAAGTAGTTTGCACTCAGAAGATGGGGAAACAAGAGGAGGTGGTGGAGTGTTGCCCTTTCCTGGCAGCTCATGCAAAAGCAGACCACTTTAGTGAGTTCCAGTGTGAATAGGGAATTCAATCCAGCATGATTAAATAGTGATACATATTCCTCAAGAGAAACATATTTCTCGACAAACATAGAAAGGCAATTTATCATATAACCTTTTTTTGCTTTTCATAGTATGCGTTGAGTCAGATTTGCTGAGCATTTCAACCTGGTGGATCTTGGGTGTGGTTTTAAGTTTCCTGGGATGCTAGAGAAGGGGACTAAGTCCCAGAAAATAAAGTAGCTCTATTAGAACATTTTGTATTGAGAAGATCCGGAAAAATCTGCACCTAGGCATTGCTGCAGTCAGGATATTGAGTTGAAATGTCTGCTGGAATGATACAGTATTGCTGTGCTTGTGCAGTAAGTTACCATACTGTATAAGCCTTTAATCTGAAGGCAATTTAGCAAAACAGCAATTTATGATGTTGGTTTCCCTGGAGTACCACAGTGCATAAAAATTAAGCAACGCAGCATCGTGTGATATTTCCAGAGGACCTCTCTTACAATTAGCCAGCTGTATGAGAAACTGTGTGCAGGTAATATGAGACCCTAGAGGCTCAGGAAAAACAAAAATATAACATTCCAAAAGAACAGCTTTTTTTTTCATGGTGGAAAATTGATAAGCCTTGTTGCTGATTGTTTGTCATGCCAGGAATGTGAACAGAAAGAATCTGTTACCTCCTGGACAACCTCTTTATGAAAGAGAGAACAATCCCAGCGTGCTCTGAAAATAGGAAGTCCTCTCTTGGACTGGAACTGTCCTAGCAGTTGGTGGCAATTGAGAGAGATTAAGGTGAAGGTTTTGGCAAGCTGGGTATTACATCATTCTGGCCAGCCATTATGATTCATAATCTGTGGTTAGATTGATATCCCAAGAGGGGGTCTGCATGCTTGAAGAGTCAGCTTGTGATGCAGTACTATCAGATTACCCTGGGGTGGGGTGAATAATCATCTCTATATATGAAGGATGGAAAATAGATGGCCCTCCAGATGTTGTTGGATGACTTTTTCTGGATATGCTAGTTAGGGCTGCTGGGAGTTGAACTCCAACAACATCTGGATACCACATAGTCCCCACCCCTCCTATAGACAGATGACTGGCAGGCACACAGTGCGGTCTCCATTGCGTTTCGTAGAAGTGTATGGTTGTAGTATTGGCTTGCATCACCAGCACTAATAAGATGATAATCTTCATGTTGGCAAAACTGGAGTTTCAATTTAAAAGGAGAGTTAGGTACAAACAATTGAAGCCAGGTTAAGAGCATTATCTAGGGCCCTTTTGCACAACACAATTATAACACTAGGGTCCTTTTCGCGCCTTACCTTGTCCTGGAGACATCCAGTGTGGGTCCCAGTGTCGGCCGTGACGGGAGGGGAGTGCAACAGGAGCGCTCCCTTCCACACCGTCTGCCTCCAGGATCCAGGAAGTGCGATGGCCACCCCTCTTCCTGCTTCAGCACAGTGCTAGGCTGCACTGGGGCAGAAAGCACAGCCATTGCACTTCGAGGGCCTCCGCAGATAAGGTGGGCGCACAGCAGAATGATGGTGTGATCGTCAATGCGTAAAACCCATCAATGATTTGTGGCATGATCAGGGCACCTGGGGATGGGAGAAGGACAGGACTACAACAACATCATGCATAAGTGTTGTCATGGGCCCATCCTTCTCCTGTCCCTATGGTGGGTTGGGAGGTTGGAGTGGAAAGGGCCTATGAGTCCACTTTAACTGCCATGTCAGCAATGCATGGAATCTTGGTGTTTCTAGTTTGGTGAAGCCCTAATGCTCACTAAGAATTCCCTTTTTAAACTGCAAATTCCAGCACTCCATAAGATGGAATTGTAACATTTAAAGTGGAATCATAGCACTATAACTGTGTGTCATGAAAGTGCCCCTTGTGTTTGGGTGAAGTTCCTCAGTGAAGTTTCTCTTGAATGGTGTTAAATCTCCTTCCGCTGGTGGTGCCCTGAGTAATTATTTGCAGTATTTTACCAAGGAAATGAAAAGGAAAATTAGTTATTTGGTCTTTAAGTAAAATAAGAAATCAATGTCAGGTGACACCCTTATTGGATCCTCAAAATATCATGAAAAAGCAAATTTTGAGGTCCTTCATAACTCCTTATCAAGCTAGGCATGTAAATAAGATACTGTAAATTAGGCCCATAGGATAAATATTTGATAAATAACCTGCACATATTTACCACATGAACAGTGGAGTTCTTGTTCTGTCCTAGTACCAGTATTGACAATAGGGTGAAAAGAATACTTCCAAACTTTTATTCATTCTTACCAAGAAAGGATGACTGAACACATCAGGATGCTTCAACAAGAAAATGGCTAACCACTGCAAA
Organism: Ctenosaura bakeri; assembly: GCA_948474755.1. Classification (NCBI taxonomy): domain Eukaryota; kingdom Metazoa; phylum Chordata; class Lepidosauria; order Squamata; family Iguanidae; genus Ctenosaura; species Ctenosaura bakeri. The sequence continues at coordinate 48,309 of CAOLHI010001503.1, forward strand.
GATTATTTTTTAAAAAATGTTGAAAAAATTGTTTGCATGAAACAGTATTTTCTGAGGAAAATGTTGGGTTTTTTACAAAATAACTCAAATTTCTATGCCAAAAAAAAAAATCAATCAATCAATAAATAAATAAAGTTTTTGTCAAGTGACTTGTTCCCAAAAAAGTCCCAGAATGTGAAAAATCATTGGAAAATGTGCAAAAACTCTCATAATCTTGCCCAGCTTGAAGAAGCTTTTGTAATTATTTCTTCCTGCATGTAAAAGCAAAACAAGTAAAGACTTACATGGTTAGTTGGCATGGAGCATCATTTTCAGCACCAAGTCCCATCAGCCGCAGCCAATATAAACAGTAGCTGGGAATGCTGGGAACTGCAGCCGAATAACATTGGAAGACTGTTTGATTCCTACCACTCATCTAACAGAAATGCTGGCTTGGATACTTAATGCATTTTCTTTACATCTATCACAGTTGCAAAATTAGTGTCTTATCAGTATTCCTTTCTTTCTCTTCTGCCATTTTTGCATCTGCACATAAAGTGAGTACATACCCTACTGTGGATAGTACTGTCTCAGAGAAGCTGTTATCACTTTCTGGAGATGCTGAATGGAATATGTGTAATAAATCACATTTGATTTTATTGCATCACATAATCAAATAACGTTTGAATAATTCAGAATTTGGCATAGTGTGCTGCAGTGTAATTTTAGTTTTTGACAGAGTGCAGAAAGGTGTTTTTGAATAATGCCTGGGGTCTCCAGCATCGTGTTTTTACAGGTTTAGCAATCAATGCAGGTTTTATCAGATGCATCTTGCTTTTGATGTCAAAATGACTGTGTTAAATCAATTTCTATGAATTTTCCTTGGAATTAGATTAAATGATTGTCGTGCTTTTTTATCCTTAAAAATCTATGAATCTTCTTATGAAACAGCTAAGCCCCCTGGAGCAGATACCATCATGAGCCAAATAAATAGTCTTCAAAATAGTGAAAGACTAGTTTTGAAAACATACAGAGCTACAAGCTCTCCCTTGAGATAGAGACACTAGTAAAATATGGCTACCTCAAACCTCCTGCTTTAATGAAGTGATATTGTCCTAGAGTGGATTTTAATGTGTCACGTGGTCAGTAATGGTCATCACAGTAGTAATCACAAAGAGAGAAGAAATTTTGTCAGTGCTTTTAAGCATCAGAAGGTTTTTATGGAGGAGTAGAGTGTGCCTCAGCCATGACTGGGAGCATACATCTGCACTAAAGTGACTCTACTGTCAGCAGCTATATGTTTGCACAGTGTTCAATATGGTCACCACTTTCCATTGCTCTATGGAATTGACAGGAACTACAAGCAAGTTATAATAGTAATAGGCAATCTGAGCTCCGACAGGGGCCCATTATTCGACTTTAATTGCCGTGATTCTATCCTATGGCAATTTAGGGAGGGGCATTTAGAATTCTCAGGCAGAGTGCTACAGTGCCTCACCAAGCTACAAATTCCAAGAGTCTGTAGAGAGGAGCCATGGCAGTTAACATGGAGTAATAGTACTATAACTATGTTAGTGTGAATGGACCCCAGGTGTTTCAGGCTATAATTGCCATGATGCATTCCAATTGGCCAGTTGCATAGGGATGGGGGGCGTACGGTAGTGGTTCACCCCGGGGTGGCAATATTTTGCAGGCGTCCCAGCCCGTAACCACACCCCTGCGTGCCCTGGCCACACCTCCACACATAGTGGTCATGCCCTTCATGCTGTAGCCCCGTACCCTCCCGTCCCCCTTCCACACATTCCAAGCTCCACCACTGCAATTGGCCATGCCATGCTTGATGCTGATGTGAGATATAATCCAAAACATCTGGAGAATATGAAGTTATTTATCCCTGAACTGCAATATTCTCTTCATCTCAACATCAGTTTGAAATCATAGTAGCATAAAAATAGGTTCTTTCAGAAGTCAAGCCTCAACCCTGAAACCCTTTTTCTTTTAAGTATTGTCATGTCCTATATCTGCTAAGCCTCTTCCAGGGCAATTTGAGACATCATTTGGAAATCAATAGATTAGCTTATTTTGGAAGTACTTTTCTAAATATTTTAATCAGAGCTTGGCAAAGTTACTTCTGGGGGGCTTTGGAATCTGTCCATTGATCAACCGTGCTGGATGGGGGAATATTTAATAGTAGTAGTAGTAACAACAACATCTTTCCTTTTCCCCAGTATGGAACTCAAGGTGACTTACAACAATTAAAAAACAAACATAGAAAAACAGTCACAGTATATAAAAGTTAAAAAGTAATTAAGTTATCAAATGTTTTTAAAAAATTAAAAGTTATAAACTATTTAAATAAACCAAATTATAAAAATCCAGCATGCTCAACAGACCTGCTTTCCCTGAAGAACACCGTTCTCAAAGGCCTGCCAAAATGAGGTTTTTACCTGCCTGAAGAAAGATAGTAAGGAGGGTGCAAATCTAACCTGTGTGGGCAAGCAGTTCCGAAACACGGGAGCAGCCATGGAGAAGGCATTCTCCTGCGTTCCCATTAGTTATACCTGTTATTAGTTATATATTATATTAGTTATATATTAGTTATACCTGTGAGGGTAGAACAACAGAGAGAATAGCCTCTCCAGAAGATCTCAAAACATGAGCAGGATGATACAGGAGAATATGGCCCTTCAAATAATCTGGAGTTCAGCTATACAACTACTCCAGGAATTGTGTTCCCAAAAAACATAGCTACTGGTTAGATTATTAATTGTGTTTGTATTCCATCTTCCTCTAAGGAGTTGAGGGCTATACCTTTTTATTCTTTGAGAAACTCTTCTGAGATAGATTTAACGCTGTGAAGAATTCTCACAAAATTTACTCCTTCTTGAAGTGTCTTCAACATCTCACAGATGAGGAGGGGGAAAAATTGCAATTTCTTGTTCTCACACAATAAGACAAGAAAAGATATAACATCCCTCAGTAGGTTAGGCTGAGAACTTTGTGGTTTGGTCTGAATCTGAACCTGGGGCTCCCCAATCTAAATTCAATAGTACTAACCACCACACCACTTACATGCTCAAGTGTAAATCTTAGAGTGTTTCATAATCAGTGTTTTTCTTATCCTGTGTTTGTTTTATTTCATTCTGTTCATTCTGTTGTTTTGAACAAGGGTACTGAATTCCCTTAACTGTTGCTAAGAGGTCAGGTTAAAAGTCCACTGGATATTAAAAGCTGAACTTTTAAAATGAACACAGTTTTGTTTAAAAAAGAAAAAGAAATCCAAAACACATTGACTCTTGACCACTGAAAGTTACCACACAACTGGAAAGCACCATTGTCCAGAATGTGTGATTATTTACACAATAAATCTCCAGTCAAGTCTGCAGCAGTGTGAGTAGTAACCACTGGGACATATTTTCTGGGTTAGATCAAATAACAGCAATGTTTTATAAGATTCCATAAGTACAGCATTGGTTGTTTTTCACGCTTTATTATTCCATTGTGGTCGTTAGAGAGGAATACAGACCCTGAGACTAAAGATCTGAAAAAGCTATTAGGACATCTCATTAAACTATCTCTCAAGGCGGAAATCTCTCTTGTTGTGTATTTCTTCCAGCCTTTTAGTCCAGTCTTGTTTTAAAAGCCCCAACAAATGGATCTTCTATCACTCCTTCAGGGAGATCATCCCAAAGAAAAATCTCACTGTCAGGAAGATTTTTCTTCATAGCAAGCCCATATTTTCCCTTTCTTTAATACTCCAACATTACTCATGCTCTCTTCCACCGTTCTAGTGATCTGTGCTCTGCCTCTCTCTCCACAATATTTCTTTTCTTATCTCAGATATCTCAGAGAGCCAAGCATTGCCCAAAGTTTGCATGTTAATGCAGGGTAGCTAATTGTATGGCCCATATGTTGTTGGACTATAACTCAGAACAGCCCTAGCCAACACAGCCAGTAGTGAGGAATTCTAAAAGCTGCAGTTCAGCCCCAGAAAACCCCACAATAGGTTTGCCTTAGGGTCTCCATAAGTTGGTAACAACTTGGAGGCACATAACAACACAACATTCTAGATAGCCAGCCAGGAGTTCTTTGGCCCATTTTTCTTAAGCGAGGATGGACAGATCAGGGCATGGAAACAGTACTTCTTTGGAACACTACTCCTGCAATCCCTAACCAACATGACCAATGAGAATTGCAGTTCAAACAAGGAACTTTTCCAGTCAGTAGAGTCAATAAGCAGGTAATCATTCCCTGGCAATAATTTCCTAAGAGGCACTTTCTCTCTTTGAACAGAAAATGATTTGGTTATGTGGACAGCAACACAGGGCTAGCCGGACAGTAGATGATCAAACACTCCATTCCCCCTGTGGCTTCTTTCTCTCCCTCAGAAATGTGCAAAAATGAAACCATCTGTTTTCATCTTCAAGGCTCAGCTTCTAGAGCTTGTCATGCTATCCCAGGGCTGGTTAAGGCACATTTGCCAGGTGCTTTTAGAAGGAGATTAAAGGTGTGGGAAGGGCTTATCCATGTAGCCAGCACTCTGATATGCAAAAGCCAGCAAATACACAGGTGTTTTGCTTCTTCTGTCAAGGCTTATGTAGCACTTTTCTTCTCCAAAACATATAAAGAAGTAATGTATTTTGTGTGTTTTAGTTGGCCCAATAGACGTATCACTATTTTGTTGATTTTGGATTTTGTTGTATTTTGCTTCATGGCTCACACAGCTACCCCTGGATATATTTCCATATGTAAAGAAAGCGGCCCAATAACTTTTTGTTCAAATCAAGGTGAATGAAAGGGTAGGCATGCATAAGAGCTGACTCTGCTTGTGAGCCAAAACTTGCTACATACTGAGGAAGAAAAGTTTCTCCCTGGGATGCTAGATATTCTATATGCAAGAGAAGTCAGAAGATCTTCATGTTTTCCCCCACCCTCTTGTAGATAAGATAATACTTGCTGTGATATTTTTCTCAGAAGTCAGTAACATGAAGATTTCTGCAGGTTCATACCCTCCAGTGTTTTTCAGATTAAAACCAGGACACATATGGACAAGAGCGTGGTCAAGATGGCAAAAGTTATTAATAGGGGTGAAAAACATGCTAGAAGTGCCTGCAGCAGTTTGCTTACGCCTGAGCCTACTGGGAAAGGCAAGTTCACCCCTCTTTTCCTTTTCTCTCCCACCCCTGCTGAGTTAACTGAGTGCAAACTACTTGTGCACTTTAAACTCACTTTGCAGAAACTGAGATAAACTGAGGACCAAGGGGGGGAAGGTGAGAGGAGGAAGGAGAAACTGGAACATTTAAAAAGCAGCTGGAAAAATGGGATGGCAGAAGATTAATTTAATCAGGACTGTTGTGGCCAAATGAGGACAGTTGGAGGGTATGATAGTTGCTGATCACTATTTGCGTTTCAAAAATTATTAGTCTTTTTTTGTACCCGGTTTTTATGCCCATATTTTTCCATACATAAAACATGTTTACTGCACCGTGTATTTCTGTGCAGACAAATACTTACCAAACTGTGAAGAATCTCATGGCAGCCTTGTGATTGCCTCTTTTTCTTCCTGGTATTTCCTGAGCATAGGAAAACCTTTTCTCAAGTGGGAAATGAACAACAATGAATATTTTTCCATACCTAGATTTCAACCTCTGATATCAGGACAAGCACTATATGTTCAGTTCAAATGTGGTAACTTGCCAGAATTGGTGGGAAGGTTGCAGGGTGAAAGAGTGGCCAGTTTGCCCTGTGCTGTGACTACAAAATGCCCACAGGGCAGTATTTATGCTATTGGTCTCACAGAGTTCAAGTGATGTAAGGGGCTGGTCTGTCTGGTTTCTATCTGGCACTATCTTTTAACTCTGTCCTAGCTTCTTAGCCAGAATTGCTTTAAGATACCTTATTCTTTGGGCCCACTAATGGACTTCTCAACTGAGCTACCCAACTGGGACCTCTGCAGTGAAAGTGGTGGCTGCCATGTCACCAGGACAATAGTTCTTGGTTTAGGTCAAACTTTGAATGAACTTCCCAAGCTGCTGAACCTATCTGGGAGATAGGGTTTAATGCCTTGGACAGCTTGTTTAAAATTCAGGCTAAAATCCAGAGCAGATTTACCACTGCACTGACATGGAAGCTACCAGCCACCACTAAATCTCTGGGCCCATTTTGTCAATCCTGCCTTCTCCATGAAAAATCCCCTTGAAGCATCATTCTTCCATCACAAACACTGTCTTTCAGGCAGCTTTGCCAGTTCCTTCATGTTTATGTCTGAGTGCTAACACCACACTTCCCAGCAAATTTTAGACCATGCTCTGGCGGTTACTCAAGGGTATATAATTTAGGGGGAGTTGGGAAGAGCAGTTGCACAGATACATCATGCAAATGAAGAGTGCTTTTTTGGCATTTGTATTGCAGGAAAGAGAACCAGTAGTTTGAGCATTCAAGTAGGACTTTGGAGTCCAGAGTTTGAATTTCTGCTTGGCCATGGAAACCCACTGGGTGACCTTGGGCAAGTCACACTCTCTTAGCCTTAGAGAAAGGCAAAGACAAACTGCCTCTGAACAAATCTTGCCATGAAACCCTGTGATAGGTTCACCTTAAGTCAGAAACAACTTGAAGGCACACAATAACAACACTGCAGGAAAGGCAGGAGGCCTCTGAAGCTTAATAGAACAATCCTAGGCTTGTCAACTGAGAAGCAAGTCCAGCTGAGTCCCATGAAGCTTACTAGCTGATAACTGGGTGTAGGACTAAACCTTACCACATCTTCCTCCCAAAGCTAAAGTGTTTTTGCCTCCTGCTGGTGAAACCTGAAATAGCTTGTAATTTTATCTGCACCTGCATTGAACTAGGAACTCCAGAAAGAATGGAGACTTTAAAAACGGGGGGGGGGTCCTGTTGTCCTTTAAAGACCTTTTTGTGAAGGCATAAAGAACTGGTGTTAAAGAATCAATGGGAAGGAGGAGAACTCCCTCCCCTTCTGACTATCAAGCTGAGGTCAGGTTAAAACAATCCAAATAAGCAGTGTTCTTTGCTTCTTACACTTAATCAGCATCTTTTGATCCCTTCGGTAAACAAAGAAATCTGGCAGTAGACCATCCTTCTAATCTTTAGGGATGAGGGGGCTCTCCGTGTTTGCCACTGTTATTGTCACATTAGAACATTATAGATTTAAGGGGAAAAAAAGAATACACATACACAATCTTTTAAAAGGGCAGTGCTTTCCATAAAGAAATAATTTTCCCCTTTTTTGTCCATTGTACTCTGATGTGTTTAGTCAAAAAATAAATAAATGGAACCCACTAAACAACTCCACAAAAGAGTCAATGAATTTCAAATAAAATTAAATCAATGTTGTTCATAGAATCATAAAATCATGGAGTTGGAAGAGATCACAATGGCCATCAAGTCCAAACGCCTGCTAGGCAGGAACACACACAATCAAAGCACACCCAGCAAATGGCCATCCAGCCTCTGTTTAAAAACCTCCAAAGAAAGTGACTCTACCATGGTTATGCTAACCTTCATTCTTGTAGAAGCTCAGCCCTTATGTTTCAAAGTGACTGCTAAAACTTTGATTTGGGCTTGAAAATCAAGGGAGAACCAGTAGTGTTGAACAAATTCATACAAATAGGGGTCCTCAGTGGTTCCCATGGAATTATGTGAGCCAGAATTGATCTGGAAGGAAGAAGAGATTGCCTTCATTCAAAATGCTTTGTCAGAGGCAAGGGACAAGTTTAGTCCCGACCAAGGGCAGAAAATCTACTTTTGTTTGTTCTGCTTCTCCTCTCACAGCTTGTATGAGAGCAATGTTGATGTTAGACCATAACCTTTCAGAATTATTGGCCCTGACAGAGTTTCCATACAATTTGTAGCTGCTGCAGGAGGAGGAGATGTAAAATCAAGAATTCACCACCCTGGATGAGAAAATCCATTAGTTACCCCTGGTCCCAACACAAAAGGAAGCAAAAGCTGTCCACCACAGTGGAAGCTAGGTGGCCTAAATGGAGTGGGAGAATCAGAACCCTAACTGGACTACCATAAGCTTAGTGTAAGTTGAAGGAGTTCTTAGGACCTCTTCCTGGCTACTTAATAATGATACTCTCATGAGAGGTATCCCAGCCAATTCAAGAAGGATATTGACAAGCTGGAGCAAGTCCAGAGGAGGGTGACCAAAATGGTGAGAGGCCTGGAAACAATGCCCTATGAGGATAGACTTAGAGAGCTGGGTATGTTTAGTCTACAGAAGAGAAGGTCAGGAGGGGACATGATAGCCATGTTTAAATATTTGAAGGGATGCCACGTAGAGGAGGGAGAGGGCTTGTTTTCTGCTGCTCCAGAGACCAGGACAAGGAGCAATGGATTCAAGCTACAGGAAAGGAGATTCCACCTGAACCTCAGGAAGAACTTCCTGACAGTCAGGGCTGTCCGGCAGTGGAATCTGCTGCCTCGGAGTGTAGTGGAGTCTCCTTCCTTGGAGGTTTTTAAGCAGAGGCTGGATGGCCATCTGTTGGGAGTGCTTTGCGGGTGTTCCTGCATGGCAGGGGTTTGGACTGGATGGCCCCTGTGGTCTCTTCCAACTCTACATTTCTATGATTCTATGATTCTATGATTCTATGATTATCAATTGTTTAATTTTGCAGTGGGCAACTCATGCACTGAGCAGGGGTGACACCCCTCCCCACCATGTGGGGTAGAGAGGGGACCTCAGCTGCAAGGACGTCCTCTGAACACTACTCAAATTTACCTGTTTAAATATCCAGAATTTCAGGTAAAAAATGCTGCAATCCTAACTTGCCTCTAGGTACATCTTACTGAAGCCAGTGAAAATTACTTGTATTCTCTCTGTCTCTCCTTCTCTCTCTCTCTCTTTCATACACACACGCACATAAAGAAAGCCTAGCCTGCTTCTGACCCCCCCCTCATGAAAAATCGTTGTTGTTGTTGTTTTACAACAGAGCTTTCCAAACTTTTCATTTTTGTGACACATTTTTAGACGTGCATCATTCCAGAACACACTAATTCAGTAAGTAATTCAGTAAGTGGAGGCAGCCCCTCCACCCAGGCCTGACCCACCACTGCCACTGCCCTCATTGGGGTCTCCCTCAGCCTGGGGTGGTGGCGGTGGTGGGAGAGGCAGCCCCTCCATCCAGACCTGGCCTGCCACCCTCGCTGGGGTCTTGCAGCAGTGACAAGAGAGGCAGGTCCTCCACCCAGTCCTGGCCCGCCACTGCCCTTGCTGGGGTCTTCCTCAGCCCGGGATGGTGGCAGTGGGAGAGGCAGCGCACCTACATACTGCAGTTCACACAACACACCTACACATTGCAGGTGACACACTAACGTGTCATGACACGCAGTTTGGAAAGCTGTTTTGGGGATAGAATCTCTAGGATATTATCTAGGATAGAAAGTTATTTTTAAAAAAAACTTTTATTTTTAGAGCTAGTGTTTCCTAACACAGAAATATATTTCATTTTCTAGTTAAACATCCTCTCCTCTCCCACCTCCCCCAATATTCGCTGAATACGGGAAAACGTGTGTTATATTGCTTCAGCAACACTTAAAAGAAAAATATCCTACATGGCCCTTATTTACAGGGCAGCTTTAAAATGTCATCCTTCAATGTCACTCACATCAAGGGAGGAAGGACTTGGGAATAACCACTTTACCTCTCTCACACACAGTCATTAACCTCCTGTTAATTCGGAAGGGCTGTTTTTTTTTTTTCTGCTTTGCTGGACGCAGGAGAGTCAGCTGAAGCATCCGCTTGCTCATTTTGCAATTTCACTCAAGGCATGTTCTTGTATTACTGAGGAAGCTGACTCCAAAAACTGTCAGTCAGCATGACAGAAGTTCACCAAAGTCCTCTCAAGGGCACTGGGTTCTGCATTTGGAGCATGAGATTAAACTCTCAAGGCCTGGGTTTCTGGGAATGGGTGTAATACAAAAGACAGAGAGATACGGCCTCAAAGTGTGGCATCTGTTCCCCCCTGTGAAAAGCAGGACCAGGAAGATGTGATTTGCACAGGGGAAGTGACAGGTAGGGGAAGACAAGCCTGGCTCTGCCATTATGCAGAATGAAGAAAATGCCTCTGGTGGCAGATGTGCGCATGTGTCTGTCTGTCCATCTGTCTGTGCCTTCAAGCTGCCTGTTGACATAGTGAACCCAGGAATTTCACAGGATTTTCTTAGGGTGGTTTTGCCAGTTCTTTCCTCTGAAATATAGCCTACAGCATCTGGTATTCTCACAGATAAAAACCAGGACATGCGTGACCAAACAACATCAGAGGGTGGCTGATATGGCAAAAGATGTTAACAAAAAGAAGACAAGCCAGAAAAGCCTGCCCTGCAATTTGATTTTGCCTGAGCCTACTGGGACAGGCAAAATTAATCCCCTTCTTTTCTTCTCCCTTCTGCCAAGTTAATTGAATGCAGGCTGGTTGCTTTTCAGCAATTAAAGTAAACTGAAGACAAAGGGGTAAAGTGGGAGGAGGAGAGAGAAGCCAGGCCATTGTAAAAACAGCTGAAAAAGCAGGATGGCAGAGGATTAATCAGGACCGATTCTCCCAAACTGGGACAGTTGGAGGGTATGCAGATGTTGGAGGCAACAACAGCAGTCCCTGTGCCCTCTGAGCCCTCAGGTCATTCCTCTCTACTAGAGGAGAGAACTTGGTGTACCCCATGGCCTTCCCTCTTCCTCTAAACTGGAGTGCTGTCCTCAGGTGTGGAGAATGACAGTGGCTAGCCCAGTGATTCTCAAACTGTGGAGCAGGACCCTAAGAGGGGACATGATAGTTGCTCAAGTGGGGGTACAAAACAAGTCAACCTGCAAATACAGCAAATGTGAAAAAGGGTGAGCCTGGGTGTGAGTGTGTTTATGTGTGCATGCACCATTGAGGATTGACTGTTCTCTGCAAAAGAGCAACACAAAGCATCTTCCCATTATGCCTTCCTCCAAGTTCAGGCATAGCAAAAATCAGCTTTCTTTCTTTCTTTTTTTTTACGGCTTTCCCACTTCTCTGAATATTCCATCATTGGTCAGCAGATGCATGCCCCTTAGGAGTTTCTTGGGTGGAGGGGAGGGAAGTGAAGAGTGGAGGTGGAGAAAGCGAGGGCTCGGCATTAAGATGGAGGGCCCATGTGGCATGAGGAGCCTGTGAAAGAGAGAGAAAGAGAGAGGAGGCAGGAGAGAACCCAGAGATAGTACAGAAGGGAGCACAATGTGAAGCAGTAGAGCGCAACATTTGCATGTAGATATGGAACTCTCTAACCACGGGAAGCAACACTGGCAGCCACCTCCTTGCTTTCACCAACAGATAAAAACATTTCTTTTCAAACAGGCTTTTACTGTGTGAGCAGGAGAACCTCTTATTTATCAAGATATTTTTTAAAAATGTAGTTTTTATAATTTTATATGTTTTAAATGTTTGTAATTGTTTTAAACGTTTGTTAATGTTTTTAACTTGTTTTGGAAGCCACCTTGGGTCCCACTCTGGGAGAAAGGCAGCATATAAATTAAATAAATAAATAAATTTAAAGGGTGTTATGGGGTAAAAAGTCTGAGAACACTGGGCTAACCCATTGCCACTATTCAGTTGACAATGTGATCAGCAAAATATTGGAATATGAAGAGGAGCGCCATCTTCACCTGAGGGCAATCCAAAGAGAAGGATTTTTTTAAAAAAAATTATTTATTTAACCATATTGACAGATACCACAGTGTGGTTAAATAAAGTGGTCAGGAGTTACATCTCCTTGGTCCCATTGGATTTGTGAGAAACTAGAGAACACTCCTGGCTGGAACAGTGCAAATTAAAGAGGACAGGCTACTCAAGGTCCTCTGTGCCAGCAGAACGACTTTGAGAAAGAGCTAATGAGATTCTCTGGCCAAAATCCCAGATTCTGGGGATCTGAAAGAATAACTTCAGCTAAAAGGAGCAAAGCGTAGCTTAGGTGATATTTCAGTTAGAGAGGGCCAAAGCTAAGCCAGTGATTTCAATGAGAGACCTTCAGAAGGAGGAGGCAGAAAGCTCAAGCTCTTGATTCCAGTAGATCCCCCACACAGAATACCTACCTTTGAATTTGGATTCCTTTTTAAAGCATCTCAAGTAGGAAAACTTAAGCATGACATCAGAGTTTCTCTAAAACAAAGAAACTTCTTCAAACAAAGGGGGTCCATCTGGACTCCCTGGAGACATTACCCCATATTTCGTTAAATAACCAAGGAGATGTTGGGCATCATAATTGGGGCAGATGCAGGCTGGGAATGGAGACATTTTCTGAAGAATTTGTTTTCAGGACTGTTCCAAGACATTTTGCTGCCTGAAGATGCTGAATATATATTTAGGCTAGGAAAGAGAATGCAGAGGTTATGTGATCTTCAAATATCTGAAAGGCTATCAAGGGGGAAATGGAGCAAGCCAGGTATCTCCTCCTCCAGAAAGTAGAACCTTTGAATTAGGAGAAAGGAAACTAAACACTAGGAATAATTTCCTGATTATACAAGCTGTTTGGCAGTGGAACAGATTACATCAGAAGGTATTGACTTCTCCTTTGTTGGAGGCTTTTAAGCTGAGGTTGTGTGAGTATCTATAAGGGATGATTTGCTGTACATTCCTGTACTCTCAGATGGTAAGACTAGATGAACTTTGGGGTACCTTCCGACTCTACAATTCTGTGATTCTTTGATTCTGTCCTTTTTCATATTTGGTTGCAAGACTATGGGTTTTTTTTTTACATTTATGTAAATTTTCTACACATTTTTCCTAATTTGCATGTTTATTTATCCAAGTCATTTGATTTTTGTAAACTTTCCCTTTTTGATTAAAGTGTGTTGCTTTGAATTTGTGGCAATTATGCACATTTTAGTCATTTACATGTTAAAATATGCACATAATTTTGTACAAACTTTATTTCTCGTAAATGCCTCCTAAGCCTCATATTTCTGTGAATTCTTAAGGCAAGGTGCTAATATTTTCACAGCAAGTCCTGGGAGGTGTGAAAATGCTATATTCAGTGATACTGCCATGTCCAACAAAATATCTGTCCATACCTATTGTAGTAACACCTTTCTTTGGCTTATTTAAAAGACACAAAAATGTGTGCAAGCTTTTGAGATACTGAGATTTCTCATAAGGCAAATGTTACAAAATCAGGCATGGTAGAGGAAGGCTTGCTTCTTCAATTGTGTAACCCCTTTGTGCTGAATTCTACTTATAACATACCCTTCAGCATTTCACAGATGAAAGTTGGGATATCAGTAACCAAGCAACATCAGAGTGAGGTCAAGATGGCAAAAGTTATTCAAGAGGAAGATCACACAAGCAAGGAGAGATTGCACCAGTTTGCTTTTGCCTGAGCCTACTGAGAAGGGCAAGGTTCTGGACCCTTATGTCCTCTCCCAACTAAGGCCCTTTCCACAGGAGGCCTGCATCCTGGCATGGGGACGTGAGAGAAGCAGGACCATGATGACACTTCCATAAGATGTCATTGCAGTTCTGTCTTTCTCCCGTCACCAGCTGGTGCAATCGCAGAGTAAATCATTGACAAAATTTCCCCATCAATGACCTGCAATTGCATGACTCTCCTGTACTTACCTGCCATGCTGAAGGGCAGGAAGCATGATGGAAGCACTTCCTGCTCCACCACAGCCTGGGAAAGAACCCAGCTGTGCTGCATAAGGGAGGCACATGTCGGTTGTGCTCCCTTCCGGAGGCAGCCAGTCCACATGCGAAGGAAAGCATTCCTGTCACACTCCCTTCCTGGCAGAGGCGCTGCCAGGCTCATGACAGGAAAAAGTAGGAGGTGGAAAGGGCTTAAGTTTATTGGCCATTTCCGCACGGGGTGAGGGAATTGCCCCGCGCCACTACTTACCGGATCGTCTGGCTCCCTGGTCCGATCCGGGGTGAGGAGGAGCAGTGGGTGCTCATCGCTCCGCACTGCTCCAGCATCGAAAATGGCAGCTTCTGGTTGGTCGAGGGTCTCGACCAACCACTGAAGCTCGCCAGCCTGAAGCCCGCCCCCGGCAGATTGCAGGCTTGCATTGGTGCAAACCTGCAAATCTGCACAAGGGAGCACGCTCGCAGTGGCATGCTCTGTGCTTTTGAAAGACCTGGTTTTTACTGGTCTTTCAAAAGCATGCTGGACGACCACTTGGGGTCATTCTGGAGCGGGCTGAGATGCGGATCTACATTAAGTAGTCTGGACCAAGTCTGCTTCCAGGTGCAGACGTCCTCCCTGGAGGATGGACCACACCGTTTCAAATACCCTGTCCAGAAATGGCCATTGAGTGCAACTACTTTTGCACTTTGAATTCAGCTTGCAGCAATTGAAGTAAACCAAGAACAAAGGAAGAGAGTGGGATGAGGACAGAGAAACCAGGACATTTTAAAAGTGCATCAAAAAGTAGGGCAACAGAGGATTAACTGGTATTGTCCCTGCCAAATTAGGACAGTTGGGGGGTATGTCATAATCTCCACTAAAGTAAACTCATTAACATTACATAAGTGTTGACTCATCATTCCATGTTGTCTCAAAAAATAATTATTATAATACATATATTCCACCCTATATCCAAAGATCTCAGAGCAGCATACAATAAAATCAGTTTAAATAATTTAAAAATTGAAATACTAAAAGAGAATTTACATTATCTAAATTATCTATTAATTTAAAGCAGTTAAAACTTTGTGCACGTACGAACTGCATAAAATCATTAGACCCTGAAGGCATTAATAAAGAGCTGTATTTGAACTTGACACCAAAATGAAACCATATCTGTACCCATTATCAGAGGAGCACAACAGAAGAGGAAAGCCAGCATGGTATAGTGGTTTGAGCAATGGATTACAACCCTGGAGACCAGTGTTCAATTCCCTGCTTGGCCACAGAAATCTACTGGGTGACCTTGGGCACATCACTGACTCTCATCCCCAGAAAACCACATGATATGTTCGCCATAACTTGGAAGCAACATGAAGGCACACAACAACAACAACAACGCAACAGAGGAGGCTTGTTCTCACATCTTCATACAATGTATTGGCCCCACTGGAGGAACAAAAAGGAGGGCCTGTCTAACAGACCTCCGATGTCAGACAAGCACATAGAGGTATTGATGCTTCTTCAGATACTGAGCCATATAGGGCTTTAAATGTTAGCAGCAGCACCTTGAATTCAAATCAAATGTGTATTGGCAACCCATGCATCTCCTTTAAGACTGCTGTTATATGGTTTCTATTTCATGTTCCAGTCAGCAGTTTAGATGTTGACATTGTTCTCTAACTACACCTTTGAAGCCATCATCAAGGGAGCTGTGGTGATCTTAAGTGGTAAGTTTCCGGGGCATGAACTACTGTGGCTAAGTTATCCCTGCCTAGGAAACACCATAGCTGGTGGACCAGTTGAAGCTGGTCCCAGGCACTCTTAAGCCACAGAGTCTACTGAGATGGACCTAAGAGTATTCCCAAGCTATGCACCACTCTCTTGAGAGAAGTACAACCTGATCCAGGGTGCTTACCCAATTCCCAAGCTTGAGAACCACCACACTGGAGTTTCCATCTTGTCAGGATTCACCATCAGCTTATAAGACTTCATTCAGCCTATTATGGCATCTAAACACTGGAAACCATCTGTAGACCTCCTCTTACCCAATCCAAATAACAAGTAGAGCTGAGTGTCCTCAACACAGGGAGGATCCCCAAATTCCTAATGACCTCACCCCATGACTTCATAAGCACATGAGAAAAGATCTAACCCTCTGGCACCCAACGTCTTCTTTTTTATATATAATTTTATTATTAGCAAAGTTATAACAATCAATATTTACAAATAATCATTCTTTCTTTTTATAAATATATAAGAAACAGAAGACAAAGAAATATATGCAATCAAATTTGTATACCTATCCAACATCTTATTCTACTTCTTATTCTTATTCTTCTATTACTCTTCTAACTTAGTCTAAAAAGAAAGAAATTCAGAAAT
This sequence comes from Ctenosaura bakeri, assembly GCA_948474755.1. Lineage (NCBI taxonomy): Eukaryota > Metazoa > Chordata > Lepidosauria > Squamata > Iguanidae > Ctenosaura > Ctenosaura bakeri. Next base: position 64,269 of record CAOLHI010001503.1, read on the forward strand.
GGTGCAAATTGAGGTTATCTTTATTGGGAAGGATAGCAGCAATTTAAATGAATATCCTTCCAAAAATTAATTATTTTTTTCAAAACCTTCCAATAATAATTAACAAAGGATGTTTTTGTGATTGGAAGAAAGATTTATTGAGATTCATTTGGGGAGGGAAGAAGCCAAGAATAAAGTGGCAGATGTTAATAGAGAGAAAAGAAAGAGGAGGATTTGGTGTACCAGATCTTGAAATATATTACAGAGCAAATGCCCTGACCTGGTTAAAAGAATGGATAATTCTTGAAAATGAAAGAATATTGGAATTGGAAGGATCGGAATTGAAATTTCGCTGGCATGGATATCTTTGGTACAATAAAACCAAAGTGAATAAAGAATTCCTCAACCATTATCTTAGACGGGTATTATTTGAAATTTGGAAGAAATTTAAAAGGCACCCAACATCTTAATATCCACAAAGTTGAATAGGAATCCCCCAATGCTAATTTCTGGAATAACATACTCTCCAGCTGTCCCAAATTGGCAGGGACTGCCTCAATTAATTCTCTGTCATCCTGCTTTTTCAGCTGTCCCAGTTTCTCTCTCCTCCCACTTTCCCCTTTTGTACTCAACTTATTTCAATTATTGTTAACTGAGTTCAAAAGGCAAAAGTAGTTTGCACTTAGTTAATTCACGGAGGGAGAAAGGAGAGGAGGAGCAGAATCTTGTCCTTTTGTCCACAGCTTATTTCCATTGCTTCAAACTGAGTCCAAAGGTCAAAAGTAGTTTGCACTCAATTAACCCACCTTGGGAAAGAGGAGGGGAAGCAATGGAAGTATGCCCTTCCCTGTAGACTCATGCAAAACTTAACTGCTGGAGCCCCTCCTATCTGGTCTGTTTTTCCTCATTAATGATTACTACCCCTTTAACCACACTCTGGTGTTGCTTGGCCATCCACGTCCCAGTTTTTACCTGTGAAAATGTTGGAGGATGTGGAACAAATGATTCAGTGCCCCTGCTCTATTTGAGACTCCCAGTAGGATTCAAGCCTATGTTTCTTCCTTGAGGAAGTGTCTGCAGAGAGGGTATTTTACCCTGAGGAAACACCCAGAAAGGGTATTTTCTCCATCTGAGTCAATGGCTTGGGAGCAAAAGGATACTCTTTAAAATACAAATTTGCTTTTCCATCTCCTGTTGGTAATCTGCTACTATCATATCTTTTAAAAATATTTCTTCCTTTGCTGCTTTGGCACAAAGCTCTGATAGTTAGGACAAATATCTAGGAATGGTTGGACAAACAAATTTCATTATATAACACACCAAGAAATAAGCTGACTAAAATTATGTTCACATATAAGCTTGTGGCTGCAGCTTTTTATTTTTTGTATATGTTTTGACAGGTCCCATCAGATATCATTCTAATCGACATTTCTCCTCCAGAACCAATTTCAAACCCAAAGCCTCTTTGCCATTTCTCACTCTCCCTTTTCAACTATCACATTCTCTGTCTCCAGCCAATCAGCATCCACCACATTCCAACATTTGACCAATCTTTCACCTCTCCCAGCTCTCACATCTTACCTTATTCACTCTGAAATACCAATTTATAATACATGTCACCATGACCACTCTAACATGTAAACATGTACAGACAAGTGAAACAGACAAGCACCACTGAAAGCAGCAAGTTCAAGGTTTGTTTGCTTTTTCCCCTTTTGAAAATATTATACTCTTCCTGTAAACTCATAAGTGTATCCTTCCAGTCCTAAGCACACAGATAAATTACTCAGTGAGTCAATTATTATGTGGATATGAGTAAATATTTTCTCCATTTTTAATATGTGTATATTTGCCAGCATGGTGTAGTGACCTGAGTGGTGGACCATGACCGTGGAGACCAGAGTTTGATTCTCTGCTCCACCATGGAAACCCACTGGGCCATGGGCACATCACATGTTCTCAGCCCCCAGAAAACCCCATGACAGGTTTGCCTTAGGTTACCATAAGTTGGAAACGACAACAATGTGCCTTCAAGTTCCCTGTTGACTTATGGTAACCCCATGAATTTCATAGGATTTTCTTAGGCAAGGAATCCTCAGAGGTGGTTTTATCAGTTCCTTCCTTGAAATATAGCCCATAGCATATTTATTGTCTGTGGGAATTGTTCATGGTTTCATAAATAGGCCATACAACTGAAACTGTTCTCCCACATGGGGAGAGAAAGAGCTCTGGACAAAACAGACCTGCTACATAAAACCATTTTTCTTCTCTCTTTACACCTTTCAGTTTCCATAAAAAGACAAACCAAGTTCAAACTGACCTTGACTGTAATTACAGCTGAAAACCTTCATGTTTCTTTGACAGAATTTGGAGTATCATGCTCTCTCCCCTATTATAACAAGTGACTATGTCAGAATGGATCAGGAAGCATCCACTACATCATTTCACACTATTATTAACATAGTCATCACCAATAATGGAATTAGAGCTAGTAATGTACAGTGGCATCCGAGCTCTTCAGCAACTCACAGTCTCTATGGGTTTTGGATGTTTAAAGCTCAGGTTGGGCTGACGATATAAATCTTTGCTTATTTCATTCCCACTTGGAAGAGCCAATAATTTTAATTTTTCCTGACAATCCAATATACATTGCCCAAATTTCAACCGCTATTCCAACTTTGAGACTTAGGGCATTTTCACAATACACAATCATGGGGTTTGTAGTTTGATGGCACACTGGAGCTCTCTGGTTGAGAATTCTAAATGCCCCTCCCCAAACTCCAAATCCAGGGATTTGGAGCTACCATTGTGAGGTGAAGGGGCCCTCACTTGGGGAGAATTTATTTGGCAAAAAATACACATGATTTTTATGCATAGGAAATGGTTTTTGAGGGACAAAGAATGGGTGTTTTGTGCAAAATGCACTGATTCCTGCATGAAATGTTTCTTTTGCATGTGGCTTTCCTGGATGTGTTTTCAGCTACATAAATAAGTATTTTGCACAGGAAACAGTGGATAATTCGTAGGATGTAATTCTTTCTGCCCTAAAACAAGACTTCTTGAAATGCACAATTCCCTTCCTTAACTCAAAGGAAAGTCAATAAATCACATGAAGTCCAACAACATCAGGAGAGTTTCATGTCTCCTACTTCTGGCATAGAATGTTGTTGTTGCTACTGTTGTTGCTGGCCTTCAAGTCAATGTTGATTTACAGTGACCCCATAATAGTATTTTCTTGGCCCGATTTATTCAGAGGAGGTTTGCCCTTGCCTTTCTCTTAGGCTGAGAGTGTGTGACTTGCTTGAGGTCACTGAATGGGTTTCCACAGCCCAACAAGGATTCAGACCCTGCCCTCATGGAATCCTAATCTGTACTGTACCGGCATATCAAATTATAAAAGTAAAAAGAATTACCTTAAAAAAAAACACCATTATAGAAAAATCCACAGGCCCAACACATTCCAACAATTTGCAGCAGAACTTTGAAACTGACAAAATCTTTGGCCACAATAAATAGCGCAGTAATACTGCTGATGGGAGGCATGGTTTCAGATGTATGAAAGCTATTATGAACAGTGTGGATCTAAATGATATGAGAAATTACTTTGTTTTTAAACGTGTAAGCAGGAACTGGAGCTGGTAATATAAACAGAAGATTGGGTTGCTTTGGAAAACCCTTCAGAGGCTCCAAGTGACTGCAGCTGTGCTAAGTATTCATGGAACAAAAAACATCTCACAGTGAATAGTGGATGGTGCATTTTTCCCTAGAGGAAATGTAATATCATTGAGACAAAAAGAGCATGATGTAAAAGCCAAGAACAGGTGGTAACACCTAACCATTTCCACCCACTTGAAATACTGGACAGGTGTTGCCTTTCTCTACAGAACTAAATAGACTCTTGTTTTGAGCTTCCTCTTTTGAGTAAGTGTATGATTCAGGATTTTAAAAATAGTTGTGCCCAGCTTGGAGGCGGGGGTGGAGGAAGCTCAGATCAGCTGCCAAAGTTGTCGCAGGACTTTCATTCATTTTTGTTCCACCTTTTCCTTCTGGCTGAGGGATTTTGGGAGAAGAAGTCCAAAGCACTAACTATTCCAGACCCTGGGAAGAGAGTTACAGTGGGGCACACTCAGCTGTGCTCTGCCTATATTTTACTATTTAAAACCCATGAAGGAGTAACATCTGAATAGAGCTTTTGTGTAATTTAGAAGGAGGTTTTTGCTAACATGAATGCAAATTTTCTTATTGCCTTCAGGGCACCTATCAGCAAGCTGTCTACTTACCTCTTGTAGCACAAATGGAGGAAAAAGAGAACATTAACCATGTTGATTTCAGGAAAAGTAAAATATCTGTTGTGCAACTATGACAATGAATATATTAAAAGACTGATCAGTTTACCACAGCATCCCCAAAGCAAAGAAAGGCCTTTACAACAACAAATGGCAGTTCATTATCTTGTCTGTGCTTCTGTTACAACTGACTTGTTCTTTTTCTACAGCTTTATGCTTATGTGTTCTGTTTTTAAATTGTACAAATTGATTCTTATTACAATTTATGGTAAAATAGCATACCCTCCCACTATCCTGATTTGGCAGGGACAGTCCCAATTAATCCTCTGTCATGTCACTGTTTCAGCTACTTTTAAAATAGCTCAGTGTAGCTTCTCCTCCCACTTCCCCCCTTAGTTCTCAGCTTGCTTTAATTGCTTGAAATCAAATTCAGAGTACAAAAGTAGTTTTTACTCAATTAACTCAACAGTTAATTTAATTTAATCAGAGAAGAGAGGACAAGAAGAGGTGAAATCTTGCCTTTCCCAGTAGGCTCAGGCAAAAGCAAATTACTGCAACCTCTCCTAGCTTGTGTGTTTTTCCTCTTTAATACCATTTGCCATGTTGACCACACTCTGATGCTGCTTTGTTATCATACCCTATCTCCCGTCCTGTGAGGTATGTAGTTTTCATGGTCGACATATATTGACTGGAGAACACAATCAAAGTCATGTTGACCAAAGAATGTGTTTCAGGACCAAGCTGACATGAGATGTATTCATAAGTCAGAGAGGATTAGATGGGAAAACTTAATGCTGATGAGTTTGTGCTAATCCTTTTTACCACTCCTGGCTCTTAGTGTTTCTGAAAACGAAAAACAAACTGCCCAGAGTGGTGAGCAATCAGAGACCATCACTCAGTCTTATCCTACAGAGATCTTCCCTATGCACCCTATCTGACCAAACATTAAGAGACTGTTAAAAGTCCCATCAATGTTTTGTCACTCTGGGGTTAAGCACTCAGTCCATCCCTTACCCCTTTTTGTCAACCCAATGGGGAAATCATTACAACTTTGTCATCACACCCATTCAGGGAAGGAAATAAGGTATAAAAACTGTAGCTTCAACTCAACCCATTTGACCTAGCATATTATATGTGGCGCCCCAGACTGCAGTTTCTTATGCTAACCTCAGATGCTGTCTGAGCCACTCTGCTCTTTCTTTAGGACTAGTAACTATTACCATTTCCACCCAATCTTTCCCTATCCCACCTTTCTTGCCTCACTTTCCAATAGCCTTGTATGGTTCTTAAGAGTGTCTGATTTCTCATATGTTTGTCAATCCAAATAAAATACTTAGTTGAACTTTAACCAGAGTCCTCTCTACAGTTCGTACTAGTATACACAGGTGAAAAGATCCTACTATTACCCTCCTCTCACAGGTCTCGTTTGAGCTATAATTCCCCCAAATTCTAAGGAGACACTGGCATTGCAGGTAGACCCAAATGTCTCCCAACTTTTAGGGTAACAGCTTGGCTGCATGTATCCTGGTTTTCATCTCTTAAATGTTATGAGGGTATGAAATAATGATATGTACTGTTTCCAGTTCCTTGGATTATGCCAAAGAGGAAGCGATTAGCAGATTCATCTTTCTCCTCCATGCATACTTGATACCTTACAAAATTCCATTTTCTTCATAACTATGTTTGTTGCAATGAATATTTGAAGACTGAAATCCTATATAAACATACTTGGAAGTAGACCCCCATAAAATTCAATAGGACTTACTTTTAGTTATACAAATAGGATTTTGCTGTAAATACTTATCTAACTCTTCTGGTTCAAACAAAAACTTCCAACACTGCATTGTCAAATCAGACGTCACTCCTGTTGTTTCTATCCTATTTATAAATTCTTTTCATTCAGAAACAACACACTTTAGCTGGCATCCTGTTATTGACATACAAGCATGTAAGTGCAACTTGCACACACAAGTCCCTTTTTGGATGGGGTGCGGATGGTGATTCTCTTACCTTTGATCTCTGTCCAAAAACTTGCATGCCCGGCACCTGTCTAACTGTTAAACCACTCCAGGTTGTTGGGGTACTAATCAATAGTGGCTGAAGCCTGGAGGTCAGTGAGGTGGTGAGTCTGCTCAGGGTTTCAGCCTTTAGGAAGCTATCCAAAGTGCTGATCCCATTTTGAAGAGCAGGTTCATTATTTTCAATAGCTCCTTTGAAGTTCAGAATAAAATCCAGAGTGAATTCTCAGCCCCATTGTCAGGGAGACCATGCCTGGCACCTGTCTTTTTGAGTGCACCCATCTCATTTCACCCTCCCAAACCAGTTTTGCTGCTTTATTGTCTGAATCACCTACAACCTCCCTCCCTTCCCCACCTATAAGCTAGGAGCCCCTCTTGGGGCTTGACAATTACTGGATAGTGTGGGAGGAGAAACTGCATGTGTGAAGCTACACACATATGTGGAATCTTGAGCATTATAAAAACTGAAGTACAGAAAGTTGCTTGTGTTTCTTCACACAAACACAGCTGTAGGAATAAGGATTTTGTGTTTTGGTTTGTATGTATGTGTGTGAAAAAGATGTGTACAGTAGTATTCTGACTACTTGATCTGCTTTCCTTATGTTTCAGTTTGATCTTCAGGATGATCTTCAAGATGCATCCGAAGCCAACTGGGAATCAGTTACCAGTCCTGTTTTGGTAGGTAATGTGCTGCAGTTTTATACAACAAAAGAATGATAAAGTAGATGAAAGGTCAGATGGTATCCACAGCAAAGAGAAGACTTTTTAAAATAATGGCAAGGTTAGATCTTACCTACCATATTACTGCCTATCTGCGATGATGAAACTGGGTACTCCTATGAGACAAGAGGCTATGCTGATGGTAGCAGTGCTGCTGGTAGGGTGTCCTATATCAGACAGGCTTTTGCTGAGGAGCCAGACAAAATGGGCCAAACAGCTGGACAAGCAACAATAGTCAGGGGTGACACCGGTGGAAGATCTCTGAGACAATGGCAGTGGCATCATAGTTGATGCTTATTAGTACTGCTCAGAAGGCAATGGCAAACCACTCCTGAAGCTTTCAACCTTGAACACCCTAGGATGAGGTACATCTTGCAGGGTTATATCCCCCAGATCAGCCACAGAAACCTACCTAGCACCATACCAACTCTATCAAGAAGTATTTGGTTGGGCAGCTTGCTTTGGCTCCTCTCAAAGCAAACCCATCCCAACACAGCATTAGGAACACGTTGTACCATGCATAGGGTAGCTCAGTCTGCATGAATACGTGTCTAGCTTTACATGCTGGCATTTCCACTGTTAAAAGATGACATAAAAAGCAACGGGAGGAACGTCTTTGGAGGCTACTGACAGACAATGCGCTGGGCTAGTTGGATGAAGCATCTGAACCTATGCATGAGTGTTCTTATGCATTGGTGCTCTATCTGCCTGCATTAAGCATTTATTATGGGCGCTGAGATATGCATCACACTCTTGTTCCAGTCTTCCAAGAGACTATCAAAATAGAAGAGCATCTCAAATGATGCATGAATACATACATAATCAGAGCTTAGAAAAGTTAGTTTCTTCGACTGCCACTGCCGGAATCCACCAGTTAGCATGTATTATAGTCAGGTTGTGGGATTTCAGGGAGCTGGAGTCCAAAAAAAGAAAAAAGAGAGACTTTTGAAACCTCTGTAAAGAAAAAGATTAGGTGTGTTTGGTCAATATATATGTGTGTAAGGGTTGGAAATCATGTGACTCCCTAGATATTGTTAGGCTGTAACTTCCAGTCGTCACCACTAGCTATGGCTGGCTATATCTATTGGAAGTTGCAATCTAGCAATATCTGGAGGGTTGCATAATTCCCACCTTGGGTGTACACACACACACACACACACACTGAAGACAATGACTGTTTTTAACAATGTTCATCACCCACTTTGCATGAATACAATCTGTGAAACATCTCTGAAAAAAAAAGTATCTTTGATATGTCTGTCATGTTCTCCCCATGTCACTCTTAGGGCGTTTCCTATCACTCTTCATCAGTGACTGACCCCACTCTAACAGCGGAAGCTCTGGATCAGACCATTGCTGAATTTGATACAGTGGAGGAACTGCTGAGGCATTTTAATCCAGATACATGGCAGGAGGATCTCAAGAATCTGTACGCAGAGACAGCGCCACCTCGAGGCAGAAGTTTCTATGAGAGAAAGTCAAAAGGTAGGAAGAAGCCTTTCACAGAAGGGTATTGTCTGATACTGGCATTGTCTTATTCTCCAATTGGCTTGTGTCTGAGCTACTTAAAAAAGGAAAAATAGATCAATACAACAAAAATGAATGGGGCATAACAATGGAACTGTTTAGTGGGGCTTTTTGTTGTTCTGAAGTTGGAATGCTGCCTTGCTTTCTTATTAAAAAAAGTACTTCAAAAACAATGGATTGCCACCAAACAGAGATGAAGTATATGGAATTTAAGAGCATTGTTTTCTTACAAACTTAGATTCTACACTATTCTATCTGTCAAGTATTTCTGCAAAGTATCCTGGGAACCATAACTTGCTTGCTGAGGCATCCCTGGTAAACTCCTCACCTCAGCTATCACAGAACTAGAGTTTTCTGAGAGCAGGATATGTGTGAGTAATTCACATGGCTGAAGGGTTGTTGTTGCTTTTAAATGGATTTATCTGATTCTAGACACCTGAACTGAACATGGAACAGGACAAAAAGCTGGAAATCCATATATTTCTGGGCTTAAGATGTGTTTTGTGGGGGGAAAAGAATGAAAGAAATATTTCTGTCAACCTATGTATGCTGGTCTGTGACCACAATAAATTCTTGATTGATCAATTGATTGATTGTCAACTTGCACACATTTGAAAAATTATCAGAAACACTATACAGGTTCTGAAATGGGCCATTAATGCATCCATACACCTATTAATGCATTGACTCCAAAATTGTAAAATCAATTTAGGGATGCATCTGAAAAATTCATATGCATTCAGAGAGAGAGAGAGAAATGAGTGAATGTGTGTGTGAGAGAGATCTGCTCAGAATTGGCACAGAATGGACTTGGAGGTGAAATACAGCAGAAGCCTGTGTCCATCTTTACATGAGAAGAAACTATCTAAATTTGTATACAGAGTTCAGTTACAAGCTGAAGCTGGAAATACAACTCAACAGAGAATACTTTTAACAAGAAAACACCCTCAAGAGAAATGCTTCTAGCCCAAGAATTGCGATATTGACTTCATTTTTTGCACTCTGTAAACCTGAATAACAGTTACCGAAATGAAACACTTAAACAGCTTTCGTTTTACTCTAGGTTAATGTATTTCATGGAAGTTTAATGGAATTTAGCCTTTCATAGCCCTCCGCTGTATCATATCATGGTAGCAGGTTTCAGTGGCAAGAAATAATTAAAACAAATGATAAAATTTACAGAATATAAGCAGTAGTAGCAAAAGAATGCACTCTTAAAGCAGAATAAATAATCTGTTGAATATACAGAAAAAGGGAAACTGTTAGAGGGTAATGCCATTAATTCAGGTAACTTATAAGATTCTGACATGCTAACAGGAACTGCCTGGTAGCTTCCAGTACAGCAACATGTCTTTGGTATATTCTGGGTAGAAAGATGGTTGCAAAACATGATTCCATTACTCAGAAATGTTTTTATTTAAGTGATATACAGTTCTCCAAGATCCACATAAACCTTAGCGTTGCCTTCACTGACTTTGCACATCAGTAGATTTCATAGTATGTGAAATCACCTTTTGGTAAAGAAAAAGTAATGATCAGACTTTGATCAGACTTTAGCAAAATATTTCTTTTTGACATATTGAAGTTTTTTTCTATATTTCGATCCTTATATGCATGTACGTGCCATGATATCAAGTGATGACTTCTAGGTGAAATTTTTTTCCATCATGAGCCCCAAGTTGCTTTGGAATATATTTTGGAGGTTTTTTATTGTCTTTGTGTGTTTCTTCTTATGGCCTTGTACACCCTTTCCAAAATTGGTTTGTCTTTTTTTTCTTCATTGAGAACATAGAATCAATTGTAGTACCAATAGAGATGTGAAAAGATCTGACAGTTGTGGACATTTTGGTTGTGGCAGATCATCCTGATGTACCAAGATAGCCCATGGCTGATACTTAAGTCACACAACAGTTTTCACTTCCAGCATGAAAGCAAGCCACCAAGTGCTTTTTTTTTCTGTCACAGTCTCCTCAATTTTCACAAAAAGGTTGTGCACAGAAGGATCATTTTGCTTTGTAAGCTAAGCAATAAAAAAAGGCAAACAAAAAGTCTGATTAAAAAGATAAATAAAGATAGAAACCCAACCAATCCCACTACTTTTTGATACTCTATGCAACAAGACAACACTTGTTACTCATATACATTTTGTGTAAGTTGGACCATCACAGAAATTTTGAACAGTTACAGAAATGCACAAAAATCAGTCTGTAAAACATGTAAATCTAAGACTAGCCAAAAAAAGGAAGGGAAAGAAGGAGAATGAGTGGGAAGGAAAGGAAGGAAGGAAACTCATATCACAGAGAGGAGAAAGATTTTAAGATTTTTTTCATATATCTTGCCAACATGAATCGTCAGAATTTTCACCCTAAAGTAGCAGTTCTCTTCTAGTGTATATCAAGTTGAAACAAAAGAATTTCTATCTAATATTTATTTGTCTATCTATCTATCTATCTATCTATCTATCTATCTATCTATCTATCTATCTATCTATCTAAATTAGGGATTTAAGAGTGTTCCATGGATGGTAGTTTTAACTCTATTTTCAGTACCAACTAGAGTAAGCTCATTGAATCAATTGGATTTACTTGTATGTTGACTCACCATTCAGTAATTCATTCAGTCTCGAGTCTACTCAGGTTGCGACTTTAGCTGTATTATTTATATCCTGTTTTTCTCCCAAGATGAGATCCAAGTGTTCTAGCCTTTTGTTTGCATTAAACTGTAAACTGCACAGAGCATTTCTTTATAGGGTGGTAGAGAAATTTGACAAATTGGGAGGGTCTTTTCTTTCTCATGCGTAATATTCCTGTCCTTCTAGTGTAAAGTTTTAGCTGCAGGATTGATGATGCAGAAGTACAACTTTCTTCAATTACAATTAAAATGCCTAATCACATAGTCTACCTAATGAAAATTGGTGAGATGTCCACAGTCTGTAAAAACCACCTGTTCTGACAGGTGCGGACACCAGATGTTCTTCTAAGTGCAGTGTGATAAAAATGATTATCCAGCCCTTATAATGCGGTGGGATAGCTAAGATGGTGGCAGGAGGGCAGAAAGAGGTGGAGCTGGTGCTGGTAGTTAGGATGTCCATGGCTTATATTCAAGAACTGGCTTGAAAGTAAAGCCAAAAGCCATTTTTCATCTAGAGAAACGATCATAGGTGTCCAGATTTTATTTGGTGAGTTATTCATAATGGCATCAGAAGGCAGCTGTCTGCCTTTGATGACACTTTGCTCTATCAGACAAAGTGAAAAAGACAGAAACTATTCCACTCTAAACCTTGGGCACACTGACAACCCTATTACCACAGTTTGAAGACTTCACCATCAAACAACATGCAATCAAAAATGAATCTAAACTGGTAATCACTTCAATCTTCAATACATTTATTTGGAAGGAAGCCCCGTTGATTTTAATGCAATCTGCTTTCCAAAAAAATATGCCTAGAAGTTCATTTGTGGTGAATTTGGCTGTTTGATATTTGCAAAGTGGGTTGAAGAATAACAACAGTATTCACAGTACCAGTTCAACACTGGGTTTTTAAAAGTGAAATGTTGCTGTAGGGATACACCAATATATCAGTGCATTTTGTCAGCTTTTGCTTCATTTTTAAGAAGATAAGAAGAACTGGGCTCCATCCAACTGAAGGCTTATCTTGTCCTTCATTCTGTTCATAGAGTGGCCAACCAGTTACTTATGGAATGCCTACAAGCATGACATGATTTCAATACTGCCCTCAGTCTCATGACCCTGAGTGGCTGATACATAGAGGCACATTGCATCTGACTGATGCTGTGGACAAAATAGAGTCCTCTAGAGTGTTCAGTCTTTTGTGGGCCCAACCTCAATGAAGTTATCTTAATCTCCCTTTAAAGTCATTCCAGATTTTATCATAACCATGAATTCATTTTCCAAAAGGTGCCTTAGGTGGCCAAAGTGGCATCATCCAGATACAAGGTGAAGTTATCAACAAGCTTTAAGAATTCTTTCTTTGGGTTGATCCTCAGAACAACCCAAAGGGGTTGTATGCTCTGGGTGCAGAATACTGATTGGAGGTTATGGGAAAATAGGGCAGGGACAATGATGGAATGGAGTGTTTAGAACTCTGAGCAGGAAGATTCCACACATCAGCAGTACAGTGGAGGTTGGTAGCTCTTAAGCCAGAAGAGAGATTAATCTCCTCCTCATTTTAGTCAGAGGGCCTTTCTGCACTACACTGTTGTAGTGCTATTTTTCCACTTTCAACATCCTGTGGAATCCTGGAGTTTGCAGTTTAGGGAGGGGCATTTAAATTCTCAGCCAGAGAGCTCTTTGGCCTCAACAAACTATAAACCCAAATTCCACAGGATGTTGAAAGTGAAATAATAGCACTATAACAGTGTAGTGCAGAAAGGCCCTGAATGTTAAAGGAGCTATCCAAAGTGCTGAAACTATTTGGGGAACTAAAGTTTGAAGTTCAGACTTAAACCTGGGGCAGATTCACCACCCATAGTGCCACCAGAGCCACCCTACATCATAACATTTTGATGCAGATTCCACTTGTTCCACTAAGTATTGTTTTGTGTTCACTACAGAACTTTGACTTTGATCATAGCTCTTGTGATGCATGCATTTCATCTATGTCATGTATGATTGGAATCAGTTTGACCTGCACTTGTCTGATAGTTAGATTGTCAGATCCACATTTTCACAAAGTTTAACACACATACACTTGCATCCTATTGTTAATCCTGGCAATTTAATCAAAGGGACTTACCCACATGTAGACTCACCATCCAGCGATTGATTCAATGGCCTGTTCTAATTGGGATTCAGCAAAGAGCCCTGGTGGCACAGTGGTTAAATACTGGTACTGCAGCCACTAGGTCATGAGTTCAATCCTGCCGGGCTCCAGGCTGACTCAGCCTTCCATCCTTCCGCAGGTCAGTAAAATGAGTACCCAGCTTGTTGGAGGCAATTAGCTAACACATTGTAAACTGCTTAGAGAGCACTTAGCTGATAAGCAGTATAAAAATACATATACTATTGCTAACTGTCTTCATCTATATAATTTGTACACCTAGGGCAATATGTTCTGCTTTATTTCCAAGTAGAGTAGACCCAATTAAATTATAAGCCTTATTAATCAACATTTGTTGTTCTTGTTGTTTGCCTTCAAGTTGCTTGCGACTTATGGTGACCCTAAGGCAAACCTATCATGGGGTTTTCTGGAGCCAAGTGTATGATGCACCCAAAGTCACCCAGTGGGTTTCCACGGGTGAGTGGGGAATCAAACCTTGGTCTCCAGGATTATTGTTGAATGCTCAAAGCACTACACCACACTGGCTCTCCTAGTCAACATTTACATGACCCTATTTTATTTCAATAGGTCTATTCCACTTTGGATTAACACTGGATTTGGCCCTTAAATGTTGTATTGTATGGCTTGGGTGGATACTGCATTGGCTGGATCCAGACTGCATTATTTGCACCTAGGGCTACCTAGTATCATTAGAATTAATGTAATCATGACTGAGTTTTCACATTGATTTTAGGGAGATCTAAATTCAAATCATTTAGTTCAGATTAAGCATGGACCATGTTGTTGTTGTTACTATTACTCCTGTTACTGCTAGTACTACTTCCCAGTACAGGAATAAAGGTGGCTTACTACAGTTAAAACACAAGCATAGATAGAAAAAATTAATACTATGCAAAAGTTAAAATAATTAAACTATTAATTGATTTAAATCAATTTAGAAAAGTCAGTTTTGGATTCACTCATTTTCTTGCTTTTTCACCATAGAATCATAGAATCATAGAAATTCAGAGTTGGAAGAGACCACACAGGCCATCCAGTCCAACCCCCTGCCATGCAGGAACACCCTCAAATCAATCCCGACAGATGGCCATCAAGCCTCTGCTTAAAAACCTCCAAGGAAGGAGACTCCACTACACTCCGAGGCAGCAGACAGCCCTGACTGTCAGGAAGTTCTTCCTGAGGTTCAGGTGGAATCTCCTTTCCTGCAGCTTGAATCCATTGCTCCTTGTCCTGGTCTCTAGAGCAGCAGAAAACAAGTCCCCTCCTTCTTCTACGTGGCATAAAATACCATAAATTACTTTTATCCACAACAGTGTACAATTTTTTTAAAAAAAAATCCTATTGTTACCCCTGACTAAAAATAGTTCCATTGAATCAGTGGGATTTACCTATACATTGATTTAGCATTCAACAATTGATTGACTGAGTCTGATTGACTCAGCACTGATCAGCAGGATGCCAGCCGACGTGTTTTAGGCACTGCTGTGAATGCATTTCCAAGTAGGTGCATCATTGCTGACGCTTTTCTTTTCTTTCTTTTTTTTAAAGCAAACTGGAGAACTACTTTATAAAATTCAGGAAAGTGGAGTGTTGAAGTGTAGCTCCATTTTGGCATGCATTTTGGAATTGGTAAATGGAAATTAGGTGTACATGCATGAAAATGGAAACTGTACAAATTCCTATCACTTCCCAAACCTTAATCCAACCCTATTATGTCAAGAGTGATAAGCTCCATAGGTCAGTTTTCATTCTCATGCATCAGACTCACCATGAACATCACCAGCCTCACAAAACATACACACACACACACACACACACAAACGCACCAAAAAGAGAGGCAGAAAGAAAAAAAATGGAACCAGAAGTATCCAGAATTCTATTTCTGTTCTTATAAAAGCATTTTTGGAGATTTTTTAAGGAAGAAGATAAAACAAAGTACATGGGCTGCACTTTGTTTTGAAGTAAAATCTGGCAAGAAAGGAAATATCATGATGGTAGACAATTGACTTACCAATACAATGTTGGTCACACTTAGCCTTTGTGGATTGCAATGTTATGTGTGATTAGTCAGAAATAAATAAATAAAGATAATAACAACAACATAACCTTCATTCTTTGGTGCTCCCACCCAAATAGCTATAAGCAGTTTTTCAAAATTTCTGCCATGTTCAAGTACATTTTCTAACCCAGCATCACGACCATCAGTGGCTGGGACAAAAATATCCTACCAACTCTATAAATTCAGGGGAATTTGAGACAGGTAACAAAACATACTCCATGCCTTTTTTAAAAAAGTAAACCATGTTATGGGGATGGCCAGTAGGCTGGGATCATTTAGCGGACACCAAAGGTTGGCAGGACAGGAACTAGAATTAATTGGTGTCAGGAGGAATATCTATACTCCAAGAAGTTTTATGGTTTTTGTTTCTATTTTCCCCCACTGTCATTATAGCATGTATTTTATAGCCCTGGGTATTTGGATGGAACATACTCGATTCTACACACCCAAACAATCTCCTGTATGTGAGATATTTGTATACTCCACAGTACATTGGAATTCTCATTGGAGTTGGAAGACACTGCACAGTTCTCACAATATAAGCTTTTTAAATCTTTTTTCATGAAGATTAATGTGTCTCTTGGGCCCTTTCCCCACTAACCTGTAATACTAGCCTCAAGGCCCCTCCCTAAACTGCAAACCCAAGGATTCCATAGGATGTTGAAAGTGGAATAATAGCACTATAACAGGCTAGTGTGGAAATAACCTTAGTAATACCCCTTCAAATACAGAATTTCAGTGGGATATAGAGTTGGCCCTCTGTGAACAGAACAACTCTTTTTGATGGAGGGAATCAGCATCCACCCAACCCAAGATAAAGAGAATGGACTACTAAATTTTGATAGTTCTATCTTCCCCCTGAAACCCTCAGCATCATCTAGCACATTTTGTAAGGGGGCCCTCCATCTCCTCAAGCAGATTTTTGAGGATGTAATTGTCTGTGGTGAGCACATGAAAACTGCTTCTGCACAACTCCCAATCCGATCCAATTATTTTAATTAAATGCACAGACTCCCAACAGCAAATAGCATCTGTACAAGTGCTGAAATCTGGAAGGAGCAATGCAACAATGTCTGCTGGAATTTCAACTTAGAACTATTTCAGAACATTTCTGTTAAAAAGTGCCTAGAGTTTTTACAAGAGTGTCTATGGAATATGAGAAACTTTGTTTGATCTGTGTTAAGTGAGGCTGGGCAAAATGTGGCCCTCCATATGTTACTGGACTGGAACTCCTAGTTCATTGAGTTTGTTGATTGCAGTTGATGCTAGGGTTATGCAACATCTGCTGTTAAACCTGGTTTCCATAATATGTCCACTGAAGCACCAGTTTGCTCCTTTGACAAATACAAAGAAATCTCACTAAATTACTTCTTCTCAATGTATCAAGACACCCTGCTGAGAGTTCATTAACACCTAGGAGATTTCTCACCTCCATTGCAAAAAGAAGAGCTTTGTTATTGCTGAGGTCTCCTTTGTGTGCACAAAAATGCCTCTGTGTTACCATCTTTTCCCTTTTTGTACACAACAAGCTTAAAAGGACTGGCTGATGGATCAAAAAGATACAAGCAAGTTATCCAGTATCTTTAAAAGTCCATGGTAGTGACATGATTCTTCACTAAGTTTGTTCATGAAGGAAGCAGTGAGTAATTTTAGCAATTTCCTTCCAGCTGCAAGAAAGTCCCTGAAATCCACACAGTTTTCAAAGTCTATTCACAATTCAGGACTTAGTCTGGTCAAAGTCCATGCATGATTGTTCATTGATTTGAATTTTCTGTGCAAACCAACTACCTGCAAATTTTGCACAGAATAAGTCCCCAAATTATAGCATTTTCTGCACAGCATTTTAGTGGTTTTTGATTCTTACTTGTAAGCAAGGATTTACCTCCCTAGTTTTTGTTGCTGCAGCCAAATACTATAATGCTGAAATTCTGAAAAAGAAATGCATATGTAGTTTTGTGCTCACTGCGTTATTTGGACAGATTTGTTACTGAATGAGAAGCACACACACACACACACACAGAGATATATATTAAATGACCTGAATCACATGTGGAAGGGAAAATAGACCTGAGTGCCAATAAAATGGTGAAGACACCCAATACCCTTGACATTATGCAGTTGTTGCCATCTACACCTATCAGCAGGTTTCCCTGAAGAGCAAAGCACGCATCACTTGCTGGATCAAGAATGATGAGTACAACCTGAAATGCCTGTTGGAAGGTGAATGCTAGTTCTTCTTGATGCATTCAATGGAATGCTTATTCAGACCTGAAAGCTTCTGCAACAACCAATAGACTAGGAGGTGCTATTTTCACTGGGATAATGATGTAGTGAAGAAAGTCACCCTTCCTTCTCAAAGTGATGTGGTTCTTATCCTGATCATATTCTTGGTCTCAATCTCTCTCATACACACAAGCATAGAATAATCTAACACCACCCACAATTTCAGAGGTACATTCTGTTACTTGCCCTCCTATGTGATGTGTGCCATCTTGGGTCAGTGGTACCCCTCTACCTTTTACACTGGACAATCTCTACACAAGAGGATAAATGGACACAAATCCAACATTAGCAATAGCAGTGCCCAAACTTCTAGCAGAGCATTTCAGCCTTCGCAAATTCAAATCCATTAACAGAGATATGAACAGAGGCAACTGGTTTTTAACACACTAAATATATTAAAAAAGAAATTCTGACAACTGTACGTACAGCACCAACAAATTTCCTAAGAGAACGTTTGACTTCAAGGAAACTGACTTTCTATAATCAGATTTATTGCTTTCACAGATTAATACTAACAGACCAATTGCTTGAAAGACCTGCATCATCCTTCACAACTCTTTGAAGATTTATGGCCAGGTCACAATCTGCATCTTACTGTATCCTATTACATTTGGTCCCACTCTCACAACTGTGTAACTAAGCTTAAGTACATTTGGCTTTAAGGATATTCTGTCAGGATATCTGAGGAAGTGAAGTGATATCCATGAAACTTCAGGCTAAAATAAACCAATTCGTCTCAAAGGTGCTGCTAGCTTCTCCTCTCTGCCACCACCCTTCCCCTTTCCTCCTCTTTCTTCCATTTTAAGTTAAAACAGACTGATAGTACTATCTCTTTGAAAGCTACTTTTTAAAAGATATGTTAAATACAGTTATGTATTTAACACATGCAGTTTGGCTCCAAGAGAATATCAGATGTAGGTCAGGTGATGCAGTACAGGTCACATAGTGTGTTGATCTTGATTTTGTGGTTCAGAAAATCTATCATTACCTCCCCAACATCATTCTCAATCCTGGGAGAGGAGGAACAATGCAGATTTAGTGATGGAAATCCTCTCCACTCTTTGCTGTAGCTTTCGATAGTCCAGCAAACAATACATTCCTGGAATTTGTGCATAGAGTCATGAGAGGATGAGGACCAAAATCAGCCTAACAACCTTATGCTGTATCCATTTAGACTGAGAATGGGCCTACTTTGCAAAGATAAGAGGTTGGGTTTGCACAAGCAGATCATCAGAGGCAAGGTGTGCAATCATGAACAAGCATAAGGGATGAATAAAGTTGAACACCACAGCCTGAATTTTCAGATCACATCAAATGCAGTACTTTTTTGTGGGGCACAGTCAGGTGGAAATCATCCTCGGTGAAGAGGTAATTAATGAGAAATCAAATGTGGTGCATATCTATGTGAAGCAGCCCATCGTAATTGAAAAGATGAGTGCAGACCAGAAAATGTCAGAGTGATTAAGCTCCCACTGACATTATGAGGATTGAAATATACCAAACTTTATGTGGATTGCACTTACAGGAATACTCTTGGCCTTCATGACTGCACTTCTATTCTATACACTGTTATACCCTGGTATACAAAATTCATGTCATAGGTCAGAACAGCTACTAAGGATGAATTAATCAGATGGGATATTTTTGAAATAATATCTGCCTGCTATAATAGACTAACAATGTAAGTTTTCTAGCTCCATTGGGCTAATCCATTTTTACAGGGATTAGCCATTGTGATATAATGATTTGAACGCTGGACTACAATCTGGAGACCAGGGTCTGATTCCCCACTGGGACATGGAAACCCACTGGGTGACCTTCGGCACATCACACACTCCCATCCCCAGAAAACCCCATGATATGTTTGCCTTAGGGGTGCCGTAAATTGGAAATGACTTGAAAGTTGACAACAACAACAAGGCTTTAAAAATGCCTCAAGATGCATACTGAGCATTCAGAATTAATGTGAATTCCCGCTGACCTTAACACTCCTATCTATTTTTTTAAAATCAATTCTTTAAACAAAACAAAAAACAAAAAAAACAAAAAAACAGAATCTCATATGGCCAGGCTTTGCAAGCACATGTCAGTAAATCACTGTAATCCTCCATGTACTCATCCTTGGAGGGTCCTGGGCCATCTGCCAGAAAGCCATGCAACGCTTTGAATGCTAAATAGACATATCACATGTGCTTGCTCCTGGTAAATACATATTCTGTGTTTCAAAAAGGCCCCTTTGTGTAACTGGTAATCATCACTCTAAGGCAGTTGTTTTCACATGTTTGATATGGAGGGAAACCTTTCTATAGTAATTCGTTTCTTGAGCCTCTCCTGTGTGCAGCAAGTGATTCCGTATTCATAGGTGCACACACAGGGATGTAAAGTTGTGCTTATTTCACTCTTATGTGCAAGAAGATGTATAAAACATATTCTCCTCACTGGTTGAGGCCTTGCGTTTTTTAAAAAATATGTTATGTTTTTGCATTTTTCAATAACTGTTTTCAATAACTTTTTGTGAAAATTTCATCTGTACCAAACCCTGAGAACAGCAATTTGTATTTTGCAAAATACAGTGTAATTTGTAAAAAAGAATTGTTAGGAGCTGACTTTCCTGTCAACAGGGTCAACTATTTTTTTTTCATCCTTTTCTTGCTGAGGACAAGAAAATCTTTTGAGTATTCTTTATATCTATAGTGTGCAGTTACTTTGTGCAAAATAGTTAACTATCCTGTTTTGTTCAGGCTCATGTCAGAAAGGGAAGAGGTAAAGTGAAGTACATTCAAGCTGATGCAAATCGGGTCAGGTCAAATCATGCCATGTCGGTGTCATTCACATTGCTACAGGAGCAGTAAGCCTGGTGTCTAGGAGATGTTTTAGGGAACTATTCCCATAATCTCTAAGGCTCAAGCTTTTCGGTTGTGCTCCAAAACATCTTGAGAACATCAGGCTGCTGAGCCTTGGAGTAGGGTAGGTGAAGTTGCAGGAAGATTTGCAGAGCTGTGAACACCTACCGTCTTCTTATGGTGAAAATGCATATCCTCCAACATTCCACAGATGAAAACTGGGATACGCATGGCCAAGCAACATCAAAATGTGGTCAAGATGGCAAAAGTTAGTAATGAGAAAGAACACACAAGTTAGGAAAAGCTGGAGCAGTTTGCTTTTTCCTGGTTGCACAGGGTGTGATAATGGAGATGTTCCTTATCCAGGCTTCAAGTGCTGAAAGGTGATAGTTCTCCCTTCAGGCACATAAAGGGTTAATGAACTGCTAGGATTAGGTTAACTAGGGTTAGGTCACAGGTCACAAGAGATAGGTGATCAATTGAAGGAGAAAGTTGAGAATCTTTGAGATGCTTTGATGGAGAAGTTATAAAAATCCTTGAGAGACCATGTGGTAGAAAGAGAACAAAGGGGACATCTGAAAACATCAACATAAGGGCATGGATGCTGGGTAGACCATCTCCTGGCCCTGCCCTTGCAAAGCATCTCAGAAAGTGACCAACTTACTGTGAGTAACTTAGAATGAGTCTAATTAGTTGTGCTAGGTCTTTTGTTATTTTGGAAGCTTGGCTGATCTGGAGAATGTACCTGTTTTTATAACTACTTGTAACTTAAGTGTACCTGAGAGGGAGGAGCCTTTCATGAGTATTATTTTCTTGTTTACTTGTATGCCTTAAAATAAATACTTGTCGGTAAAACCTCTGTTTCCTCTCCATTCCCACACCATTCCTCGGCACACACTTAGATAGGATTTCTCTCACTCAAGAAGGGGGAGGTGAGGGAAGGGAAAGGATCTTAAGCATAGAGATTGGCAACCCTCAGAGCAGAGCCCCACTGTTCTGCTTAGGTACAGGATAATTCAGAATTCAGTGGGTGGTAGCAGTTAAAATTAAGAGATTTGGGGAAAATTCCTAGCTCCTGTTCAAGGCAGAAGGAAGCATTGAATGGGATAGGGTCCCTTATTTCCCCTTTAAATCTCCACACAGAGAAAAACTCCCTGCTGAGTTTTTTGAGTGCAAACTATTTTTGCACTTTGAACCCAGGTTGCAACAATTGAAACAAGCTGAGGACAAAGGGGAAAGTGGGTGGAGAAGAAAGAAAATGGGACATTTGAAAAAGCACCTGAAAAAGTGGGGTGACAGAGGATTAATAAGGGCTATTCTGGCCAAATTGGACCAGTTGGAAGGTATGGGAATGGCCTTTTAATGAAGTGTGGTAATATACACTTATTTCTAATTATTTGATATGTTTCTCAACTTATTTTTTTTAACTGTTGCCATGTACAATGCATAAATGGACCACATTCTTTCTTATCTGTAGAGAAGTAGAAGAAAGAATGGAGGGAGGGAGAAAAGAAGAGAAGAGAAGAGAGAGAAAGCAAGTCAGTCCTTCTCCAGAATGACGTTATGGAAAAATTAGTCATCAAACTAGCAAGCTGTCCTTCTTGATGTGACTATATGCCCATTCTAGCAAGAGGGACACGGATGGAGGCACACAAACATACACATATTTGCCTGTCACTTTAGGTTAAGTTGCTGTACCAAGCTTGGCTCACATTGAGCCATCTCTGCAGCATAAATCCTTTCTCTGAAAAATATATATGATGGGATTTCTGTGGAGGCAGATTCATGGCTGGCTCAATTCCATTGATTCTATCTGAATGCCGCCCTTTATGACAGCTGTAATTTCCTCCTGCTTAGACTACTTGACCTTCCTTTTTGGAGGTAATTGTATGTTTCACAGGGACAGCTATAATTCCACCAAAAAGCTAGAGCCTAATAAAGTTACTTTCATTGTACTTCAGTGGCCATTCAGGAAGTCCACTGGACATATTGGCTGGAGATTCTGGGAGTTGTAGTCTAAAAAGTAACCTACCCAAACTCTGTGCAGAACCCTGCCCTTGTGATAATTCTTTCTGTTCTTGTGATAATTCTCCCTTTGAGGCCCCTCCCTAAACTGCAAACCCCAGGATTCCATAGGATGTTGAAAGTGGAATAATAGCACAATTACTGTCTAGTGTGGAAATGGCCTAAGAAACAAACTGTGTCTGAGAAACATCTTTGCAGTGCATCTGAGGATACCATACAGACATGATGAGTGCACACAGAAATTGTATTCATTTATTTACGTATTTGCTTATTTACATACTTGTTTATTTCTTTTAGACCCCACCTTTCTCTTAGCACAGGACCAAAGATAGCTAAAAATAGATGTACGCTATGCTGATGCAAAGAAAAATGTGACTGTATGTTAAAATGAAACCACTTATTTTTAGCAGACCCATTTTAATTATTAATGCTTTTTAAAAAAAACAGATAATGGGATGTTACAAGTTTGCAGTTCCTCTAAATTTGTTTCAGTTGATGGGGAGTAGAATTCTCTCATCTCAATGTATAGCAGGCTCAATCTTTAAGTTCAAGCTTCCTTGAAAAAGTTCCAGAGAAAACTCAAAATATACATGCATGACATAAGTACAGCAGTCTGATACCACTTTAACATTATGGCTGCATCTATGAAGTCATGGGATTTGTAGTTTGGTAAAGTACTCAGAATTCTCCTCTAGAGAGCTTTTATGTGGTCCCCTGAATTACAGGAGAAAAGCAGAGATTATTCTAAACACTGCATGTAAATTTTCCTTTAAACCCTGAATTCTTTCTTTTAAATTTAATTCAAGGTTTTGAAGAGAAATTCATAAGAAAATATTGGAGGATACTACTATATATGACTTCTGAAGCCAGAGTGTTGGTTGCTAGGTTTTAGAAGGACAGTAAGATACTGGAGATTGAGGAATGGCTGCTCAAATTAATAGAAATGAAAGAAATAGACTCACTGTCTTGTATGATGAAAGGGAACTTGGACATAGTTGCAAAATAATGGAATCCAGTAATAATATTCCTCAAAAGAAAATGGAAAAATCTAATTGTTGATTAACACTGGTTGTTGTGGTATAATTATATATGTATTAACATTATTGAAGTCATTGTAAAATAGCTATGTTTATTTTTTTTAAAAAAAAATATAATATCAGCCATACAAATTCAAGGTATGTGTTGGAAGAGGCTTTTGGCTTTTATTCAATATAGATGAGCAGTTGGCAGTAATGGCAAAAATTAGATTACAATTTAAATTTTTCTACTTTCTTTTGGAATTTATGGGTTTAGATATAGGGAAGCAATCCCAGTTTGGATAGACGAGAAGGGAAGAAGATATTGAAAGTCTGTTAGGGATATAAATTTCCAATTCTTTGTATATTCATATTAAATTAAGATTCAGTATCCTTTTGAAAATTTGTGTTCAAGTTAGTAGAATCATAAAATCATAGAGTTGGAAGAGACCCCAGGGGCCATACAGTCCAACCTCCTGCCATGCAGGAACACACATCAAAGTATTCTCAACAGATGGCCATCCAGCCTCTGCTTAGAAAACCTCCAAAGAAAGAGACTTCACCACACTCCAAGGCAGCACATTCCACATAGCTCTGACCATCAGGATGTTCTTCCAGAGGTTCAGGTGGAATCTTCTTTCCTGCAGTTTGAATCTGTTGCTCCTTGTCCTAGTTTCTGGAGCAACGGAAAACAAGCCCGCCCCCTCCTTGACATGACTTCCTTTCAAATATTTAAACATGGCTATCATGTCCCCTCTTAACCTTCTCTTCTGCAGATTAAACATTCCCAGCTCCCTAAGCCATTCCTCATAGGGCATGGCTTCCATACCCTTCACCATTTTGGTCGCCCTCCTCTGGACACATTCCAGCTTGTCGATATCCTTCTTGAATTGAGGTGCCCAGAACTGGACACAGTATTCCAAATGAGGTCTAACCAATGCAGAATAGAGTGGTACCATTACCTCTCTCAATCTAGGCATCATACTCCTTTTGATGCAACCAAGAATTGTGTTGGCTTTCTTGGCTGCTACATCACACTGCTGACTAATGTTCAGCTTCTACCAAGACTCCTAGATCCCTTTCACAAATACTGCTACCCTAGTACAAGATTATTGTATCTATCCCCATGACAAATGTTAACGATGACTATGCAAGATTTATTTTTTGTACACATCTGTTGGCTTGAGGTTTTGATGTTTATCCTTTTTCTTATAAAAAAAAATAAAAAAAAAATAAGCACTGCACCAAACTACAAATCTCAAGTTTCCATAGAACAGAGCCATGACAGATAAAGAGAGATTATACTACAGAGCTGTAGCAAGTTCCTTCTGAGCATGGGAAGCCCTGCTCTGTGCTATATAGAAGCCAGTACAAGCAGAATTAGTTTTGAAACTGATGATGATGATGATGATGATGATGATGATGATGATGATGACAATCGTTTAGGACGAAACCCAGGCTAACATGTTGTTAGCCAATTACAGTGTCATAAATCAGGTTTATGACCTTGTAACTGTTTCCTATTCATATTTATGATCCGGTACCATTGCTATGCCTGTATGTGCCCCTGAAACCCACCTTAAAATTCAGCCACGGAGAGATGAAGTTCTGCAGTGCTGCTAAGCCGGGTACTGAAGGATGGCATGTCTAGCCTCTCCCACCAGAGATCAGTAGTTTACCAGGGAGTTCCAACAAGATCCTGCTGGGGCCCAGCACCTCCTCTGTGCGCCAGTGATCCCTTCATCCCTGGATGAAGAGCTCCATCCTTTGGTAAAGCTGGCTGGATTTTTTAAAAAATATTTTTATTGAAATTCCAATACATAAAATAACAAATAAACTTCTATATTGTACATATCCTTGAAGCATTTCTGTTATTCTTCCACTCCTCACTAGACTTCACATTCTTATAAGTATTAAATTATACTCAACCACACTAATTATGTAATAATATTTCATGATAGTTCCTGCAATACATCCATTCTATATATTTATCATTTCCATTTTACAGTTATATATATAATGTCACACCATCATCATCATGATATATATAATATATAATGTAATATAACCTTCAACTTTTCCAAATCTTCCTCTTATGTTTTCTCACTGATTAATACCCTTCAATTGTCCATCACTAACTCCCATTCTCTCTTTATTTCTTCGTTAGTTTTCCCCTTTAGTCTCAAAGAGACTATATCTGCATTTCTGTTTTCAATGAGAGTTGCCTATCATTGGTCAATTGTAGGTATTTGCTGGGATTTCCATAATTTAGCGATTTCTATTCGAGCTGTCGTAATTATATATAATATTATCCGTCAATATTTCTTTTGTGTCGTACGATTGATCATATGTATCATATTCAATAGGTACATTTCTGGAGTTTTGTCAAGTTGTATCTTCAGTATAGTGCAAATCTTATTATGCATTTCCCCCCAATATTTCCTTGCTTTGTTACATGACCACCACATGTGGAACATCATACTGACCTCTGTCTGACATTTCCTAGCTGGCTGGATTTTAAGGTGGGTTTTAGCAGTAAGATGGGGAAACAGATTACAGCCACAACTTTGTGGCTATATGTCTGAAGCAGGATCCGGGCCATAATCTGCCTTTTCTCTGCACAACACAAGCAAAGGGCTTTCCACATCTGGGAATTAAAAAGGTTCCTACAAAGTTTGCACTTATTGTGTATGAAATGCTCACTTGCCTGTCTAAGCAGGAGAATGCTTGACAAAATCCCCTTCGCTGTTTGTACTGGAGAAGATGGAGTTAAAGAGCCTTTCACTTGGGCTCTGCTGGAATAGGAAGCTGTCAGTGGGCAGAACCAATGTTCCTGGCTGCCAGCAATTGCTCAATTAAACATATGGCTGCTGTTAAAAGTAATTTGTTGAACAAGTGCTGTAAGGAATGCAAATCATCTTTCCTGAAACAGCTTGGACAAACATGCAATCTGATTTCCCTCCAACTGTCCTGATTTGTCAAAGGCAGTCCCATTTAATCCTTTATCATCCCACATTTCCAGTGGTCTTTTCAATGTCCCAGTATCTCTTTTCTCATCTCACATTACCTTTCCTTTACTTCAACTGCTGCAAACTGAGTTCAAAATGCAAGTAGTCTGCACTCAGGGACTTTCTGCACTACACTGTTATAGTGCTATTATTCCACTTTCATCATCCTGTGGAATTCTGAGGTTTACAGTTTACTGAGGCCAAAGAGCTCCCTGACTGAGAATTCTAAACGCCCCTCCCTAAAGTGCAAACCCCAGGATCCATAGGATTTTGAAAGTGGAATAATAGCACTATAACAGTGTAGTGCAGAAAGGCCCTCAGTTAACTCAGCAGAAGGGGGAGATGATGAGAGGATGAAATCTTGCCCTTCTCAGTTGGCTCAGACAAAATCAAACTGCTGCAACATCTCCTAGCTTTTGTGTTGTTCTTCATGAATAACTTTTGCCATCTTGACCACATTTTGATATTGTGTGACCACACATGTCCCAGTTTTCATCTGTTAAATTTAAGAGAGTATGTAATTTAAATAGATTAAAAGTATATTAAACAATTGGCAGGTTAAAAGGTTAAAACAAGACAGTTAAAATCTGTTAACAGTTTAAAAGAATTTAAAAACCATTAACACACATGCAGATTAAGAAAAAATCAAGCATTCCCCAAAAGCTTTAATAAAAATGCATGGTTTTACTTTGTAAGAGAAGGGTATCAGTGTTGGCCTTGTCACTATCTGGGTTTCAAAGGGAAACATATTCTGCAATTGCACTTCTAGGAGGACAGCATTCTTTGTTCTATAGGCTCTGCCCCTTTTCAATGGGAGTGGGCAATATTGCCACACTTATCCATGCATTTATAACTTCTAGAACAAAATACAACAACATGCTGTACATGGGCCAGCCCTGAAAATGACTCAAAAGCTACTGCTAATGATTACTGGCTCTACTTCTTACTTGCTACAATTGAGGAGATGTAAACCTGTTGAGCAGGCTTTTGTGGCAACTGTGCTCTTCGTCTATTGTGTCCCAGGCCCTGTGCAGAGTGCGGGTACTCTGGTGGCTTTCATGGCTTGGAGCTGAAGCAGCTTTGAGAGCATCATTCTGTATATCACAGCCATGGCTTGTCCTGTTTGGCTCTGTATCAGGTACCTCCACTGTGTGAAGTGACAACTTCAGTGGTAAAAAGCAGGGCCTTCACTGCAGCTGCATCACAACTTGTGGAGAGATGTCCTTGAAGAGGCCTGTGCTGTCCAGTGGTCCAAAGGGGATGTGGAGAGATTGTCACCTGATAAGAGTTAAAATCTATACCAATTCCTGTTGAGGTTAGGAGTGAATCTACCATTTTATTTTATTTTTCCCATATGTGATGTAATACTCACTAACCCCTAGTTATTTGGTTGGTTGATTAGTATCTCAGTGGCAGCTGTAGGGGTTTGATTTTTTTTAAAAAAGTGATTTTTTAAAAAATAAAGTTTTCCTGTGCATTACATCAGTTACATAAGAAAGAACAACCCTGTAGTTCTTGATCTTGAGCTACAGCTATGCACCTCGCATTTTGCGTGCCAACCTAATTAATGGTGGCCGCTACAGCTGGCCTGTAGAAAGGGTTTTTGTGATACCATTAGCGGTGTGGGACCTGAGTGAAGTGCTTTGCAAAGCCCCTCTTCCTTATAAGAGGAATTAGCTTGAATGGTCACTCTTGATAGGCAGTAGATTTGAAGAATGACAACAGAGCACAAAATTTCATCTGTTAAGAGCATGGAATCAATAGTTTTCTATTCTCTTCACTCTTTGCTATGTATGCTGGGGTAACTTTTCTTTCAGTGCTTGAGTGCACCAGTAACTCCCATTGATTTTGTGGTTAGATCTCAAGCAATACATACTTCTTTGTAGAGACACTGGCACTCCTGGGAAAACAGGGCAAACTTTTATAGAGAGATACAGCATATATAGATCTGTTAAACTAATGTCATATGTGCCCCGTGTCATAGATCACTGAAAATGTTGGTTCATTCTCTCTATCCCCCAACCAGGAATTGCATACCTTTCAACTTTCTGATCTGGCAGAGAAAGTCCTGATTAATCTTCTGTCCTCTCACCTTTTCAGCTGCTTTTAAAATGCCTCACTCTCTTCTTTCCATTTTCCCCCTTTATTCTCAGAGCTGTGTGAAAATGACTTTGCAAAATTCTCCAACCTGTTTTCCAGAGGGAGAAATTTTCTAATATTTTCCAGGATAAGATTTGCAATACCATTGCAGTGGTTTTAGAACTTTCTTCTTCCGATCCTGCTTATTTGCATATCTTTGGTTTCCTTCAGATGGGGCAAATGTGCTGGTAGGTCATGGTATTAATGATTGTAGTTCTTGGGGGGGGGTGTTAAAAAATGACAAACAACATTTCTGTCACCGTGGACTATTTTCTGGCACTACGTGACACCAGCTGCAACATTTTATTCCCACTTTTAGTAGGTTCCTTTTCAGTTGGAACCAAACCTACTCCCTTTTGTCTTTTTAACTTCATCTTTCTTTCTTTCTTTCTTTCTTTCTTTCTTTCTTTCTTTCTTTCTTTCTTTCTTTTTTTTTGAGTTACACGGCCTTTCCACACTACACTATTATAGTGCAATTATTCCACTTTCAACATCCTGTGGAATTCTGGGGTTTGTAGTTTACTGAAGCCAAAGGGATCTTTGACTGAGAATCTTAAAGGTTCCTCTCTAAACTGCAAACCCCCAGATTCCATAAGATGTTGAAAGTGGAATAAGAGCACTATAACAGTGTAGTGTGGAAAGACCCACAGTACATCAGTAAAATAGCACATTTGTACTATGGCACTATAACTCTAAAAACTTAAAAAAAAACCTACTCCTTTTTGTCTTTTCAACTTCATTTTTTTTCTGAGTTACACAGCCTTTCCTCTTATAGTGCTATTATAGTGCTATAATAGGTTTTAGAACTTTGTTCTTCCAATCCTGCTTGTTTGCTTATCTTTTTTAAAAAAAAAACACTTCAGCAAGTCATGTCCTCAGTTAAAACAAAAACACTTTGGAAGAGCCCTAGTGCAGCAGTTGCCAACCAGTGGTCCACAGACCACTGATGCTCCACAAGAAAATTTTGGCGGTCCATGGAGAAATTTGGACATTATTTGATTTCTGACTTCTAGTTCAGATACGAGAGCTGGAAACATGGTCCTCGGTGTGCTCTGCTGAAGACCGCTGCTACTGCGGGTTGCTGATACTGGGGGACCCCCATACTGGCTTGCCAAGTACCCCTGAACTAAAGTGGTCTTGCCAGAGGTGGATTTGCAGCCAGGAGCCAAGACAGGACCTGTACGGTGAACCAGGAGGAGGTAGCCAAAGTGTCTCCCATGAGGCTGTCACCACCACTTTTTCATCTCGCTTGCAGCAGTTTGGAGGAGACGGGAGGGATTACCTCTCTTTCCATACACCCGACCACCAAATTTCTTCTGGCCATTATATACACACACACACACACACACAATATATATATATACACACACACACATACATATATATATATAATATAGCTTATTTTTTCATTACGTGATAGAGCTGGAAGATCTGTGTTGGGATAGGGCAATAAGACCTTCTAGTTCGGACTTTGAATTAACTTTCTACAGAGGACCTCCGTGAATCAAGGAGGATCTTCTCCCCTTCCCTCACGTTTCTTTGGAATGGTCTGTTTGTTGCTACAAGAATAAGAAGCCCAGCACAAGGCATTTTACAACTATCACACAACAAATAAACTAAACTCAACCTTGCTGCTTTTGTTATTGGACTGAAATTTTTGTTTGTTTGTTTGTTTGCCTAATTCCTGGCATTTCCCTCTTCATTTGCTAAGACACAGCTGAAGACAATCTTTTGTTTCTTTTTTCCATCTGCTCTTAACTCAAAATGAACTAACAGCCCAGAAGTACTTAGTTTAAATTTTCAGTGAGATCCATTTTGCAAAACTGATTCCCCCCCTTTTTTTTTTTGAATTTTGGAGACCCCACGTGTGTGAAAATTGACGACGTGAAAGACTGTCCCAATCTATGTAGATCTGACTGCTTGAGATGCTGCATTTTGTTGATTTATCCTCCACTCCCCCACTCCTTTCCAACTTGAGTGTGATTCTCCTGTCATCTTTGCCCAGTTTTGTTGGAGGGTATTGTGTGTGGGCTCTATGACTGCAACTGTTACTGCTCTAACTTAGACCCATACTGTTAGACATTTGACAGCTATATCTGTTTACATCCAAAACCAACTGCAACACAAAGAGAAAAGAACAACTAAGTGAGATGAAGTGAGAGGAACTATGAGAAAACGATGGTAAAGGAGAAAGAGACAAGGAGAGAGGGAGAAGAGGGGAGAGGGGAGAGTGAAGAGGGGTCTGGAAGGGACAGTGAAAGATAACAAACTTGTTTATTGAACCTGCTTAATGAATTTATTTGATGAATCCATTGAATCAATTTCTGTATAGATTGGAAAAACCAAAAGTCAGTGTATGAATTCTGTAACACCCACACTGCAGAAACACTAACTATATTATTAGGATAGATACTTTGAATGAATTCACACAGCGGCTAATGAACGAACTGATATTTTGATTTATTTTTATATACCTGCCTGATGAATTAAGGTGTCTGTAAATATCAGAATATGAATCAATTGGTGTTTTGATTTATCTCTATAATATCTACTTGATGATTTAAGTTGCTTGTAAATAATAATCTTGTTATAATTAAACAAGTGTATTTCATATTAATAAAATGGAACTTTTATTATCATTATTTTATAGGTGTGCCTTTTTTAAAAAAAAATCATGTTAGTGGTCCACAGGATTCAAAATTGTGAGCTTAGTGATCCGTGAGGTCTGAAAGGTTGGCGACTTCTGCCCTAGTGCACATCCAAGAAACTGCTACAAACAGTCCCCAGTAAAATTCAAAAAGCTATGTGTTGAGAAGTCATACTTCTTCAGACAAATCTGAAAGGGTCCCTTGTTCTTTTTTGAAAATAGTAGCAATAGCAGAGCTTGGGAAAGTTACCTTTCAGACTACAAATCCCAGCTGGGCCATTGGCCATGTTATTTTGGGGTCCTGGGAGCTGCAGTCTGGAAGTTACTTTTCCAACTGTGATTTCACCTGGGCATTCCCTACAATGCCATAGACCTACCATTGGTCTTAGGGTCATTGTGGTGTAGAGTTCTCAGATCTCTGGCCTGGCCCAGAATTTCAAGGCCTGGCCCTCTTTTCTAACCCAAGGGTGAGTGGATGGAATCTCATGGTAAGAACAACACCTTGAAAGAGGTATGTGTGTGTGTGTATATACACATATACATACTACTGTTGTGTGCTGGCCTGAGTGCAAACTTCTTTGGAATTGATGCTATAGATTCTCCAGGCTGCTAAAGATTCTCCCTCCTCCCCTTCTCCCTTTGTCAAACATCACCCTCGGTGGGATGCTCCTGACCTGGCAACCACACTTGGAATGAACATAGTTGCTACAACATCAAGTTCTGCAAGGTGGCTTTTTTTTTTTCTGAACCAGGTTCTAAAAAGAAAAATACCAGAAATGTTCTCAGAAAAAGTCTCCTGAGAAATTTCAGCTCAGATGTAGTAAAACACACACACACATGCACGCGCGTATGACATGACCCAGAATTTGTCCACCCCTTGTAGAATTGTTATTTATCTGCTTCTGTCTTTTTCTGTTCCAGTGGATTTGGACCGGCTGAATGACGATGTCAAGCGCTACAGCTGCACGCCAAGGAACTATTCCGTCAATATAAGAGAGGAGCTGAGGCAGACCAATGTGGTTTTCTTTCCACGCTGCCTTCTTGTCCAGCGTTGTGGAGGAAACTGTGGATGTGGCTTCACACACTGGAAGTCCTGCACGTGCGCCCCAGGGAAAGTGGTGAAAAAATATCATGAGGTATATTGTAATCCCATTTTCACTGCTACTACTGCTATTACAATTAGTAGGGCTGATACTTCTAGAGATGCCAGTTCAGGATCATCCCAGGCCCTGAGATTTTTGGGCAAAATAAACTTGAACCCTTGAATCAGGTGATGTCAATAAGCGTTATGCATTAAGTGTCAACTACAGTTGCTTCGCATTTAAATGCTACACGTACAAATGGAGACAGAGAGAGAGAGAGAATAAGAACACAGTTTCCTGTTTGGAAGTTAAGGCAGAAATCTTAAGTAAAGGGGCTGTTCCCAGATCACGGTGAAATGAGGGGATTATTCCTTCTCACTTAGGTAGGACAGAGACAAAACATTTAATCCAGCCTACTTGCTTCTAGAGATCCAGCATGGTGTAGTTGTTTGAATCTTTGGCTATGACTCTGGAGGCCAGGGTTCAAATCCCTGCTCAGCCAGGATTCAAATCCCTGCTCAGCCATTGGCCCATTGGGTGACCTCAAGCAAGTCACATTCGCTCAGCCTCAGAGGTAGGCAAAGGCAACCACTCTCTGAACAAATCCTGGCAAGAAAACCCTATGACAGGGTTTGCCTTAGTGTCATCATAAGTAGGAAGTGAATTGAAGGCACACAACAACTTGCTTCTAGCCAAAAGGTGGATGCAGAGCAGAGTAGAGGGT
Source organism: Ctenosaura bakeri (assembly GCA_948474755.1). Lineage (NCBI taxonomy): Eukaryota > Metazoa > Chordata > Lepidosauria > Squamata > Iguanidae > Ctenosaura > Ctenosaura bakeri. The sequence goes on from CAOLHI010001503.1 coordinate 97,426, forward strand.
GAGCTGTGACACCACAATGACTGAAAGGAAAGGAAGACACTAAGCACACAGGCAAGTCTTTGCAAGTTGAAGCAAAACATCAATTCTTCATTGCAAATCATAGCAAGCTGCTGCTCCACTAGCTGAGCTGGAGATTTGCACACACTCTTTCTTCTTGCCCAGAGCTGAGTCCACCAAAACTGGAAAATTTGTACTATCATCTCCAACTTGGAGATGGTCCATGAAAACTGGAGGCTTGGAGCCAGGCCCTGAAATCTGACAATCCTAATGATTATTACTGCTACTACTATTAGTACACCACTATATGCTAAAGGAAAAAAGACCCAGCATGGGGTAGTGGTTTGAGTGTTGGACAAGGACTCTGACCATGGGAACCCGTTGGTGACCTTGGACAAGTCAAGCTTCCTCAGCCTTAGAAGAAGGCAATGGCAAAAGCCATCTGAATAATCCTTGCCAAGAAAATCCTGTGACAGGTTTGATTTAGGATTGTCGTAAGTCAGAAATGATTTGAAGGCATGCAACAAGAATGGGGAAAACAAAGAGAATATCTCTGACTTCATACAAGCAATCTTTGCTTCAGAGACTTCCTTATTGTATTGCTTGAACATCAACAAGTACCCATAGGAAAGAAGTAGAGAGAAGGCTAGGTGAAAGAATGACAGAACTAACTCCAATAGGTGAGGCTCTGCCTTGGTGAACACACACACCTGTGTTCAATGCCATTGAGTCCCATGGTGGTAATAGCAGTTATATCTTGATGGGGGTGGATATGGAACAGCTAATATCCTCCTCTCCCACTGTGCTCATCAGCAAAATTAACTGCTTATCATTTAAGCACTATTCTGTGCCATAACCATCATTGCACAGCCCCTCCTGGGGTGCACTGTACTCATAAAATGCCCTGATATGCAGGGGGCTGGTGGTAGACCCCAGGAATGGTTAGAGGAAAGAAAATTGTACCCCAGAATATATTCCTGCCATCAACCCTTCATGTATATCAGAACTGAATCAACTCTCTACGTGGAGTCATGTTAATAAAACTGAGATGGAAAATGCAGCAGCTGAGATGAATTCTGTGTTTAGAGGAATATAAAAGAATATAATAGCCTTATAAAAATTCTTCCTGAATTGACTGTGTGGGAGATGCAGAGGAACATGGCACCATCTGAGATTTCTGCCTTGTAACTACAGTGAAGGATAGCAGGGCTCAAGTCTGTGTCACGTTTCTTCCATGACAAATGTATTCGGCTTTTAAGGCAAAATGCATCATGCTTCCTTGAAGTCATTTGGGGCTTAGGTGGATATGAAATGACCTAGGTTAACTGGAAATACTTGACAATGAACTATCCTCAAAAGAGTTGCCTAAGTAAAGCTGTTTTTTAAACCTGATAATTAATTTCCTGGCTTTCAACCAATCAATACTGTTTAACCTTCCTTTGCTTGTAAAAAAAAAACATTTTACAGATCTGAAATCAGGGCATTGAATAGTTTAACAATGAGTAATTGATTTTTAAAATGCATTATATTTGAGAATGAATCCAGTTTAGGATAACAAATATGAAATTACATTGAGAATTGTCGTTTATAATTAAAGATGGGTACATAAGACTCTTTAGGCATGGGTTGAATTTGTGTGTATTTGTACTCTCTCATTTTCATGATTATCCATACATATTTAATATATTTTATGATAAAATAGACATTTTATATGCATTTTATGATAAAATAAACATTTTGATATGCACTCATTTTAATATACTTTCTATGGTATTTTATAAACATTTTGATATGTATTTTGGTATTTTTTTTTAAGTCAAAACTGTTTTGCAGAATTTGGAATAGTAGGAAATCAAAAGAGTCACTATCTTCTTGTCTGTACATTAGTTTGGCCAGTACAAATCAGGGTGGCTCACTTCCAGATGCAGACCCACAAAAATGTTTGAATGTCCCTATTTATTACAGAGTGTTAAAGATAAATGTGTTAACTCTTTATAGAATTTCACAGACCAATGTGCCAGTGTGTTTTCCAGGTGCTGGTTGGTAATGGGCAATGTCAAGATCTGGTCTTTTCCTTTCCTTTTTTTCTTTTCTTTCTAGACCAGCTCAAATAGAAGATGTCTTGAAATATGGGGCTACTGTCTAGAAGCCCTTCAGACAGAGGCCATTTCTGCACTACACTATTATAGTGCTATTATTCCACTTTCAACAAGCTGTGGAACTCTGGGGTTTGTAGTTTACTGAGAATTCTAAATTGTTCCTCCCTAAACTGCAAACCCCAGGATTCTACAGGATGTTAAAAGTGGAATAATAGCATCATAACAGGGTAGTGGGGAAATGGCCAGAGTCTGCCCTCTGCAAAGTGAATCATGTAGCAACCCTGTTACCCACTGCAGAGGACTTATAGGCCATTTTTCACCTCTACACCAGCTCTCCTGACACAAATGGAAGTGATGTCACATCACTTCTGGTTTTAATTTTTTGGATGGGTTGGTGGAGTTTTTGGAGCATTGGGATCATGTTCAGGGTGGAGCCAGCTGTGTTGGATGGTGGTTAGGTTCAGTCATTCTTGATCAAAAGAAAAAAGAAAAATATCACCAAAATATTGAATTTGAGGAGTGGGCTGAGGACATTTAGGCTCTTAAGAAGGCACAAAATGGTATCCTGCAGGCCACATGCAGCCTGTGGGCTCCCCTTTCTGCATCTCTGGTAAATATGGACATCTTACAAGGCCTTTCTTGTCAGTTATTGGCCTTTTCCACACAAGGCAAGGGAATCGCTCTGTGCCATTAGTTACCGCTTCTTCTTGGTCCACAGTAATGCGGACTCTCCCTTGAGCCCTTCCGCATGGCTCCTCCATTTGGTCCAGGATGAATTGGAGCAGTGCAAGGTCTTAGATCCGCACTGCTCCAGCTGATAAAATGGCGGCTTCCGGTTGTTTCTGGGTCTGGACCAACCGCTGAAGCTCGCCATGCCTACAGCCCGCCCTCTGCAGATTGAAGGCTCACATTGGTGCGCACCTGCGCATCTGCACAAGTAAGCAGGAACGCAATGGCGCGCTCCGAAAAATGAAACACCAGTTTTCTTCCGTTCTTCAAAAAGTGCACTGGAGGACCACTTGGGGGCATTTCGGAGCGGTCTGAGGTGCAGAACTGAGGTAAATAGTCCAGATCTGGTCTGCTCCAAGGTGCAGACAACCTCCGTGATAGGACGCACTGGCATGTTCCAATTCCCTCATGCAGAAAGGGCCTTAGTTGTCCTTTGAAACTAGACCTGTATTGCACAACCTCTTAAAAAGAAGACACCTTCAAACAGGGAGGATTGTTCTCTGCAAATTGTATGTGGCCACCTTTTGAATCCACCTGTTGTGACCACTCCATTTATATAATAAACACTTTCCAGTTTAGGCCAGTTAGAGCAGGCTATTTAACAGATAGAGCAGTGCTTGTGAAGAGTTGTGCTTCTTCATTTTTTTTTTCATATTGTTATCATAATAAAGTGCTTTGAAAACTGTTTTATAATACAGTTGTGTTTCATTATTATAACTTAGCTGTGTTTTTATTTACAGTCATGTTTTTAATTATGTTTTGAGCTGCTATAGATCCCACTTACAGGAGGAAGGTGCATCATAAATCAATCAATCAAATAAATAAATAGGATCCCTTTATAAATGCAATGCACTATATGCATTCTATGCTATTTAATTCTTTGAGGCCTGGAGTTTGCACCCTTTGCTGAGTGTTTCTAGTGAATCTAAGACAGATAGGGCACAGTTGCGTAGGGATGGGGGGGCAGGGGCGATTCACCCCAGTCAGCAATGTTTTTGGGCATCCTGGCCCATAGCAATGCCCCCATGCACCCTGGCCATGCCCTGTGTGCCCTGGCCATGCCCCCACACACCACAACCATGCCCCTGCAGTGACTACACCCCTTGCACCATAGTCCCACCTCCCTCCTGCCCCCCTCCACACACTCCAATCTCCACCACTGAAAGGGCACTAAAGAACCAATCGTATTACCTACTCCTTGCCCCTGCTGACAGCAGTGTGTGCTTTAAAGAATGGCTGAATAAATGTGGAGCAAAGCTAGTGAAGAGCAGTTAGCTCGAGGACATAGGAAAATTAAAAGAATCTTCCCTGGGAAGAATGCACTGGACGAACATCATTCTTGTCTTTGATGTATCCAATATAGATTTATCTTCAGAGTGTCTATTCATAGTAATGTCTAAATCTGTGTTCATTGTACTTCTAATTCATCCCTAAAGGATACATTTACATTTAAATTTACAAAAGCCAGGTCATTCAGACCTAAAGCTAGAACATTGTCCTTAATTAATTCTGGTTGCTAAGATAAAAAAAAACATAAAAGGAATTAATAGCAGCATGGTAGACTTGGTGAATTCATTTTTCCACCTTTTGTCATTTCAGTAGATTGCACACCTTTCCACATCATGCCTACCCACTGATTTAGAAGTCTGTTTTACTGGCATGTTAACATTCAGCAGAACTTTTGACATGAACTATAAATCACTGTAAATTAAATTAATATTTGTGTGTTGCTTGAGCATCCATCCTGCCCACAAAACTAAACTGGCACATTTAAATGTAGATTGGCTCATAAGGTAATTATGTTCTTCTCCCTTCCTCTTTGGGTTTGTTATTAGCAAATAGACTGTAATTCCTTTTTCCAATAATTTATTCCTTTCCCCAACAGTGAAGATATTACTATATTACTTTAGGATTAAAACATAATGGGGAATAACTTCTTTCCCAGTATAATTCTAACCTTTTAGTTACTTTTAGTTCTTAAAATAGGCTTTCTCCAAATGCTCAAAGAGGAACATAGCACATGGTTCAAACTTGTGCTGGGCATTCTGTTGCAGGTATTGAGGCAGCAAAATATTGGCCCCAGTCAATCATGGCAAGTCAGTGTCACTGAGACAAGTATAACAGTATTCCCTCCAATGCAACCTTCTCTGAGGACAGCATCAGGAGGTTTGATTCTCAGAGCTGTTCTGAGACAGCAGGCAAACCTTCACTGACAGGAAGCAGGAGACATTCTCATCTTTGACTTTGCCCTGTCTTTCCACAGAAAGGCTAAGACCCCCACTCCTGTAAAGACAAAGAAGAAAAAAATATTTTTCCCTCCCTCCCTCCCTCCTCTGATGGAACTTGCTTTCTCTTGGCATAGCTCTGAGAATCAATTTTCTGCTGGAAAACCTAAATCAAGTTTGATTAGCAGCTTGCAGAAAGTTTCCACTTGCAAACAGCCGGTCAAGTCTCATTCAGGATTTTTTTCCCCCTGAAGCTGCATTTCTACTTGCTCTTTTCCACTGACCCACAGACAAAAAGTAGTGTGTGTGTGTGTGTGTGTGTGTGTGTTTTGCGGGGGGGTATAAAGGGCTGGAGAAAGGATGAGGAAAGGGTAGTAACCACACTTGTGGACAGTTTTTGATAGTTGGATATGGCTTTCAGGAGGAAATATGCTTAAAGTCACACCTAAAACCTTAAGCATCTCATTCTGTATTTGTGCATTCCATTTTTCCTGCTTAGATGTAGTACCTTACATTTATCTCTGTTGAAATTCATCATGTTAATTCCAGCCCAACTCTCCAATCTATCAAGATCATTTTGAATTCTGATCCTCTGGGGTGTTTAGGGGGATTGGGGTATTTTAGCTATTCAGCTATTTAGATATTGGGGTATTTTAGGCTATTGTAAATCCACTCTGGGGTTTAGATTACATGTTAAAAGAGTTGAGCAAGGAGCTGAACTCATTTTGGAGATAGGATCCAGCCCCTGGGATTGTTCCCTTAAAGCTCAGGCTAAAACACAAAGCAGATTTACCTTCACATAGAACCACCCGCTTCCTCTGGCTAAATCAGACCAAAGACCTAGCTGATCAACAGTTCTGTTCCGACAGCAGCCAACCAAATGCCTGTGGGGAGTCCACAAGCAGGACATGAGGGAACTGCACCTTCCCACTAGTGCTCCCCAAAAATGGAGTCTGACAGTGCAGGTAACATAATAGTCATTATGATTATACCCATGGATAGCAACATCTCCACAATCTGTGAATGCCAGCCTTATTTCAAATATTCAGAATTTCCTATAAAATACTATAACTGTGCCAGGTGACCTTGTTTTCTCCCCCTCCCCCCGCCCAACTTTCATTTCAGGTTTTCTGAATAATCCTGAGTAGTAAGATTATTGCATGGAAGCTAGGACTGGAACTTTAAAATATCAGTCCCTTGATCACTTTGTAAAGCTGCCCAGTTCTTGTGTTGTTCAAACACTGCTTTGCTGCCTCAGATGGGAAAGTGCCTGCCAATTCATTTCTCTCCTGTTATCTGCAAAGCACATATAGTGTGCTCATGTTTCTTAATAGAAAATATAGAAAAGACAAAATCCCTAAACTGTCAGGAGGTCTGTTGGCTTAAACACTAGGCATATTCTCATCCCTCTTCACATGCTTTCATTTAGGGGAGGGGAGCCATATTCACTGAAAAACATCTTTGCATTTTTAAAGTTGTCTTGCATTAATTAGATCCTGAAAAAGCATTTGGGCAAGATCCTGTTTCTTTACCCAAAAAGGCTATATCTGTAATCCTGTTGTGGCTTTACACACTGGCATAACTGCTATTAGGCAAGTGGTTATGCTTTCTTGTAAGTTGCGCAGTAGCATATCCTCCAGTGCTCCCATTGTGGCAAGGACAGTCCTGATTGCTCCCCTATCATCCCACTTTTTCAGATGTTTTTAAAATAATTCCATTTCTGCAACTGAGTTCAAATTGCAAAAATTGTTTGCACTCCATGAATTTAGTGGGGGGAAGAGGAGAGGAAAGGGCAGAATCTTGTCTTTTCCAGGAAGTTCCAGCAAAAGCAAACTAATGCAGCCTCTCCTGGCTTGTGTGCTCTTCCCCATTAAGAATTTTTGCAGTCTTGATCATGCTCTCATGTTGTTAGGCCACACGTGTCCCAGTTTTCACCTGTGCAATGTTGGAGGATATGCAGTAGTGGTATTAGTTATGCAGAAGTCCTGTTATGCCAGTGTAAGTAGTTGTGCACTCTAGGAGGCTACATAAGTGCAGCAATTATCAGCAGGAGGAGATTTGGGTCAATTGTTAAGATTGTAGGGTCAGACATCATGATAAATCATTGTTTTTAAAAGTGAGAAGTTGTAAGTTATCAACAAACTAGTTAATTTTGGGGATTTGATCTATGCCCTTAACCACACTATGCCACAATCCCACAACATCCTAGCATAATCCCAACTGTGCCTTTGCCAGGATGGGAGCATGGCTTGAACATTTCCTTCATCACCCAGCCAGCTGCCAGCAGATGGTAGTGCTCAGGACACGCTCCTTCCATCTGCAGTGCACCCAGCCTCTTTCTGTGCTGCACTGAGGAAGTGCACCTTGATAGCACTTCCATCCTTTCTGTACAACCCCAACCAACACATTATTATGCAAAAGCAGCCTAATACTGGATTTTTTCTGGTAATAGCATAATGCACAATTGCAACAGCTGGAGATGTGACAGGAGTGGGATCATGATGATGTTGTGCAATAGCACATGTCATGGACCGACTTCAACATGTCCCCATGCTGGGATGGGGCCACAGTGCAGAAATGGCCCTAGTTAGCAGAAATTGTGTGAACATCACAAGAAGCCAGGTGCCAACAAACCATACCATAGATTGTGTGATCTTTACTGACTGTACACTGATCTTTTCTTTGGAATTAAATGTGCACAGTGAGTTCCTGCCCCATTCTAACCGGCATCTAATGTACTGTATACTTTCTGTTCTAGGTGCTGAGATTCATTCCTGAAGCAGGTCATGGCCGGTGGCGGCGCAGAACCAAGAACAATATGGCACTGATTGATATTCAGCTGGAGCACCATGAGCGTTGTGACTGCATCTGTAGTGCAAGACCACCCCGATAAAAAGAGAGTAGACTGTCCCATTTGCTACTTAAAAGGACCTCTTCCTCTTGAATGAGGAACTAGCCTTGGAGATTCTCCCAGTGGCCACCAAAGTTTGCTAACATCCTGCATTGTAACTGGTAGAGAGATCCACAGCCTTCCAATGTATAGTACTAAGTGCCATGACAGCTAATCATTCACAGATTTATATAGATGAATGCAAATCTAGGGTCAAGCATTACAAAACAAGAGAAACCTCCATGGATAAATCTTCAGTGTCTTCAGCGAGATGTGGCTGTATGATAGCAGTAGTTTTTTGGCTGAATTTCCTTAGTAGGCTTTCTGAATCCTACATGCAAAAGTTACACTTGGGTATGTCTGCATGTATTCACATAGCCTTGCACAAAATACGCACAGGTCTGTTGATCTAAGCACACTTAAATTGTAAATAAGGGATGTGGGCATATACATATATATACATAAAGGGAGTAGCTAATCTAGTTTATACATAAGGCTTCTAGTCCAGCAAACATGAATACAAGTTTTTAGCTGAGGATCTGGTGTACCTCATATGATAGCCTGGTGCTTCATGGGAAATAGAGTGGAAATGCACATGTATATGCATACATTGTAAGATAGAAAACCTAACAAGCAAGATCGTATATTAAGCAATCTAGGCCAGTGGGTTCTAGGATTGGCATATAGTGTTCCGCATGCTCATATACTTTTCCAGATTAGTTTAGCGAACTTTCCTAAAGAACTGAACCATCTTCCTTCAGATTTCAAACTCAAAAGCACTAAAACACCATAATGTAGGTAATCAAACACACAAAGTGTATTTTTAGTCTGTTCATGTGGAATGTAGTGACTCAGAGCTGCCTAACATCTTAAGCCACAGAGGCTTATCTTCAGTGTGGAAAAAAGATCACACACTGTTTTCCAGACAGTGGTCTCAATGTATGTTTGTTTCTTGTATTAGAGTTTCAGAGGGTCATACTGGAATCTTCAACTGTTTCTGTCTGGTACTGGAAGATTCCAGAACCCACAATCAATATTAGGCCTAGACTACGGCTCATGAGGATAGCATTTTGTGGAAAGCCACTATATATAGGCACTGGGTACAAAAGAAGGGATTGGTTGCTAGCCTCCACAATGTGGAACAAGCCCTTGTGAACTCCACAAAAGTGGCTGGGAGGACTCAAACTGCAACATAAGCAAAGTCCATGAGATGTTCAGAGAGGTATCTAAGATAAAGAAACAACATAGCCAGACCATGGCCATTTCTACACGAGGTTTTTTAAATGGGGCAGAGCATCCTCCAGGGAGAACATCTGCACCTGGGAGCGGACTGGGTCAGACCTACTTAACGTAGATCCACACCCCAGCCCGCTCCAGAATGACCCCAAGTGGTCATCCAGCGTGCTTTTGAAAGACTGCTAAAAAACAGGTCTTTCAAAAGCATAGAGTGCACCACTGCAAGCCTGCTCCCTTATGCAGATTCACAGACTCACATTGGTGTGAACCTGCGATCTGCCAGTGGCGGGCTTTAGGCTGGCGAGCTTCAGCAGTTGGTCGAGAGTAGTGCGGAGCGGCGGCCACGCACTGCTCCAGAGCAGAATGGACCGGACCGGGGAGCCCAAAAGTTCGGTGAGTAGCGTCATGGAGCAAATCCCTCGCCCCGTGCGGAAATGGCCTATGTCTTTATTTCCAACCTGTTTGAGGGAAACTTGACTGGATATCTGGAATTCTTACCCCACTTTCCCGTTCCATTTTCACTCATCCCCCATCCATAGCTGTTGTTAGACTGGATCACTTTGAAATGGCCTTTAATAACAGATACTCAGCATTTTGTATAATGTTTTGAGTGTTCTAGACACTTAAACATGTTATTATCTACTTGTAGTCCTTGCAACAATCCTTCAAGACAAGTCATTTATTATTATCATCCATACTGCAGAAAGGAACCTGAACCTGAACTCCTTCCATTAAGGCCTCCCAGTGAGTTCATGGCAGAGGTGAAATTTGAAGCAGGAGTTACTTCTTCATGTCTCTGCACCAAAGTGGAGAGCAAGAGAGAGTTCCTCCCAGTATTATTTTAGCTACATGCAAAATGAATATAGTCATCCCTCCACATTCACTAGGGTTGGGGGCACAGGAACCCCATGAAAATGGAAAAACCATGAATAACTCTAGGCCCTCCCAAACCATATTTAACACACACACACACACAGAGTATGATTACCATATTCATCCCACCCTGGATTCCTTTGAGGCATCAGGGTTCCTTCACAGGATAAAAGAGGTGGCTGGTGGGACTTACTGCCATTTCCACTGCTGCCCCACACCATTTTTAATAGGGACTTGCAAACTTTGTTCACATTTTCTCAGTCTCATGAGGCTTGCAGTCTCTATTAAAAATGGCTTAGAGAAGCAGCAGAGATGATAGCAAATAATCCATGAATAATCAAATCTGAAAAAGTGAAATCTGCAAATGTTGAGTACTGACTGTACTTTTCTCATTATATACAATAATCTTAGTTCATTGCCTTTAGCAGTCTCCTTGGGTATTTTTTGACATTTTTTTAATGTGGGGATTTTTATTTTGATGAAATATATTAATGCCCTGGGCCCACCTACTTTTGCCAAAAATACTGAATGTATATTATTTTTGCAGAATATAGATATTATGCATTTACTACCTGGCTGCTAGTACAAGAAAGTACTGAAAAACTATAGCATAGCCAGCTTCCTGTGCTTCTGAATATATTATGAAAAAAATATATCTCCAGTTAGCATAAGGAAGAGATCCTTTCAAACTGTGGGAGGGGAGGGTTGTATGTGTCTACATGTGTGTATCCTTGAAGTTATCCACAACGAAATGTAGGTCAACTTATGGCCAAAAGGGAAATGAACTTTTGATTGCGAATATAATGGAGAAAATAGGGTGGAAAAATTCTTAGGTAAGGATTTATATTTAATAATAGTCTGAAGCTTCATTTCAATGTTAAGAGTTGTTTTTTAGTTCCTGTCCTTAAGAAAGAAAGACATGATTTTACAATAGTGTTTCAAGGATTCAATAGAAAATAGGCTTGTTATCAGGCAATATTATGAACTTTTGAAACCATTCCTATTTGGGTGGTTGTATCAGTTGTAGAGTTCTAAAGTTATCTCCATCTTCTAAATTGGTTTCTTTTCTCAAGCTGAATGTATTATATGCTCCCTGTTTTCTATATCTGTATCAAATCTAATATACATGGTAAAATGTTGAGCAAGTTGCCATTTCCAATTCTAACAGTACATACAAGGATCCAAACATGACTTGGTCCAATTTCCTTTTATTCCCCTTGTATTCATATTGGTTGTTTTGTTTTGTTTTTAACTTTCCTAGCTGCCACTTAAAGGTGCTTAGTTAATTATGCTCCTATATTGAATGAATAGTGCTAAAACCAAGGAGTCAAATAACCTTTCTAACCTATGTTGGGGGAAGAATTAAAAATTCAGCTGTCATGTTTTTTATCCAACATTTGTCAGAATCTCAGCCTAAAGCTGGCAGATCAAACATGTGCATTTATATTTTGTAATGAAAATTATTTACTAAACTGTAGTCTAGTTGACATCACAGCATGGCATTTAATTGGTTCCAACTACATTCGTTCCATTTAGCTTGACTAAATTGAATCTTGACTCTTTTCTTTAACCATGAAACCAGGTCATCCTGGAACCAATTTCACACTATGAACATTCACTAAATATTGGCAAGATAATAACTGGCAGGTGGACATGTTTATTCACCTTTTAAAAAGAAGAGATTGTTCAAACTTTATGACTTTCTAATCATTTAACTAAAAAAATTGAAGAGCTATGATAATAGTTCACAGTAAAAAGTTTATAGCTAAGTAGAACATTTGGCCCACACTGATCATGTAGGGAAATTATTTTAGTCAGATGTTAGAAAAAGTTACTGTATAGTTCCTAGAATTCCTTGGAATGCCCCATGGCTCTTGCCCATGCTGCTTGAGGATTCGACAAGCTAGAGTCCAAAATACTGATCTGAGGACATTTCAGTTCTATTGACCAGACACAGACATCTCTAAGTAATTCTGAAGGCTCCCAATTTACCTGGAGTTTATCCTTCCTCTCCTGTAGAAACTGAGACAGGTTTTTGGCAAACAGGTAACCTGAATTGTGAACTTGATATTTTGTACTCCTTCTCCATCTCCACTTTGGAAGCTTCAGTGCTGATCCGTGGCTGTACTCAGAATAGGCAGATCAAGTAATTAATTCAGTGAATATTCATTCCACAACCCACATGGAGAAAAGCAAGTAACCATTATACAAATAGACTCCAGAAGCAATGTACAGAATCCACTGTTGCAAGTTCAGCACAGAAGTTCAGAATTAAATGGTGTGGGATGAAGGGGAAGAAAATAGAATTGGGATTATTTGTAGAAACCTGACAGAGGGACGATGGAAAAGAAATTACTGACATGGTGTGAACTTATGGCCTACGTAATTATTCCACTTTTTTGTGCATGACAGGCCAATGTTATAGGTGAATCTTAAACATTAGTGAGTGATAGCATATGTGAGCTTAGTGACAGGCTCTTCAGAAACAGTGGGTGAGGCTCCATAAAAGTCTACGGTTTGCTTTTGTGTCCCAGCAAAAGTTGAATAGGCATATACTCTTATAGGAAGCAAGAAATATGCCTGTGAACAGTCTTGATAACCTGAATGATCAACTGTAATGTTCAGAAAATGTACAACAATGGCTCTTCCAGACAGGGCCGGCCCAAGCATTTTGCTGCCTAAAGCAAAGGACAAAATGGCACACTCCCTGCAGAAACCAACTGGACTGCCAATTTCAACCTTAACACTGATGTTGGTACAGCAGCCTCTATCATCCTGGAAACTGGGAGACTAATTTAGGTGGATAGGCCATGCTCATCTTGGTCATCTAAGAGAGAAGAGTAAGTAAGGGGCATAGGGAGAAGAGATGGGGGAGCACTGTCACTGCCGCTTCTGACACACGTGCCTCATTCTTCCTAATAATAGAAATAGCCCTACCTCCAGCTCCTGTATCTTGCTTATATATTTAAATTCTCTGGGCTAAAATAGCACATTATGCTTATTCAGCGTGAACAATGTTATAATGCTATATGGAAACAGAGAGCAAGATTTGTTCTTCACCAGCCGCCGGCTCATGGCCCATGGGCCGTATGCAACCCTAGCACTGTTTTTGTGGCCCTCCAGGATCCTGCTTGTTTTTTAGAAAATAACCCCAGGGAAGATATTTTCCCACAGGAATTGTCCTAGAAATCAACTTCTGGATAACTTCCTGTAACAAATCACAGGTATTTCCTGGGCATAAACTGGCCCAAAGAAGTCTAAAAATATGGCAAGATAGAGTTTTGGGTTACCCAAAATTGGGGGCATTAGGAAGCCCAAAAAAACCCTCTAATTTTTAATTTATTTTTATTTGGCTAGGAAGATGCAGCCCTCCAAGGTCCCCTGGGCACCAGTGTGTACCCTAACCCCTGACAGTTGCCAACCCCAATCTAAGTGACGTCACGCCTCTTAAATATTGTGTCAGTATAACAAATGGTGCATGTTCAACATGAGATTACCCCCCTTCCTCAAAAATGGTAACACAGGTGACTTGGATAGATCAGCTGTCAACAATAGATTCATTCTGAAATAGCAACCCAGGAGGTAAATAAACAGAACTGTTAACTTTGGGCATCTCATGAGAAGAGATGACTCCCTAGAAAAGACAATAATACATGGTAAGATAGAAGGTAGTAGGAAAAGAGAAAGACCACATTACATATGGGTAGACTCAATCAAGAAAGACAGGTCCCTGAATCTGCAAGATCTGAGCAGGCAGTTGAGGATAGGGTGACTTAGAAGTCTCTTATCCATAAGGTCACCATAAGTTGGTCAACTTGATGGCAGCTAACAACAAACACATTGTTGCAAGAAATTTTAAGCAGGAAGATCCCAGGCTGTATTAAAGTCTGTGTGATTTTTCTGGACACCATGTAATCCACCAGGATGGTCTCTTGGTCACACACTAAGAAAATGAAAAGAAGTTGCTTAAAAGTACATCCCATTGTGCTGTCTCTGTACTGAATTTCACAACCACTTCTCTCTTTCACATTTGGCTCAAATAACTATCAAATCCATTGTAGGAAATATCATTTTTGAAGAATGTTTAAATAGATCCATACTTTCAAAGTTGCTCTGCTACCTGGGAAGATGGGATTCATAATAATCACTGTATTCCTTTATGATACAAACTTCTTTTTTAAGTGCACTTTTGTATATGTATTGTTGTTTTATTGTTGTTAGATCCCTAAATGCTGCCTTTTATAGACTGACATTTTGATAGCAAGCACATACAGTATTTGTTTTCTCTGGTCAATTAAAAATAAACTGTAGCTTTTGAAGGAGGTGGTTGTAATTAACTGATATACAATATTATATAATGCCTCTAATGACCTGGCAGCTGACAGTAGAAAGAAGGAAGGGGTGGTGTGTTTTTGTTTTAAATTTCTTGACATCTGCTGCTTTTTTCTCATGCAGATCTCTAATTGTTATATAGGTTAATACATCAGTGGAGATCCTTGGACCTTGTGAGTGAATTGTGGGACCACAATTTGGGCTTCTGGGCTTCCACAAATGGCCATGTCCCTTTCCCACAACACCAGCATTTGGTGGTTTCCCAGCTGCTTTTTAAATGCTCCAGTTTTACTTTCCTACTCCCACATCCTCCCCGTGTTCTCCTCTTCCTCCTCTCCTTCAGCATTACATTTAAGGGGCAGAAGTGATATGTCATTAAGTCTGGGCTTCAGCTGGATATGCAGGAAGTTAATATTCTTATCAGTTCTGCTGGAAATAACAGCTATGTATCTTGCTGTGCCTCTAACACTATCCATCTCCTGGTGGGTATGAAACAGATGAAAAAGCTTGTCATTGCCCTTGAGACTGATATATATATATATATTAGCATACTGTCCAACTGCCCCAATTTGGCAGGTACAGTTCTAATTAATCCTTTAATACCTCACTATTTCAGTTCCCTTTAAAATGTCCTGGTTTCTCTCTTCTCATCCCACTTTCCCTTTTTGTCCTCAGCTTACTTCTATTGCTGCAAACTGAGTTCAAAGGGCCAAGGTAGTTTGCATTCTATTAACTCACCGGGGGAGAAGGAAGGTGAAGAGACAGAAGACAGAATCACTCTTCCCAGTAGGCTTAATACATTTTGCCATCTTAACCACACTCTGACGTTCTTTGGCCACATGTGTCCTGCTTTTCATCTGTGGAGGGGATGTCCTAGTCAACCCCCTTACTCTGAACAATGCACAATTATCCTCTGTTTGAAATGGGCCCACACAATGTCAGATGTGTTTGAATTAATTGGGCACAGCATTATGGGGAATATGGCTTCGATGGACACTATTATGATGACATTCAGTTTAGTACAACATCCCTGACTGATTAAAACTACCCATGAAAGAAAGCAGGAAGAAAGCAGCAGCATTCAGAGGAAACAATGATGCTAGAGAAGCACCAAAGAAACATTAACAGCAATCCTGAACACAGGATAAGTATTAGAACAATCAGAATGTTTGGGGGAGGAAGAAATATCTGTCCTACTAAAATCTTTCATTCCAACTTTTAAAAAAACCCCTCTGACACTCTTTTGTTAGGGTAGATAAATAAACCACACCTCACCGTATCCCCAGGTGGAACACAGAGCTGACTTGAAGTCCCAAATACAAGGTAGGAAGGTAGAAAAGAGAAGGAAAGAAAGACAGACACACACATATAACTTTGGCCAAAGGACCTAGGAAGGATGATTTATTCTTTCAGACTTCCCTTCTTATACCATTTTAATGTTTACCTTAAAGAATGCTTACAGAAAAGAAAAGATCCATGCATCAGCATTAGCAGAGTCACAGCATGTACACGTGTTACATTCTATCTGACCCTTAACTTCCTGAGTCTACATGACCCTGTTACATCCTAGGTCATTCTCAAAGATATCGCTGGTGTTTCAAGAGTCCTTAGCTTGTACATAGTGATCATAAATAGGAGCAGAGCAGAATAAACAATTCTAAAGCACGGTTGCTTGATGAGCCCTGAGTGCCTAAAATGCCAATTAATATCAATTGTTATCAAGTATAAATTCTATAGCAAGTTACAGAGCACCAAATTTCAAGCCTAACACTTTATTATCCAGTCACTTCCTAGATGTGAACAGAAAAGAAAAGGATTCACCCTTCCTTTCTGTTCATATTTATAAAGAATGAGTTCTATCCAAAGCATTAGAATCTAGATACTCACAGAACTTGGAAATGTTGCATCTGGGCGAGAGGAGCCAAAACGGTAACTTTTCCAAGCTCTGGATACTCTGCTTTTAGCGTTCAAGTATGAGTTGCACAGCAATAGAGGAAATCCCATAAGAAATCACTGAATGGGTTCAAATTAAACCATTCATTTGAAACACATGCATGACATTCACAATAACCTTTACATCTTCAACACAGAAAGGCTCCATTTCTTCAGCTACAGTAATTTCTTTTCAAAGGTCAAACAAGGATTTGCACGTTATCCTAAAACAAACGGTATATCCACAGCCAAGGCAGGATGATGTCTATTCTCAATAAACCAAAACACAACAGTCTGTCTCACATACACATGCATCTGCAATTACACAATATCTGAACAACAATTAAGATAAATGCTGTAAGATTTGTGTAAAGGTGAGCCTTATTTTTTTTTTCCATTTCCACTTTAATGAAGACACTTGGGTCCAATTTAAGTCTTTGACAAGGAAAGGTAAGCAAATTAACTTTTCCTAAGAAATGCATTTTGCATACAACAGAAATCTTTGAGACTAAAAGATCTGGTTAATTAAAACTCACTTTGCAAGGTTTCCCCTCCACTTCTCTTTTCTCCAGCAAACTATTAACTGAAAGCACAACTCAAAAGAAGACTTGGCACACCAATATTAAATCACTGCTCTCGCATTTAAGCCAAACCTTGGGAAAGCTCAAATTCAGGAAATTTCTGCATGGTCTTATCTCTCACAATGAGAAATGTGAGGAAATGTCAGCAAACATGAACTAGGTCTTCTCCTCTTCTGTGATGATGATAGTGGCAGTTAGTGGCTTCTGTCACAGCAGGGCTATGAATCTGTTCTTGGTTGTAATATGAATTTAGCAGGGCTATCCACAGTGCTGAACTTTTTGAGGATAGGATTCAACATCTCGGATGGCTCATGTGACTACAGCCAAGTAATTTGTACAACCCAATTTCCTCCTAATCTCAAAACAGGAGCTCTCCTCTCTTTGTAGGAAAATAAAGGATATATATGATAACAGGGTTTAAAAGCATTGATCTCAGTCCTTTATTACAACTAGGCTATGCCATTTCTTCCATATTATCATATTATCATAATTGTTTTTTAAAGAATGGATTAGTGATATCATTCACTGTATTGTGTTTATGTTTTATAAACACCAATTTTAGATCAAGATGCTATCCCTTTCTTTATTAATTAAATATATTTATTGCTTCTATTGGAATGCAGAATAGTATTTTATTGGTGGAGACTTTAACATTTTAAACTTTAAAAAATAAGTTATTGTTATTAGCCACCCTCAATATCTTTTTTTAAAAAATCAGAAGTATATTTCTTAATAAGTATGTAATTCATGAATAATTAAATAATAAAATAGGTCAATCTATACCCAACAAATAGTGAAATAAGTGCTGGATTTTTTTTTTTCATTCTGTAGAGGATTTACAAACATACATATCAGAAGATATTAAATTTCATGCACAAGAACCCCATCATATGCAGAAATGTTGAACTGATAGCCTTCCTGAGGGCTTTTAGCTGGAATATTTTATTTGTCCTTATAAATAGGATTGGCTTCTAGTTAACTGAATAAAGGTCTCAGTAAACAATGAATTACACCAAAGATTAAAGGAAACCATTTCCCACATTTCCAAAAGCTCACAGCAGTGCAATCACCAGCTGTATGAGATACACACTGCCAGCTCTCTCCATAATAGCGTTTTCACACTTGTCTTCATATAACATAGCATGACAGACTGAATGGAGATTCTAAATACACAAATTTACAGTGCAGTCCTATACAAATCTGCCCAGAAGTAAGCTGTTTTGCATTCAGTGGGACTTAGTCTCACCTAAGTGTCTAAAGCAGGGGTGGGCAACCTCTGAAGCCTTAGGGACACTTTTCAGGTTTGATAACTGCTCAGGGGCTGCGTGCCCAAGACGAGAGGCTTATGAGAAAGGGTGGAATATAACTGGCTTTTTAAAATGAACAAAAATAACAACAATTAGTCATTGCATTTATGTTTTATTTGTACAGCAGGGCCTTGGTATCCACTAGGGTTTGGTTCCAGGACCCCTGGTGGATACCAAAATTTGTGGATGCTCAAGTCCCAATTGTGTGCAGTGGTGTAGTAAAATGGCATCCGTTATTTAAAATAGCAAAATCAAAGTTTGCTTTTTGGACTTCTTTTTGAATATTTTCAAGCCATGGTTGGTGGATCTGTGGATACAGAATCTGTGGATATGGAGGGCCAACTGTATGTATAAAATACACTATTAACACTCATATTTGATTTATTATTGCATTTATTAATTATGGCCCTTTCCACATGAGGCTAGTGAATCACTTCGTGCCATTTCTTACTGGTTCTTTTGGGCTTGAAACAAGGTGGACTTTCCCTTATGTCCTTCTGCAGGGCTACTTTGTATGTTCCATGCCAATTTGGAGCAATGCGAGGTCATAGATCCGCACTATGAGGATGAGAAAATGGTGGCTTTCTGTCGTTTGTTGGACTAGACCAACCGCTGAAGCTGACCACACCCACAGCCCACCCTCCGCTGATCGCCAGTTCGCATTGGTGCGAATGTGCTCATCTGCACCACTGCGAAAGTACGAATTGGCGTGATCTATAAAATTGAAAAACCGGTTTCTTCCATTTTTCAAATAGCGCACTCAAGGACCACTTGGGGGCACATTTAATTGGACTTAGGTGCGGAACGAAAGTAAATACTCTGAACCTAGTCCACTCCAACGTGCAGATGACCTCTGTTGCAAGATGCATTGGCCCGTCTTTATTTCCTCATGCAGAAAAGGCCTATGTATATTATTGCATCATTCCATAGAGCCTTCTTTAACGTGCTAAAACTGATTTTATTTAACAGGATGCTGACTATGATATGGCAAGGACAGTCCAGTTAATCCTCTCACATCCCTCTTTTTCAGCTGCATTTAAAATGGTCTAGTTTCTCTCACTTTCTCACATTTTCTACTTTGTCCTCAGCTTTTTTCAATTGCTGAAGACTGAATTCAAAGGACAGTTTGCACTCAATTAACCAACCAGGGGAGAGGGGAAAGAAGGGGGCAAAATCACGCTCTTCCCAGTAGGCTCAGGCAAAAGCAAACTGCTGCAGCCTCTCAACTTGTATGTTATTCCTCATTAATAACTGTTGCCATCTTGACCATATTCTGCTGTCAGTCAGCCACATGTCCCAGTTTTCATCTATGAAATGTTGGAGGGTATGTGATATTCACTATCCCATTGAAAACCAAATACAGTATAGTCAATAAGATAGACAGTGTTGTAGTATTTTGTTCCTTAAAAAAAAAGCTATGTATAATGGTTCATCAAGTTTTGGAGACAAACCAAGCCAAAGTTTTGTTTTTTAAAAAACAACAACAACAGGAAGCTCTTGGCCCCTACACAAAAAAAGTTTGGGTCAATACATGGCCCACAGGCTGAACTTCCCTACTAATGGACTATAGTGTCCCAGCCTGAAAACTAGAATCTGTATAGGCTGTCAACAGAAATGGTAAATTTCCTTAATGGAATGACATGATGAAGAAATGAGAGGAGGTGCATATAGTTAGGATAATGTATAATCTGAGATTTACAGAATGCACAGAAAAACTGCCAAATGCAGCATATGATATTGAATTTAATTACTTGATCATCTCAGTCTCAGTCTCAAACAAACTGCTGTTATTTATGGGACTATGTATCCTTTGAAAGCCAACATGACATCATGGTTTAAGTGTTAGATTATGACCCTAGAGGCCACACCTTGATTTCCCACATGGCCAGAGAAACCACTGGGTGACCCTGGGTGCATCACATACTTTCATTCTCATAAAACTCCATGATAGCTTCACCTTAGGTCTGTCATAAGTCATAAATGACTTGAAGACACACAACAACAGCAACAGCAACAAACAATATATTCTTTGGTTTGACCCTTAGTCATCACCAAGATTGGATCTTGGTCAATGTCTTTTTTAGAAGGTTCCTTCCTCTTCTTAGAGAGTCTTGGTTGGTTTACCTAACTATAGTGTTGGTGTTGATGTAATGCCAGGTAGCCAGATGTAGCTACCTTTTTCCATTTACCACAAGGCTACACAGTGCCACTAAAACAGAGGCACAGTGCAAAATTGAATAGATGGCTATAGTCAGCCATCTGGCACAGCTCAGACAGCCAAGTCAGAAGAACCATACATAACAATACTAACCAACAAGATTCCAGTCATGCGGTTGTGCATTCTTGGATGGTGGACAACCGTTGGTCAGTGCCTTCGTTGTACCCCTTTTTTCTCTGGGACTGCAGAAACAGCCATTGTATGTTCTCTGTTGCATGAGGGAACAATAAAGAGGCTCATAGGCAGATGTACAATCAGTTGCATAATGTGGGTATTCAACAAAACTATGATGTAACTCACCTACCATGTAACTGTCCAAATATACATTCACACAATGCAAGCACAAGGTAGGACCTTAACCAAAGCATTTACACATACTCAGCTTAATCTACTTTTCAGCCAGCTATGCTGCCCACCATCATATTGATTATGTGGAGGCCACCTCAGCAAAAAATCTGTGGTGTTCATTCTCTAGGTTGTTCTTTTCTGCTGTGGTCCATATTGCAGAAATACCTGTCTTAGGCAAACCAGAAAGGCACAAAAATCTCAGTGCTACTTTTCAAACTCAAGATTTTAATCAGTCAAAGATGTTTCAAATTCATTTCTGGGTTAACCAGATGCATCCCTGGATCTATAAGTTTGTTCTACTAAGTATTTTTAGGCCATTTCTACACTACATTGTTATAGTGTTATTATTCCACTTTCAATATCCTGTGGAATTCTGGGGTTTGTAGTTTAGTGATGCCAAAGAGCTCTCTGGCTGAGAACTCCAAATGCCCCTCCCTAAACTACAAACCCCAGGATTCTATAGGATGTTGAAAGTGGAATAATAGCACTATCACAGTGTAATGCAGAAATGGCCTTGGTTCAACAGCCAGCAAAGAGCTTACCTATTTCTCCTAGGCTTCTAAACACTGCTAACTTTTAAAACTTATAATGCTTTTCAGCTTCTGCTTCTCTTAAGTGGAATTTTGTTGTGTTGTGCTGCTTTACCAGTATCTGGGGAAGGAATCATAGAGTTATAGGGGTTCTGTGGGTCAATCTAATCCAAAATCTATTTCAATACAGGAAATAGGATGTGGTAACATTTGGGGCAGGCTCATTAAAAAAAGAAAAACTCTTCCATTAGCAGCTTTGGGAATATCAGTAGACTTTTGAAGGGCAAGGTATTCATATTAGGAATAAACAAGCAAGCCAACAAATGACATGTGCAGAGATATGTAAGAGGAAAATTTCTTGTAACTTCCAGCCAGGGGAACACAGAAAACACAGTTTACAATCTCTGATGCACCTCTAGCCATTGGAATGACCTTGCTCGGCATCTCTCCTTTGGAATCAGATACAGTTCAGCCAAGCGGAACAGATGCCAATGAAAAGTGCACTGAAAAGAAGAAGGGGGAAAGGCATTCAGAAATAAGAGTGAAAGACCAATATTGCACAGACAGCAGGAACAAATTGACTTTTGAAAAATGCAAAAGTTATCTTAAAAATTCCATGAGGAACATCAGTTCTGTAAGACCTCAGAATCAGTGTGAGGGAGCAATCTTAGAGGAAGCATGAGAAATGGGTTTGGTTTATCAAATAAAAGATGTCTGGGTGAGGAAGGCATTAAAATTGCTTATATCGAGGCTAAACTTGACCATCCAAGATTTTTTGCAGGACAGGGCTTAAATAGGGTGCTATATGGTGCTTCCTCACATTATATCAGTGAGTCAAATCAAGAATGGATTTTGGAGAGCTTTATTTTTTAAAACACACTGACTTAACTGGCACTTCCCAGACTAATATGCAGAGTAGAATATAATTATTCTTCAGAATGTGTACTTGTCCCAACTTTTGTGATGTGTATTTGCAAATCGCAGCTCAATAAATCTATACAAAAGCATGCATATTGGAGAAAGTTATGTTCAAAATACATCTTTTATGGAAAACTGCATAAAAGTGCTTGCATTGGGGTGAAATTTGATAGAAAAGTAGGTGTATTAGGGAAAGTTGTGTACAAAACTAAAAATACACTTTTGTGTGTGTTATATTTTTTCAGTTCCAGAAGGATGCAGATGTTGGGGGTAAATTCAGTGTTGTCCTGACTAACACAATGCAACTTGCTTTCCCTTCTCTCTGCCTTGTAACCTTCCATAACACCCAAAAAACGGCTCCAAGGGTTTCCAGCCAAGTTGTTTATTTGCTTGCTTTCAGTTATATAGCTTTGAGTGCGAGTGGGGTGTGTGGAAGCAAGTGGAGAGGCAGGTGCATGGCAACGTCACACAAGGGCATGGCCACACTGCCATGGGGCATGGCCATGTCGAGCGGGGCACCCCCCAAAAATTGCTGCCCTGGGCACACCACCTTCATCACCCCCTGTCCGTACGCCAGTGCTTGCTTGTTTGCAGGTAAGAATCCAACAATGACAGAATGAAAGAATCCAGTGAAACTGAATTATAGCATTTAGTTTCCCTGGATTCTTTCATTCCATCACAGTTGAATTCCATTCACTGGATTGAATGAACTTATGACTTAATGTCCAAGCTTGGGCTGGGCTGGCAGCCAGGAGAAGCTGATAATAAACATAGGTCAGAAACTGAGCAGTAACTTAAGTGGTCAGTTTACTTATGCAAGGAAATGGCTTTGCAAATGAGAAGCAATAATGGTCCCAACAATGTCCATAAATCAGAGGCAGGCAAAAGAAACACAAGTCAAGACAGAAACACAGGCAAGGGCAGAAAATGGGAGCACAGGAGAAACAGTCAGTTAACTACCAACAAAAGCTAGAGTGGGAAAGGCTCCATTCTTATAAGTTCCAAGAACAGCACAGGTGGTGCTTGATTAATTGCTGTTTGACATAAATTCTCTGGGAGTGACACAGGAGGCCCTTTTGGTGTCTACACTGGGCAAAGGTAGGTATGGATAAGTCACTCTCCATGTCAGAATGAGCAGGGATCCCTGCTGGGGCCAGCACAGCCTCCTGCTTTGTCTCTGGGGTGGGCGTCTGCTCTGCAGTTGCTGCTGGAACAGTCTCTGTGCCAGGGCTCAGAGCAGGTTCTGCTGTCTCACACTCAGAATCTCAGTCCAGGTCCTGGAAGCCCATGGTACTTAATAATACATGGAAAACTGATACACATTATATATTGACTTTCATTTGTACTGCCAGGTTTACCTTCTGGGAGTAGTAACACTGGCAACAGCACTGCCATCAGTGCTGAGAAGCTAGATCAAATGTTCCAAGGGGACATGCTCCTGCTGATCAGAAGGCACCTACAGCCTTCTAGGTTCAGTCAATATTGCCTTGTGATGAAAATCAGGAACCTATGTCTTGTGAGAATCTCCCTGGGATGACAGAAACATGAGAATCTATGTTATTCCAGGTCTGATTATTAGTCCATCTGTCCAAAACAAGGAACCCATCACTCCCCAGATATTGTTGACCACTATTCTCAGCCACAGACATTATTCCTGTCCTATCTCAGTCCTGGCACAGTTGATAAATCAAACAAAACAAACTGAATATCTCCCAGTTTGTTACTTACTTCTAGGCAGCAAGCAAGGAGTCATAAATAAAGTCCAACATAAACAAAGTCTGGCAGGGTTTCATGGCAAGGGAGTGTCTAACATCAATCCAAGCATTTGTCAAGGCATCCAGCAAGGTAGCAGATAAGCTCTGACAACTCCTGGAGGGGAAAGATGCCAGCTAAATAGACCCAAAGCCTAGCACAGCTGTGTCATGATTGATTGTTGCCAGTTATAAATTCTGAGAGAGTGACACTGGGTTTCTTTTTGCGGCCTATGCTGTGTGAAGCTGGGTCTAGGTAAGTGTTCTTCTGTATCTGAAGAGGCAGGACTCTCTGTTGAACCCGGTACCACTCTCTGTTCTATTTCTGGCACTGTAACCTCTTTCTGTACAGCAGGTCCTCGCATGCCCTCTGCTTCAGACTCTGAGTCAGAGTCCATGCTCTGGAAGCAGGGCACGACACCACTTCTACACCAAGTGGAAAACTCCAATCCTCCAGATGATTTTGAAGCACAGTTCCCATCATCATTGATCATTGCCATCAGTTGTGCTGGCTGCAACTGGTGTTGAGTTGGAACTCAACAATATCTGGAGGGCTAAAGTTTCCTCATGTCTGATCTACTGTGACTGACAGCATCTTCCTGACATATCAGTGTTCAGACTGTGTAGTTACTTAAACCAGAGATAGGAAACAGGCAGCCGTCCAATAAGGTTTTTGAATGGCAACATGCAGAAGCATAGCCAAGAGTGAGGAATGCTGAGAGTTGCAGTCCAATAATCTCTAGAGAACTACAGGATCTCCACTCCTGATTAACATTAGTATACATTATCACAATCTTTACTGGGAACAGCATGCAAATTCAAACCTCCCATACCATTTTTGTTTGTTTGTTTTAAAATTGGGAGGGGCAGGCAAATGATTTTTTTTTTAAAGAAAAACTTAATAGAATCATAGAGTTGGAAGATACCACACGGGTCATCAATTCCAACCCCCTGCCATGCAAGAATACACCATCAAAGCATTCCTAAGAGATGCCCATCAGCTTCTGTTTTAAAACCTCCAAAGAAAGAGACTCCACCACACTTCAAGGCAGTGCATTGCATTGTGGAACTGCTCTTACTGTCAGGAAGTTCTTCCTAATGTTTAGATGGAATCTCATTGCCTAAAGTTTGAAGCCGTTGCTCTATGTCCTGGTCTCTAGAGCAGCAAAAAACAGTCTTGTTCCACCCTCCATATGACATCCCTTCAAATATTTAAATATGGCTGTCATGTCATCTCTTAACCTTCTCTTCCCTAGGATAAACATACCCAGCTCCCTAAGCTGCTTATTATATGGCATGGTTTCCAGCCCCTCTACCACTTTGATCACCCTGCTCTAGACATGTTCCAGCTTCTGAACTGTGGTGCCCAGAATTGGACGCAGTATCCAGGTGGGGTCTAACCGAAGCAGCTTAGTATAAAGTAACAACAATAACAAAACAAAACAAAAAAAAAAGGTTCTTAAGCTTTGCAGTGTGTAGTCTGACCCAAAGGCAGAGATCTTCTCCACCACTTGCTAGGTGATCTTGGGCAGAAGGACAAGGGCATCACAACAACAGGGACATACACACCCAGCAAGAGATAATACAACAGCACCGTTCAACCACACAGCATCAAGTTGCAGACAGACTCATTTATTTTTTTTCCTCCATACCCAGCTATTGTAAGTGAAAAAAGCTATTTTAGTGAAAACAAATTATTTAAACTAAGATGTATCTGCTTTAATGTCACACAGAACATCAAGGAATAATACCAAGGAAGGGAGTAAGGGTTTGCGGCAAATGACTATTACCAAGGATATTGGTCTGGGTTATTTTATGCACCAGCGACCACATTACTCTCTCCGTGCAGTCTGTGTTCTACAGTATGCACTAAAGCTAAATCCCATTAAAATCAATGGTGCAATAGCTCTCTGTTGGGTGCAGTGATATTATGAGAAATGCAAATATTATCAGGAGAAACAAAAGCCGAAAACACAAATCTGCAAATTGCTCTTGTTGAATCACAGAAGTACTCAAGACCATCCTTAGGATATAAGGACGCTCCTCTACTACACTCCAATACTTAGGTAATGTGATATATGCAAACATGATCTGTATTTCCATTTGCATGATGTGACTACCCTACTGGTGATTTTTTAAAATTTCTTCCTATAAATAAAGCCAAGAGAACAAGACTTTACACGGTTTTCCTGAAGTGTCAAGTACAAATTCTGACTTGAGTGTGTGCATTTGTATGTTGTTGTTATTGCTGTTGCAATTCAACTCTGTCCCCTCCAGAGTTCTATGTGCTGTCTTTGCATGGTCTGGAAGTAGAATCAGATGCCAAGTGCCATGAAGTGACCACCATCAGGGCAAAGCCTGTGAGGAGTATTTAACTCTGGCCCACCCTGGCTGTGGGATCTTTGAGGGGCAATGGCATGTTGACCCAGGGCAATGGTTGTTTGGTCAACCCTTACCCCCAGAGTTGATTTGGCAGAAAGAAGGGGACCACAGGCTTTTGGACAATATGAGTCACAAGGTCAATAGAGTGTGTTCTGGCTGACAGTTTGTGAATTTTCATACTTCACCCAAATGTTTCTTCTGAATGCCCTCATTTGTTTGAGGGTGATGGGATTATTTATTCATTTTTGAGGGAGAACTGCAGACCTGCCTTAGAGCCATTCCAAATTATTTGGTGGGATAGGAAAGAGGCTAAGTAATGAGTTCAGCCCCTTGCCCATGGTGCAAAGTGCGAAAAACAGGATGGGACAGATGGAATAGCTGAACATCTAGAAGCCACCCTGGAAAGAGGATTAATTGAGGCCTGGGTATTGGGAAGGGAATGGCCCTTGGGGTCAGCTCTGCACACAATCCTCTCTAAAGCTTGGGGAATGGGGAGCACAATGGATGGAGAGGACCACACATTGAAATGGCTGGCTGACGGCATGCTGGGAAAACACAGCATGGCATCAGGGGCTAGATGGCATGACCTTTCACGGCAAGGGGAAGGTTAGGAGAACTTTTGGCTTCAGCAGTTTTCAACAATAGCCGAAAATGGCTAAAATCAAAGGTTCTCTGAACCTTCCCTCTGTAGGTTAAGGGGCTTTGTAAGTAGGGTAAATAAAGTGTGACCCTAATTTACCTCATCACCTGTGCCTGATTATTTATTCTGATTGGGTGTGCAATATCTTGTCCAGCTTTTTCAGATGAGATGGGAACTTATGACATCTTTCAATTACTAAGATATTGGTAATCCCTGTAGCTCACTAGGAATGTAATGAAAAATTAAAAGTATGATGCATTGAACAATAGTACAAAACATAAGGGGATATTGCAGGATAAAAATGAAGGTGTGACTACGGTGCAATGAAGATATATTATGTGCACTATTTGTCTGACTGGTAGAGAAAACATATGATTTTGTCTGAAGCTGACTGGAGCTCCTTGGAGAGTGATCACATACCTCCACTTGACCATTTTTGCATCTTCTGCCACTTTTGCTGCTAATATATAAATGCTGCTGAAAATCAGCACTACCACAAAAATAGCCTGTATCCTTCTTCCATTCTCAAAGGGACACAGCCTCTCTGTCTCATAGGTCTATATTGCTCTGTGATACAAGACGGAACTCTGGCATCTACCTATATAACAGAGCAAAACCACAGTAACAGACTCGGAACTTGCAATAGTCCTAGAGGCAGCCATTAATCCTAAGTGGCCAAGGCAACTCTATGGGTTGCAGCATCCTCAGTACAATCCCCATATCAGGAAGTTTCCCATCCTGGCATTAGGAGTAATGTGGAATATATATTAAAGGGAATCCACCAGCCAGTCAGCTAATAGAATAGTCACTAATTTTTTTGGCAGACAGAAGCCACTTGGGGGGGGTGAGGTGGGTGTGAAGAAGTTGTTACCAATCTATACACTCCCACACTTTGATATGGTTTAAATATGACTTAATTGGCAAAATATATTAATTGGCATAGATATAAATTATACTCTGCTATGGCTATATGGCAAGGCTGAAAAGAAGAAAAGGCTGGCTGAACTCATGCATTGTCAATTAGGTCAGAAGAAACCTCCAGGTGTGGCCAGGTCATAGTCAGAAAATCACCAGGAAACTCCAGAGATAATGGGGTTGTAGTTAGCCTTAACAATTCAACCTTTTGGAAGATTCCCATAAAACAGCTGATTGTCTTAACTCTGAACCCTCAAACCAAGCAAGTTTCCCTTTTGTCCTCAGACCTGTCCATCAAGTATTGAGCTATCAGGACAGCCATTACACCTTTGTTACCTAACACTAAGACCATTAGCCCATCCTGGACCTCATTGTCCACTCTGTGAACTCCACTGTTTAATTGGCTGAAGAGCCATTAACACTCTAGACTTTTAGGCAGAAATCGGGTATTTAAACCCAGTTTTTGGCCAGTCAACTCTCAGTACACCGATTGCTGGTTGCCACCCTGCTAGTCCAATTCCCAATTGCGTATTGTCCTTAGACTTGCATCTAAGCCACTTTGCTTTTTGATGCTCTTCAGGATAGGTAAATTTCACCCACTTCACCCTGAAATCTCGCTGTCCAAAACTTTCCTCCCTTTTTCCTTAAGATAGCCTTGTGTCACTGTGTGACTGCCTGGATCTTGTGTATGTGATCAGTTCCCCCAATAAAACACATTAAGCTTACTTTTGGATCTCCAGCTGGTTCTTTGTGGCAGAAGCAGAGCTTGGAGTGTGTGGAGGGGGGGCAGGAGGGGGGTAGGGCCACAGTGCATGGAGCATAGCCAGAGCACGTGGGGGCATGGCTACAGGACAGGATGCCCCAAAAACATTGCCACCTGGAGCGATCTGCCCCTATTGCCCCCCCTCGGTCTCATTAGGTTATGCCCCTCTTTCAGACCTCCTGTTTTGAATTAATATTCCTCACAGTTTCACAGAGATACTGGCATAATGCGTGGACACCTGAGCCACCCACTTTTAGGGGTAACAAAGTAGGACAGGAAATAGAAAGCATCACTCAACTCTTTTCACCTTCTGTGGATTTTTCCCCCCTAAAATCTCATCCCAGGCATTCCACCTGTAGTTGGGTTTCTAGGTGAATCACACACACATCCTAATTCAGTTCACCCTGTGTCTTGGTAATTTGTGTCTTTAAAAGATAACAGTACAACTGAAACCAAGGCCTGAGTTTTCCTACTTGGTGCCACTTTTAAGTAAAAGATGTTGAAATCATCCCAGGGTGGCCCCTTTCATATGCTTTGGATTCCAGTGCCTGTCTTCCCAGACCTTTGGTCATGGCAACTGGGGAAGATGGGAGCTGTAGTGTGGATCATTTTGAAACAGGCTGGTTTTGCTCTTTTCATCTCATTACCTAGTGAGATTTTAAGGAAAAAAATGTTCAACATTTCTGTTTCTCCTGGCAGAGTTTCTGTGTTTTCTCTGCAAGCCAAAAACATAAGGATTAGACAAGAGAAACAAAAATATATTTTTACAAGGAAACAACACCACGCACTAAAGCTGAATATAGAGTGTGAATATAGAGCTAGGCACAGCATGGACTTGAATATTTTCTTCAGCTTCATGACATAGTGGCTTCAAGCCCAGTCAATCATCTGAGATCCTGAAGGTTAGCCTTTGAGCGGTGAATGTCAAGGCCTAAATGCTTCTGCACTGGCTAGATAAATCTGCAAGATCAGATGCAAAGCTTGCAGGATCAGGAAAGTGACAGATATTTTATATATTTATTTAATAGATATGTATCCATCTTCCTATCAGACTGTCTTCAAGGCAGCTTATAATTTAAGAAAAACAGCCAAAGTTGCATTCCAACAAATACTAACCTTGGAACAAGTCCCACTGAACTCAAGGTGATTTACTTCTGTGTAGGCATGCATAGTGTTGCATTGCAACAGAGCTGTCCTATGTACATTTACTCAGAAGTAATATCCACTGTGTTCAAAGGGGTAAACTACTGAGAAAGCACGCATAGGATTCCAGCCAAAAATGATCAGTATGGAAAAAAAATCTGAAAGCAATCTATCCAAAAGCATACAATGAAAGTTAAACAAATAATGACTAAGGGCAGCAGCAGAGACAATAGCAGTAGGCCATAATATCATTTTGTTAAATCTTGAGAAAACATAGGAATCAAGAGTTCAGCCCGTGCTTGTTTATTCAGACTGCAAGGGCAATCCCATCTGATTCAGTCATTGAACCTTTATGAGGCTAATGCTAGAAATGCTTCTTTATTGGGGCAAAATGCAGCCCTTAGATTTTCCTATGAGGTTCCTTTCAGTTTTTTGCTGTTCCTTCCAGCTCCATTTTACCAGCCTGCAAATCAGGGATGGGGAATTCTTTATCAATCCAGAGTCTGCAATGTAGTAGTGGGCTACGAGAATGTATGGGATCAAGGATAAAGTAGGTGTGGCCAAGTCAAAGCGGGCAGGACCGGACATTATAATTTTTACTAATTCGGAATTGTAATTCATGTTCAGTCAAAGAGTCACGGATGGCTTCAGACAACAGTCAAAGCTGCTGAATCATAGCAACAATCTATGTAAGTAGCCAATCAATCAGACACCTAGCAATAGCAGAAGTAGTTACATTTCTATAACGCTTTTCAGTGCAAAGCACTCCCTAAGCAGTTTACAATGTGTTTAGCTAATTGCCCCCAACAAGCTGGGTACTCATTTTACCGACTACAGAAGGATAGAAAGCTGAGTCAATCTGGAGCCCTGCAGAATTAAACTCACAATGTTGTGGCCTGCAGTACAAGCATTTAACCACTGCACCACCAGGGCTCTACCAGAAAGTCTTTAACAAGACATGAATGCAATGGCAGCCTCCCACTCATGTACTCTAGCAACTGGTAATCAAGAGCATGGTGATACTAACAATTGGTTGCCATAACTAGAGAATGTAAAGAATTTGTCCCATCATTTTTTAAGGCTGTTGAAGTGAATAGGCATCACTACTTCTGGAGCTGGGAATTCCACAATGTAAATAGGAGCTCTGTAAAGAAGTGCCTCCTTTTATCTGTCCTGAAGCCCAGACTATTCAATTTCAGTTCATGATCCCAGGTTCTAATATTTATGCAATAGGAAGAATCTGTAGGAGCACTTTCCTCATGTAGTGTACACTTCTGAGAACTCTCTCAGCTTCTCCTATGAACAATAGGAACAGAAGTATCAGGCCATCAAGTTGCACTGGCATTTCAAATAGATAAACCCCAAATAATTTTGTCACAGTGTTACCCTACTGGCATATCCTATCCTGGGGAATATAAATTTGATATCAAATATGCTCGCCATGCCAGAGAGGCTGCCCAAATGGGTATGTAGACAAGGAGGTCAAACGACTGAAAATAGGTCAGGCCAGGAAAATCCCCAGTCACGTTCCTCTAGGAGACCTCAGGCTAAACATGCCCACACAGACAAAGGGTCTTCAGCCAAGGAATAGCCAACTTGAGTGGATTATTGGGTTTTCCTCTGGTTGAGCAACTCCGACATTTGTAAACCCTGCACTGCAAGGTCCATCTTCATAAACCAATCATGCAAACTACCAAGTTGCTATTGCGCAGCATTTTTTCCTTTATTTTGGCTATTGTTCTTCCTGGGAGAGGGCCTGCCCTCGAGGTACATTTTGCCCTATAAGTAGTCCCAGTTTTTGAGGGTCTCTTCAGAGAACTCCCCGCCACACTAGCAGACCAGCACTCTGTTAGTCGAGTGATCCCCTCAGCTGCTTCTCTTCACTGAGCTCTATTCTTCTCGCTGCTTCCCAGACTGAAGACTTCAGGATAGGAGCAGTATCACCGCCTTTACACCCTCTTCACTGAATCCCCTATCTATTTTCACCTCTTTCCTTTCTCAATAGGCCTTGTGTGCGTGCATGAGTGAGTGAGTGCATTGGTGCATGATAATAAAATAAAATACCAAGTTATTGGTATGATTGTCTGGCTTTTTGCTTGGTTTGGCCCCGTAAAAATTAGGTAAAAGATTCTGCTGGGTTATCCTGCCCCTCGTTTGGCTACAGTCAGTGCTCCGCTAACTTCCCCAATCTTTGCATTTTTAGAGGGAATCAAGGTGTCCATTCAAGGGACCCGCAGAAGTCAGAGTAACAACAGCAGTGGTTCTCAAACTCCAAGTATTTTGGACTTCAATTCCCTTAAATCCCAGTCTGTTTAGGCAAGTCAAGCGTTCTGGGAACTGAAGTCCGAAACCTCTGGAGGACCAAAGTTTGGGAACTACTGGGCTAAGGAATATCTTTATATCTTTACATAAAGCACATATATGACATTAATGAGAGTTCAGCCAATGCGTAAGGGATTATTTCTTCAAAAATTAGTAACCTTTAAAAAATCTGTTCTGAGTAGCACCCTCTTTTTTAGATTACCACATCAATCCACCACAAGGTTTAATTAGTAGAATTCAGTGGAACAGCAGGGTCACCAAGTAATAAAAGTATGTTTTTAGTACATTTAGGATATGATCCTATCTCCTGGGAGAAAAGTCAATAAATTAATCAGGACTTGCTACCAGACATATTCTTTCTGATTCTAAGAAAAAATCTCTGTGGAAGAGGATAATAATGAAGAAAATTCAGTTATTATTTGTCTTGGAAGGGCTACAAGAAATGGGTTATGTTTAATGCTATTTTTGTCTTCTTTTTATTGTGTTAACAATCCTGTAAATACATTCATGAAGGGCAGGATATTTTTCAAAAATATTATGATTAAGATTTAGTGCAAGAGGACTGGTCCCTTCCCCAAAAGGCATGCAATTTAAAATTTAACATGTGGGATGAGACTGAATCCAACTTAACCATATTCAGAGTAGACACAACGGAATAAATTACTAACATAAGTTTTAGTGATTCCATTGGGAATACTTTTAAGTATGACTAAATTTGAATCTATCCCAGGGAGATCTAACTCTAACCAAAGCAGAGGTGAGAAGGATGTTTCTGGGAAGAAGGAGTCATTATTTCAGTTATGTGCATTTAGACTTCACTTCCAGAATAATTACAGTAGGGCACAAAAACAAGGGCTTATGCCAAAGGCTCTGTGAAAAGTTTGACATCTGAGACAACATCACACAGGAGTCCTGGAAAGTAGTTCTAAGGGTACTGGACAGCAAAGGAGAAGAACAATTTAAAAAAGGTAAAAACAAATAAACAAAAATCATAACTAATATCTATGGATACCTTAGACTGGTGAAAAGACAAATGAATGATTCTTTTGAAGGGATGCCATGTAGAGGAAGGAGAGGGCTTGTTTTCTGCTGCTCCAGAGACCAGGACAAGGAGCAATGGATTCAAGCTGCAGGAAAGGAGATTCCACCTGAACTTCAGGAAGAACTTCCTGACAGTCAGGGCTGTCCGGCAGTGGAATATGCTGCCTCTGAGTGTAGTGGAGTCTCCTTCTTTGGGGGGGTTTAAGCAGAGGCTGAATGGCCATCTGTTGAGAATGCTTTGATGTGTGTTCCTACATAGCAGGGGGTTGGACTGGATGGCCCATGTGGTCTCTTCCAACTCTACATTTCTATGATTCTAGACCAAATGAAGCTTAAACGCTCACTAGTACCAAAGATGACTGCACTGAAACTGCCCTACTTTGGACATATCACAAGATGACATGGCTTATTGGAAGACAATAATACCCATTAAAGTGGAAGGCAGAGGGAAAAGAGGGAGAACATACTACAGGTGGATTGGTTCAATCCAACATATGGTGACCCTATGAATGACAAATTTCTAAGATCCTCAGTCATCAACTGCTCTGCTGAGATTTTGCAACTCAGAGACATAGCCTTCATTAAGTCTATCCACCTGTGATGAGGATTTTCTTTTCCTGCTGCTTTCTACCTTACAAAGTATCATTGTCTTTTATGACTCTTGTCTTCTCATGATATGTCCAACATGTGACAGTCTCATCTTAGTAACTTTGACTTCTCGGGAGAAATCAGGCTTGATTTGGTGTATGACCTATTCATTTGTCTTTTTAGAAGTCCATGGTATCTGGCTTTGTTGTGACTAGTTATTTCAAAATGTATGGAAAGAAGAAATATTAAAATTACCAGAAGGTCACAATGTTTTTAAGTGTAGTTTTGCAAACTAGACTTTGCAGAAACTATTAATAAATGATTAATTTTACTAATTTGATTCTTAGTGCTGTTATGGCTGGTATGATCATGTTATCATGTGGGTTTTCTGTAGCCTTTTTCTGTAAATGCCAGATGAGTGGTGGACTAGAGAAAGAAATCTATTTAGCTTTAAACTGCACTTGAAATATGTTCATTTTTTCTATGAACTCCTTTCAGATATGCATATTCTCCAGATGTGATTGCGGGCATTCATCAATGTGAAATTTCCACAATGCATATTGTGTCTAGTCTATGGAGAATTAGGAAAATGTGGACTGAAACAAACCTCTGAGGCTTCTGACTTAATTTGGATTCCTCACACATCCATATTCCTCCTGACAGGCGAGCATATATATGTTGCCTTTTCTCTTAACATGGGATGTACAGCTTTGAGCACATTGAATATACTACAGATGACACGTGCTCCAATTCTTACAATCATTCCCCCAAAGTTGCAGGGCATCCTCACTATAACAACGTGTCTTTCGTGCTCTGTCCCTAGCAGGAAATGTGCTTTGTTTCCCTGAGTTCTTAGCCAGCTTGTTGCAATGCAGTACGTTTCACAAGCTTACTCCAGTGTGTATAAAAAGCTCTGTGCTACTTACCTGCCATGTGTTAACCACAAATCCTGATTATCCTCACATAGTAATAGTATGATTTCTCAATACTGGATAAGGTGGGGAGAGAGGAATCACATACAGTTAAAGAAGAGCTGGAGGCTGTCAGCCAAACTATGTGCAGGGCACAATTATTTTCACCATTAATTAGAGTATAGCTTTGCTCCTGAGAAATGTGCTTATTAAAATTTATACTGAATGATAACTTTTGAGATTGCTCTGAAAACAGAGGTGCTGGATCTTTTTCAAGAGGTAAAACTACATTTTGAAAATACAAAATTAAAACATATTATGGTTGTCTTTCAAACAAAAAAAAAAGTCAGATTGGATCTAAGAGCAGCATAATCCTGTTATTCAACTTGCCTAAGCAATCATCCAGAGGCTCAGGAGAAATATAATTACAATTGCTATTATTTACAGTTATCATAATCATTTGTTATCATTTTCATACCTGGCTTCTTTGTTAAAAATTCAGTATAATTTCATTTTCACTGCTGCTGTTGTTGAGGTTGATGGTGATATGACAATGAAAGTGCCCGCAGAACTGTTCTGATGATGGAGTTTCTGAAATAGAGAAGATTTGTCACATTGCTTACCTGTGAGTCAGATATAGGCATGTTGAGAACAAAGGGTAGAAGTGTACATGTAATCCAAAGTGGTTGGCCAGATGTAAAAGAGGACAGGGTTTTAAAGACTATAAAGAAGAGGAAATTTAAAGCTGGTACAGCTCTTTTGTACTTGACCATCTGACTTAGGTCCTAGCCCTCACCTATTATTACCAGAAGAAACAAAAAACACATCTCAAGATGCTCAAAAGATGGTTATTTCATTAATAAAACAAGCCCTAGTACTGTTTTTATGTTATTCTCTCTCTCTCTCCCTCTCTCTCTCTCTGAGCATTTTGAGATGCATCTCGATTTTCTTCTGCAGATGCCATTGGATGCTCTCCAGTTTCCAGAGCTGTTGTGGTTAGCACTTCTTTTGCACATGGATACATAAGAAGCTACAAGAGCAGATAGCTTAGAAGTTAGATGTTAAAAATAACAATGTTGCCCATAATGCATTTTGAGAGGAATTTAATGTCACATGGGGTTGCTATTAGCTCATAATACAGGGTCCAAATTGTAGGGCCCAAACTGTCAATAAAGCCCTGGTTGCTGTCATTACCCTGTTGTGATGTCAAAACTAAATCTCTTTTTCTTGTTCTTTTTCCGCCGCCACCACCCCGCCCCCAGAAACCATGAATGGCCCCATGGTGCCAATAGTCCTGCTCCACAACAGGACTATTGGCACTCCAGAGGAATGTAAATATGCTGCAAGGACTTACTTTCTTTGTGCTTCCAGCCGGTAACACGGCCATGTCTCGGGTTTACATTTCTATTAGTGGTCCTGATATAGAAGCCTGAAAGCCTGAGAATGACGGGATTTAGAGTACCACACAATAGTATAGAAATCAGTTAACCAGGCCTCTGCAGGCCTCTACA
Source organism: Ctenosaura bakeri (assembly GCA_948474755.1). NCBI lineage: Eukaryota > Metazoa > Chordata > Lepidosauria > Squamata > Iguanidae > Ctenosaura > Ctenosaura bakeri. Next base: position 133,608 of record CAOLHI010001503.1, read on the forward strand.
GACCTTTCCCCTTTCTCATGACCTTTAAGTTCCTAGTGTGTTTTGTTATAGACAAACGGTGAAGGCCGACACCTAGGAAGGGACAAATGGATGCGGAAAACATAAGGACATTGTAGACGGAAAGTTATCAACAGCAAACAAAGGAGCCAGCAGCGCCAGCACCCCTCCCAATTGAGGAAGGTAAGTAGGCCCCACTTTGAATAAATAAACAGATAGGTGTTAAGTGGCTGATGTATTGGGGGGTACTGTAAGGCCCCGCTTTAGGTGTCCCCAATATCAGTATGTTTTGGATGGGAACCATATCTAATTGGCACCATATTGGATTGGCAACACAAGTTCAATTGGCTCCGATATCAAATTCAAGCCTGAGAGGTGACTGAGAGGTCAAACCAAGTGAGGGAAGAAATCTGTCTGTAAATGTGAGAAAGAGAGGCTAGTCAACCTAAACACCCTCTAGGTGAGATTAGGTCATTTCCCAGGCAGTAGCTGTTGTTCCTGTGGAGGATTGGCTTAAGTAGAAGCTGAATGTCATTCCAGGGAACACAACTGGGAAAAGCCCACCAGGATACTGATTGACAGATATCCATCCTCTGTGCACCTGGACTCCTTCCTCTTCCCTCATAGCACCCACAATACAGAGCTATTACAACAGTCATCACGTCTTTGTCATCCAAACACTGTGAACATTAGTGGGCTGTCCATTGTCTGTGTTGCAACTCCCATTGTTCCACACCTGAAACTGCACATACCTTCCACTGCCACAGGCTATTTTTTGGGTACAAATACCCCTGATTTCAGGATGGCCAGTGCAGTCTCTCGAAGGTCTACTCATCACTCTGTCCACCTGCCTCCCAAATGAGAACTGCCCTTAGATCCTGCCTACACCAAAACATATTTCTGCTCTTCACTACTCTTCTGGACTGGTATTTATAAATCCCCCCAAAACCCTCAGCCTCTCTATCCATAATTTTTTCCTCCTATTATCACTTCCTCCTATCATCACTTTCCATCTATTAACACTTCAGATGAAAAAAAAAATGGACATGAGTGGTCAAGCAACATCAGAATGCGGTCAAGATAGTGTCATGCCCAAATAGACAGAAGCTCTCCCAGGTCCATGCCTGGTGCACTCAAAAGAACCAACACAAGCAGCATCAATAGCAAAAGCTAGGAGAGTTTGCTCTTGTCTGGGCCTATGGGGAAAGTCAAGATTTCTCCCCTCCTCTCTTCCCTGCTTAGGTGAGCGCAAACTACTGTTGCACTTTGAATTCAGGCCATTTCTGCCCTACACTGTTATAGTGTTATTATTCCACTTTCAACATCGTATGGAACCCTGGAGTTTGCAAGTGAGGGAGGGGCATTTAGAATTCTCAGCCAGAGAGTTCTTTGGCCTCAGTAAACTACAAGCCCCAGAATGCCACAGGATGTTGAAAGTGGAATAATACCACTATAACAGTGTAGTGCGGAAATGGCCTCAGTTTTCAGCAACTGAAATAAGCTGAGCATGAAGGGGGGAAATAGGAGGAGGACAGAGAAACCGGGATTTTTAAAAAACAAATGAAAAAGTGGGATGATAGAAGATTAATTGGGACCATTTCTGCCAAACCAGGACAGTTGGAAGAAATGAGATGTACATTCTGTGTGGCTGCGTATGGCATAAATGAAGAAATAAGAAGGTTGGTTTTGCCATGCCAGCTGCTTCTCTAGAGGGGCATTGTGTTTGAAAACCCAGAGCAAATTAACACAGTAAAAAAACGGACAAAATTAACATGTTCCCTTTGCTGCAATGACAACAAATTACTTGTCACTAGCTCACAGTAACAAGATGACAAATTAGTAAATTCCTAATTCTGTAAGAACATCAGAGATTCCTGATGAATCAAACCAAAGGTCTTTGCAATGAAGTTTCTTAATTTGCTCAGCAGCCAAAGAAATGCATCTTGAAATGCCATAAGCAGGACTTGAGCACAATAACCATTCAGTTGTCTCTGGACATTGCTTATCATTGTTATGACAAATTTTTGCTCTGACTGAATGTTCTACAGTGTAGAGCCTCAGACTGTGAGGATCTTAGATTCAAAGTCATCCCCACTCCCAAGGTTAGATTACCACACATTTATTTGACAGAGTTATGGGGCCTGTTAAACTCAAGAAAGTTTAAGGCCCTCAGTATATCTTCATTCAACCCTGTGACTAGTAGTCGTGGACAGCCTTAAGGTCTATGAACCTGTCTCATCTCCTTTCAAATCCTTAAAAGCTTAAGATCATCACCATATCTTCTGGCAAAGAATGCCATAAATTTGGTATATGGTGGGCATCATGTAACAAAACCAAACAAAAACTTCTTCAAAAGATTCTCACAGTTTAACAGAATGAATTTTTCAATAAGCAGAACGTCTGTTGCCTTAGAATCAACTAACAGGCTATATAACTGCTTGGCAGACCTGTAGCATCTTAAACATCCCTTTGAAACATTTTTATCCAAAGTCACACTGTCTACTTCTGTGACCGATTTTCCTGACTAGAACTACGTTAACAACTTAAAGACTTGTGTCTCAAATACTGGATTCCATTGATTCATATCAAGAAGTAGAATGAAATCCACAAAAGCTCATGCTAAAATAAATCAGTCTTAAAGGTGTTTCAAGGCCCCTTTCCTCCCTCCTTTCCCTTCTGATGCTGAAAAAAAGGTAGCTGTAAATATGCTGTCCTCATCAAGTTGATCATGCATGGCCTTTCCCGTGACAGGTATGGATTGCAGTGGACTACATGACCTAAAGCATTGCATTGGACAATTATCTAAATCCTATTGTTAGTCCCAGCTAGAGAAGACTCATTAAATCAATGGGATTTGCATAAGTGTTGACTCACCCATTCAACAACTGATTCATTGTGTCTACTTTAGTTGGAACTGCTAAAAGGATATAAACCAATTATATCTAGCTATAACTCTATTGAGTCTAGAAAGTGGGTTAGAAATTATAGTTGGTCAGAATCAGTCCTCATGTTATGCAGTTCTATCCCTTTGTTGAATTCCTGAGTTCATTAACTTCATGAATCAGCAGCAACCTGTTTCATACAATCTCAAAATTGTTATTCTTATTATGGTTGTTAAATATTCATTATAGTGGTAAATCACCCTAGAACTTGTAACGACTAGAGCGCAACTGGCGGAAATCTGGACTCTTATCTGACAGGACACACTATAGAGAATTCCTTCATTCCTATGGAGTGGCAATAGATGTAGCAAAGAAAACTTTCTTCTCTGCACGTATTGCGTCTGCGACTTCTCGTCCAGCAGAGCTGTTCAGGGTGGTAAGGGATCTGACTCAGTTACCTACTCCCCTGAACTCACTGTTAGAACCTAGTGTAGCTTGCTGTGAGGCTTTGAATAATCATTTTGCAGATAAAATCTCTCAGATAAGAGCCAACTTGGATGCCGGTGTTACAGCAGGGGTTACAAATGGAGTGTCCGGCGACTCCGTGAACAGGATTATACTGGATCAGTTTCAGTCAGTGAGTACCGAGGACGTAGACAAGCTCCTTGGAAATACAAGAAAGACGACTTGCCCTCTTGATCCCTGCCCTTCATGGCTGGTCATCCAGGGAGGAGTTGCAATTAAGACCCATTTAAGATATATTATTAATGCATCCCTCAGGGAGGGCAATTTTCCAGCTTGTTTAAAAGAAGCGATTAAACGGCCGCTTCTAAAAAAGCCCTCCCTAGACTTCCTGGATATGAATAATTATAGACCAGTCTCCCATCTCCCATTTTTAAGCAAGGTGATTGAGAGGGCTGTTGGTCTTCAGCTCCAAGCTGTCTTGGATGAAACAGATTCTCTATACCCATTTCAAACTGGCTTCAGGGCAGGATATGGAGTCAAGACTGCCATGGTCGCCTTAGTGGATGATCTTCGCCTAGATATCGACAGGGGAAGTGTGACCCTGCTGGTACTCTTGGATCTCTCCGTGGTTTTCGATACCATAGACCATGGTATCCTTCTGGAACATCTGAGAGGGCTGGGGATCAGGGTCACTGCACTTAAGTGGTTCCGGTCCTATCTCTCAGGTAGATACCAGATGGTGGTGCTTGGGGACAGCTGCTTCTCGAAAAAGGAGCTTAAATCTGGAGTCCCTTAGGGCACCGTTCTGTCCCCAGTGCTATTTAACATCTACATGAAACCGCTGGGAGAGATCATCAGGAGGCATGGAGCAAGGTGCTATCAGTATGCTGATGATACCCAGATATATCTCTCCATGCCTTGGATAACAGCATCAACTAAGGGTGGCATCTCACTTCTGAACGAATGTCTTGAAGCAGTAATGGACTGGATGAGGAAAAACAGACTGAAGCTGAATCCAGATAAGACGGAGGTACTCGCTGTTAAGGGCCCTAGCCCAGGTATGGAGGTTTGTCAACCAGTTCTAGACGGGGTCACACTTCCCCTGAAAGACTGTGTCCGCAACTCGCCACTTTAGATGACAGCTCAAATAGATGCGGTGGCCAGGAGTGCCTGTTATCAGCTTCGGCTGATACGCCAGCTGCGCCCCTTTCTGGAGCTGGAACACCTAAAAACAGTGGTGCATGCACTGGTAACTTCACGGCTTGACTTCTGCAATGCACTCTACATAGGGCTACCCATGTGCTTGGTCCGGAAACTTCAATTAGTTCAGGATATGACAGCCAGGTTGGTCACTGGTAGAACTAAAACTGACCACATAACACCAATTCTGAAGTCTTTACATTGGCTGCCTATTAGTTTCTGGGCACAGTACAAGGTGTTGGTTCTTACCTTTAAAGCCCTTTATGGTTTAGGGCCAGACTACCTGTGGGATCGCCTTCTCCCATATAATCCACCCCGCACACTATGGTCCTCTGGGAGGAACTTACTGCAGCCAGTCAGAACTAGGTTGGCTGCAGTTACCCAAAGGACCTTCTCTTTTATCACTCCCAAGCTATGGAATGGCCTGCCGGAGGAGACCTGGCATATTACCAGTCTTGACTACTTTAAAAAAGCAGTCAAGACTGCTCTCTTCTGACAGGCCTTCCAAGACTTCCAACGCCTCCCACCAATTGTCCTGCTGTTCTTTAAATAGTTATTTAATTGTTAACTGTTATGTGTTTTGGTTTTAGCTGGGTTGGTGGGTGGGGAGGATTGGGTATGTTTTTAATGTTTTTAATGTAATTAATGCATTATTGCTGTTCACCGCCTTGATCCATCTGGAGAGGCAGGATAGAAATAATTATTATTATTATTATTATTATTATTATTATTATTATTATTATTATTATTATTTTGCCCATGTTTACTCAAATGTAAGTTCACCGATCAAGGCCCAGCCCCAAGTGAATGTGTATTACATTACCACCAAAGATAAACTTGCATTCTGAAACAGGCAGTGCGAAACAGGCAGCGCACAATTCAACTAGTAAGTAAATAATATTTTATAAATATTTACCAAATATTATTTTATATATATTTATAAATATTTAATAAATAAATATCCAAGCCTGACCTGTGAAGCTGGCACATGTAGAAATGTCAGGGTTGTTATTTTCTTTTTATAGAGAGCGACTTCTACATTGCTTATGGTTGGGGTAGAAATCATTCAACCCTCCATGTATTATTGGAGAGCAATTTCCAGCATTCCTAACCATTGGCTATATTGACTAGGGCTGCTGTAGTTCCACTATGGGTAGAAGGCCACACAATTTCTACCTCTGGTTTATGTCAACTAGCTCACTTAATTCTAATTAAGCTTGCTGATATCTTACACTGCACCTTTGGAATGTTAGCCTATACTCTACAAGTTACAATTTGTTTGCACTACACCACCCTTCTGTTGAATGTTGATTTTGGCAGATGGGTTGCACAAGGTGTCTGCTTAATTTCCCATTGTACAATGAGGAAGACACAGTGGCTGTCTCTGCAAATCAAGGAAATCAGTTGACATGAAAGGCATTGACAAATAGTTATGTATCATCCAAGAAAGTGCAACTGCTGGAATCCTATAATTTAATCCAAACTAGAATGGTGAGTCAACACATAGGTAAATTCCATTTGAGTCAATGGCTCTACTGTAATTGGGACTAATAATTTGGAATGGTTTCATTTGTGGAACTTTATTTAACCAAGCATGAACTGAACATGTCCATTGTACAACACTAAAAAAAGTACAGCCACTTAGGGGAGCAGCATAGGTTTGTGACACCAACTGCAGTCTGACCATTATCTGCAGGTAGCCTTAAACTCATAATTCTTCTCAGTTAAAAGTTTAACAGTCCGCAGCCACAGGGAGACAGGTACCAGATATCACATGTTCATGGGAGGAGGTGGTTGCCTTTTGTTTTTTATCTTCAGTTGCAAAAAATGGGAATGGGGACTGGAATGGATACACAGATCTGACCATAGGTACTATTTAATCTTAACTTCTAAACTAAGAATGAGTCCTACCCTGAATTTTAAAACCTCTAGAGACTTTCTAGTGAAGCCATTTCATTTTCTAAAAATATGTTTCTTGTTATTATTTCCATATAGTACAGTACAGCATATCAAATATTTCATCCTTCTTATCTCACTAGCCCTTTAAATCAAAAGAAAAGTATGAGGTAGTTTAGGTTTGAATATGGTGATTAGCTTAGAAAAAGAAGTATATGAATTCATAGAATCATAGAATTGGAAGAGATGAACAAGGGCCATCAAGTCCAACCACCGGCCATGCATCGACCACACTCCCAGGCAGCATATTCCACTATCAAACAACTCTTACCATCAGGAAATTCTTCCTAATGTTTAGATAGAATCTCTTTTCCTGAAGTGTGAAGCCATTGCCCTGTGTCCTAGTCTCTGGAGCAGCAGAAAACAGTCTTATAATATAATCCATATGCCATCCCTTTCAAATATTTAAACATGAGATAGAAATACTGCTTATGATCATCTCAGACCACCACCCTGTGATGATGCACATACAGGACACTGCAAAACAATTTCAGTGGCGGTTAAATGATAGCCTATTAAATGATGAGGAGATAATACAACAAGCAAATGAAGTTTTGAAAAACTATTTTAGAGAAAATATAAGAGAAGATATGAAGATGAAGACGGTCTGGGATGCATCTAAGGCAGCAATGAGAGGGTCTTTTGTACAAAAAAGGCAAATACAGAATAAGAAAAGGTAAGAGAAATATCAAGAGTTAATGGCTAAACTTCAAGAGAAAGAAAGAGAATTTAGACAAAATCCATCAAAGAAGTCATTACAAGTGGAGATAAAGAAGGTACAAGAAGAGATAATGCTGATAACATCAGAGGAAATAGAAAAAATGATGAAACAGATGACGTTGGCTCAATTTGAACACGCTAATAAAACTGGGAAATGGTTAGCATATAAACTTAAGAAGAAGAGAGAGAGGAACACAGTAACTGAATTGAAAAATGGGAAGAAAATGATTATGCAAGATGAGAAGATGAAACAGAAGTTTAAAGAATACTTTGAAAAATTGTTTTATGAAAAAAAACTATCAGTATCAAAATGAGAAAGAGTGGACAGAATTTTTTTACCAAGATCCCAAAAATATCACTGGAGAAACAGGAACAGTTAAGTAAGACAATAACATTAACCGAAATAGAAGAAGCTATAAAAGATTTGAAAACGAATAAGGCACCAGGACCAGATGGATTTATTGCCTTATATTATAAAAGATTTATAAAAGAAGTAATCCATCCATATCAAGCAACCTTTAAAGAAATAGAAAACTATGAGAAACCACAATCCTGGGGAGAGGCAAATATTGTATTGATACCTAAAGAAGAAAAAGATAAAAGAGAAGTTAAAAACTACAGACCAATCTCTTTGTTGAATATAGAATATAAAATACTGGTGATAATACTGGCAAAATGATTGAGAAATGTAATACAGGATAAGAGTCATGAAAGTCAAACAGGCTTTCTACCAGGCAGATATACAAAGAATAATATAAGAACGTTATTGGACATGATTGAATATTATGATAAAAACCCAGGGAAGAAGATAGCTATTATTTTATTGGATGAAGAAAAAGCTTTTAATAATGTTTCCTGGGAATTTGTGCATAGTGTCTTAAAAGAATATGGCCTGGGAGAAGCCTTTTGTAAATGGATTGAAATGATTTACCAGGACCAGACAGCGAAGCTAATTATAAATGGAGATATAACGACAAGTATTGGTATAAACAAGGTGGCACAGCAAGGGTGCCCTTTATCACCAATACTACTTATAGCTTTATTGGAGGCATTACTGATTACGATAAATGAAGATTTACAGATATGTGGTTTGAGAATAAAAAATAAGGAAATAAAATATAAAGCTTTTGCTGATGATGTAATTATATTTTTGGAGGAACCTCAAGATTCAATTCAGGTGTTGATAGACATCCTACAAAAATATGGACAAATGGCAGGATACAAGATAAACAGAGAAAAGACAATGATGATGACATTAAATCTGACAAAAAAAGAACAAGCAGATCTGGAGAAAAGATCAGGATATCAAATTACTAAGAAAGTAAAATACTTAGGTATCATAATAACAAACAAAAATCAAGAATTGTTTGATAACAATTACTTAAAGATATGGAAGGAGATTAAATGTGAAATGGAAAGATGGGTGCATTTTAATTTATCTCTCCTGGGAAGGATAAATGCTTTTAAAATGTCTTTATTACCAAAGCTTATGTTTCTCTTTCAGAATTTACCAGTAATAGGAAGATAAAAGACTTTTAAAGAACAGGAAAAAGAATTACGAAAGTTTATTTGGCAAGGGAAAAAAACAAGAATTAGGTTTAAAATATTACAAGATGCAAAAGAGGGAGGAGGATTTGATGTGCCATCGTTGAAAACCTATTACCAGGCATGCTGTTTAGATTTAATCAAAGATTGATTACAAGCAGAAAATACAATATGTAAAGAACTGGTAGGAATTAATAATAGGTTTGGATGGCACGGATAATTATGTTACGACAAAATAACAGTGAATAAAGAGTTAAATAATCATTGTATTTGAAAGACATTATTGAAAGTGTGGTTACAAATAAAGCATAAATTTTATAGAAGACTTCCAATTTGGATCTCACCTCAAGAAGCACAATAAAATTGCCCTAACAAAACAAGGAAATTTACCAACCTATCAAGACTTGTTGAAATGGGAAGAGGATAAGTCAAGAATGCATACAGAAGAAGAATTAAAGGCTTTGGGACATGAAGTCACTTGGTTCCCATGGAGACAACTTAAAGAGAGATTTAAAAAGGATTAAAAATTACATGGATTTGAAAGAAAAGAAAATGAATTAGATCTATTGATGAAGGAGGACCAAAAGAAAGAATCTCCAAATTCTATAAGCTATTGTTGCAAAGAGAAATGGAATCAGAAACTGTTAAAGATAATATGGTTAGATGGGCACAAAATATTGGACATCCAATTGAGTTGGATACATGGGTGAGGGCATGGAAAACAGATATAAAATTTACATCAAGTTTAAATTTAAGAGAAAACTTTTATAAAATGCTACATAGATGGTATATGACACTTGAAAGGTTGCAGAAAATAACCAAAAATGGAAATGAAAGATGTTGGAAATGTGATGAAAAGGTGGGGTCGTTTTCTCATATGTGGTGGACTTGCAAGATAGCAAGGAAATTTTGTAAGGAAATACATGAAGAAATTCAAAGAATTGACAATTTAAATTTTGAAATGAAGCCAGAGTTTTATTTGTTAAATATGTTGGGGCAACAAAGAGAGATAAGATGTCACCAGAAGACATTGTTATATTTGATAACTGCTGCAAGATTGACATACGCACAATATTGGAAAGAAAGGAACCATGTTGATATAAAAGAATGGAAATTAAAAGTTCTGGATATGATAGAGATAGAAAAGCTAACATTTTCACTGAAAAATAAGTCTATCCAGAACTTTGAAAGGGAATGGATAATCTTAAATTGGATAAAGAAATAGTAATAAGAAAAGGAAAAGAATAAAGCAAGATTGTATGTAATAAGAGGCAACAATGTAATAAGGCAATATAACAAAGCAGCAATGTAACAATGTAAGATGCAACAACGTAAGATTACCTTTTGAAGAGAAACTATGTATGAATGGAATGTAAATAAGCAGACTCAATTGGGGGAAAAAAGCTTGGAAGTCAGGAAGGGGGGTTATTTTCACTTTGAACTTTAATAAAAATATTTTTTTTAAAAAAACAAATATTTAAACATGGCTGTCATGTCACCTCTTAACCTTCTCTTGTCTAGGCTAAACATAGCCAGCCTTCTGACCCTCTCCTCATAGGGTATGGTTTCCAGGCTGTCTACCTTTTGGTCACCCTGCTCTAGACATGTTCCAGCTTGGCAATATCCTTCCTGAACTGTGTGCCCAGAACTGGGCACAGTATCCAGTTGGAATCTGACCAAAGCAGAAAAGAATTGTACCTTCATTTCCTTTGACCTAGACACTATACTTCCATCAATGCAGCCCAGAATCCCATTGATTATATCATACTGCGGACTCATGTTGAACTTGTGGTTTACTGAGACTCCTAAATCCCTTTCACATGTACTGTGGTCATGCCAGGTGTTACCTATCTTATATCTGTGCATTTCATTTTTTTTTTCTGCCCAAGTATAGTGCCTTATACTTCTCCCTGCTGGAATTCATTTTGTTAGTTTTTGGCCCAGCTCTCTAATCTGTTAAGGTCAGTTTGAATTCTGATCCTGTCCTCTAGGATGTTAGCTACCCTTCCTAATCAACCTTTGGAATTGTAGCCTGTATCAGCAGAATTATAATGTCCAGATAAAGGGAAGTAATAGTGCCGCTTCATTTTGCTTTGGTTAGACCTTACCTGGAACACTGTGTCTAGTTCCAGGCACTACATTTTAAAGATATCCCCAAGCTCGAATATGTCCATAGGAGGCTGAGCAAGGAGGTAAAAGGTCTAAAAATCAAGCCCTGTGAGGAACAATGAAAGGAACTGGGTATGTTTAACAAGCAAAAAAGAGTGATAAGTGACCTGAAGGCATACCATGTAGAAGATGGAGCAAACTTATTTTCTATTGCTCCAGAGGACAGAATTCAAACTATTGGATTCAAATTATATCAAACTGAACTTCAACTAAACAGTGGGATGAACTTTCTTATGGTAAGCATTGTTCAACGATGGAATACCATTATACCATCACAAGGCTGGAAAGGACTACAAGGGGCATCTTGTCCAACCCCCAGTCATGCAAGAATACACAATTAAAACACTCCCAAGAAATGGCCATCCAACTTCTGTTCAAAGACTTCCAGATAAATTTGTAATCAGAATTGACATGGCCAGCTAAGTGCTTCAGAGATAGATTCCAGCACAGACTAGTTGGTCAAGTTAGTTCCTTCCAACTGTATGAATCTACAATTTATGGATCTGGCTAAAATCCCAGGATGAGCTCGGCTATAATGCTGTATCCTTTAACCAGCAATAGGATTTTTTAAAAGTATTTTTATTTTATTTTATTTTGCAGTATGGCTCCCAGAATTTCCACTCACCATGATGGTACTAAGGGGTTCTAGAACTTACAGTTCAAAAAGTAATTTTCCCAGACTTTGGTGTTGGTTCTGTAAACTATGCTCTCTATAAGACACATTCACTGTCTCATGGTCATTGTCAATTCTCAGGTTATCTAGGCTCCTGACCTTCAAGAGAGCTCTTCTTTGGCCTTCTCTGTTTGTCTATAGCCATTCATCACAATGCCAGACATGTACTCAATCATCACAACTCCTCTCATTCAAAGAGCATAAGGCAAGAGGACATACAATAACTTCATTTCCTAAAAGAGACTCTCTGCATGTGGAAGACCATCTCTGTTTCCAATTTTCTAGGCCTTCAAATCCAATCCACTTAATCAGAGAAAAAAGGAAATGAAATACTGGCACAGATCTGGCCCTAATAAAAGAGAGGAAGATTGAAAGCGTTTAAAAGTTAGAGCCGAGCTTGCAAGTCACTTGATACAAATAACCAGCTACTCATAATTAGTCCCTCTTCCCAATAATGATGCAATTACATTACAGAGGTACTTTATATTTTCACTGTAACTTAGGAATAATTTCATTCCTCTTGCAGCATAAAAAAGAGGAAGCAAAGGACAAAGGGGAAAAAAGAATGTGACAGCACCTTTAAGACTAACTGGTTTGTATTTCATATGAGCTTTCCTGGATGTAAACCCACTTCTTCAGATGTAGGTAGTATCAGGCATTAAAGCCTCAGGAATAAAGCGTATTTATACAGTTGTGAGAATGGGATGGAATGTAACAGGAGCCAGAAAATGCAAATCGTGATCTTTGCCCTAAATTTTCAAGGGTGCATAGGGTGACATAGGTCCTTGAGATCTTTACAGTGGTAAGTTAATGCTGACATGTGAAAGCAATAAATCTGCATGCCAAAAGTCATTTTCTGAGGGTTCAAAACTGTCTCTGAGAAGATTGCTTTTGTTATATGTGCAGTAACAAGGACTTCTGCATCAATATATGTAGTGTCCCATGAATGCCAATTTTTCTGCCAGCACGGTGCTGTTCTGCATCTGTAATATATCCAGTTCTTTGGCCTGCCTCTCAGCCTTTCATGTGAGCTCCTGAGTGGGTGCTTGTGGCTTTGCTTAAGGCCATCCAGAGCCCCCAAGCTGCCCTAATTTCTTTGGAGGACCTGAAAAGCAAACTCTCTTTACACTGCGTGCAGAAGGCCTCACGCAGGGTGCTAAACAAATCTGTGGTTTTAAAAGACCCTTCTTTCCCTTACTAACAACCCACTTTCCCAGTTTATCCAATTTGTTTTGTTCTTTGAATATTCTGCCAATTCAAATTTTGACTTTTCAAACAGGCAAATGAGAGAATGTTTCTCTAACATGCCCACAATGCCTTTGTGGTTTTTCTATTCTCTCTGCATTCTCCCCAAGACTCCTGATCACCCTTAAAGTGCAGAATGGAGTCAGCAACCCATATGATACCACTTTGAGTCAACTAAAGTAACCACTCATGCATCAGAGGAGGTGGAGATAGATGCAAATCACTACTATAATTTAAATTGAAATATGGTACATTTCAGTACAGTGGGGAGACTGTGTGCAGATGATCCACTTGCCTCCTCAATCTGCAGTCCAGATGTTAATAGTGGATAAGGAACCTCAAAGCCCCAATTGTCCTACCTTGCATTCTTTATCTTAAACCAGACTTGGACACTTTCTGCAACTCACCCATTTTCGGTGCTGGGGTATGGTGCTCGCACAAGCAGCCTCCAGAGAGAGGGTCTTGCTTCCCAGCTTCTTCGGCTCCGCACGAGCTTCCTGCTCGCGCGAGAGCCCTGCCTCTTCCTTTCACAGTATAACCTGGGACCTTCCCAGCCTGCACTGGACAGGAAGCGCGACCAGCCCAGCTCCCGAGGCTCCGCACGCAAAGTAAATGTGCACGAGGCATCAGAGTGATGCGCGACTGTGCAGCATTTTTGGCTTCAAGCCGAAAATGAAAAAATGTGTGTGCGGTCTGCGTCAGGCCCTGGAGCATCACGCAAATGTGAGTGCATCATGTGGACCACTCCTCACATGTGCACAACACTCAAGAGGCCCTTTCACATTGAAAATGCCAGGCAAAAAGGGCCTTGATGTCAACTGATCACACAGCCACAACTGATTATACCACTATGAGAGATCCTCTGTGGAGCATGGATGCATTACTTGTTTGGTTTGCAGTTCCACAGAATTTCACAGCCAGCATGGCCATAAGCCATGCTCATTGGGGATGAAGGCTGAGAATTATAGTTCAAAAGGGAGAGGTTATCAAGCTCTGCTGCCACAAGGCAATTGCCAACCTGTCCATCACATCTATACTTATTACAAATTACAAATTGTCCCTTGATGATGCTATCAGCCAGCAATTATCATTACACTCTACAGAGAGGTAGGGAGGCTGTGACTAAACCCACTGAAATCCTTAAGAATTTCCTTTACTGACTTCCAAGGATGTGGGGCTGAGCTCAGAAAACTGGTAGTGAGCTGCCAAACAACTGAGCTTCCACAACAGCCAAATAGATTAATTCTAGCTTCTCTCAGTCCAGTCACCTTCCACATAAATACCCGACATATTGGCCATGAGATACATGCTGATTAGAAGATTTGGGCTGTTGGAAAGCGCAGCAGCAAGCCTGTAGATCACATATCAAACTCAGCAGCTGCCTTCAGTCACTGAGACACTTCACTTCTTATGAATTTGTAAGCGTACAGTGTAGATCAGAAGGTGGAGTTTGGAGACGAGAAGGTATAGCCAAACAAAGAATAAATTAGATTTTCAGTGTCTTTTTTTCCTTCAAAAAAGGATTTTCATTACAAACAGTTTAAAGGAAAGGGTGGTAGATACACTACTTTGTCATTTTGCGTCTGATAAAGAGGTAGAGCTGTTGAAAATTAAGACTAAGTTCTAAAGAAAACGAACACCAAATGAATGAACACTTGGCTTTGTCAAGCATTCTTAGATTGTAGGAGAGGTTGCATATTAACATAATGGGGCATTTTACAGTGCAGAAACTCCTCACACAACAGCCTACTCACCATCCCTTCAAGGGAAATCAGTCCAAAACTAGAGGTAGCTTCTTGGCCCATATCAGTTTTAGTAGCTTTTCCATACTTCTACAGCAAGTCTTTTGAAAAAACAATGGATCTTAATTGTCTGTGTAAAATGAATGAGACTTCAGGCTAGATAACAGATTATATCTAGCATCTAAACAGGTGTGGATCACTGTGATGGGCCTGGGGGCCAAATTTATGTCCACTGGGGGCTGCATGAGTTGCAAAAATGCCCCCTCATCGCAGATAGGAAAGCCAAATAGGAAGTTGTCAAAAGTCATAGAACTGGAAGGGATCATAAAGTCATTTAGTCCAATGTCCAATCCCCTCCCCCCTTGAATTTCCAACCTCTCTTTAAAATCTCCAAAAGAAGAGAATCTACCACATTTCAGCCAGTCAATTCCACTCTTGCAGTCAAGCTGTTCTTCCTCATATTTAGGTAGCATCTCTTTCTCTCTCTCTCTTGATCTGAACACTGTACTTAGTTGTTTTTGTTTTTTTGGTGGCTGCATCACACTGTTGGCTCAGGTTTAGCTTGTAGTCTATTGAGACCACCTAGATCCTCTGCACATGTATGGCCGTCAAGCCAGGTGTCCAATCCTAGTTTTGAAAGAGTGTTTTTGGGTTGTTGTTTTTTAAACCCAAGTAGTGCAAGTGAGGCCTGCAGCCAATTTAAATGATGAATCATCTTTCCTGGAAGCCACTACAAGGGGCAATTAATGCTTTTCTTTTTCAGTCAGAGAAAGGGGGCTGCAAAAACAGGTGGAGGGTTTTTGTGGAGGGGGTGTCAATAAATAACCTTTGTCATGTTGACACTAAACTCAATGGCTTTTCAGACTGCAGCCTCACAGGACACGTTACTGATAGACCAGTAGAGTAATGGACAATGGAAGAGCTTGGCGTGTGTGGAGGATAGGCAGGAGGGGATGGGGCTATGGGGAAGGGCCACTGTGTGAAGGGGCATGTCTGTGGTGCGTGAGGTCATGGCCAGGGTGCATGGGGGCATGGCTACAGTGCCCCCATGCACTGCCACCCTGGGCAACACTGCTATCCTGGGCAAACTGCCCCCTCCACCCCCCATCCCTATGTGACTGGTAATGAATGTAGGTAGAACAACTCAAGTATAAAAAGTTGTAGGGTGACATGCTAGTAGTTTGGTTTTCCAGCGAGTTGTCCAACTTTAAATCCTTTGAGAATACACCATTCTGCCCCTTCCTCACAGTTTCCTGTTCCTATCTTCCTGTATAATACAATATTCCATGGCCACCAAGCAGGCCCCATTGGGCTAAATTTTTGGAGAAGCATCTCTTTAATGTTTATTTTCCTCTGGAAATGTATGCAAACCATGGAGTTCTCCATGCCTACTCATATCACCCTTTGATGAGTGGACAGAAATTTGATGGTTACAAAAGGATCAAAATTCCAACAGTAGCTCACTGTTAGTATGTAGGATATTATGATTACTTGCCTACCATTTCTTCTCATCCTGAACATTTCTAGAGAAATATTGGAGCTGCTATCAGTCTTTGTTGGGTCTCCTTAGAAATGCCTGAAGGACTAGAGTGTTGGGGGAGACACTTGGCATACCTGCAGGCTGCAATTCTGTTGGTGTGGCCCCAAATGTTTGCACTGAACAATCAGAAACACAGGAGGGTCTCAAAACAAAGTGTGAACATTGTTCTTGTTGCCAGTAACGTTTACAGATTAAGCAGTTCCTATATCCTTCATTAAGGAAAAATACCATTTAACATATTTTACCAATTGTAATTCAGATCATGTGGTGTATTTTATCTTGTATCCGTGCTCAAAAATATATGTAGGTCAAACATCAAGATCCCTTAAATCAAGAGTCATTGAACATAAGAGTAGGATTAGAAAACATAACTTAGATAGTCTAGTTACCGAACATTTTATAAAATATAAATGTGCTCCTGAGTCTTTGGAGCTTTTTAGTATCCAGCAGGTCCAGTCTCACCCCTTTGAATGGATCTCTTTGCAGAATGGGCTCCTTCAAGGAGAGGCATTTTGGATACATATATTACAATCTATTGTACCCATTGGCTTAAATGATCACTTGGATTTATAAACCGTTTTGTCTGCCATGTCCACAGGACCTCTTAATGTGGTTTAGTTCTCAATATTCCTCAAGAAAAATGTTTCTATTTCGTTTTTTGCCTTACTTATGGTTGCAGTATTGTAGTTTTTGTGTGCCTTCAAGTTGTTTCTGACTTATGATGACCCTCGGGAGAATCTGTCAGGGGGTTTTCTGGGGGCTGAAGTGTGTAACATGCCCAAGGTCACCCCGTGGGTTTCCATGGCCAAGCAGGAACCAAACCCTGGTCTCCAGGATATACGTCTCTTTATTTCACTTGTGCCTTTAGTTAGTCTCTTAAAAGCTCAGCAGCTCTGTTATCAAACCACCTGTGAGTTACACTTATTAACTCCAGTTGTTTTGTATAAAAATTGTTAACTTTCACAGTTGTATACACAACTCTACAAGTGTAAATACTGCTTGTTTCATCTGTGAAGTGGTATGTGTATTACCTCTGTTTTATATTCTGTTTCATATTCAGTTGCTGTTATATTTTATTTGCTATGATTAATTTCTATACTATTCAGCATCACTGGAGTCTGGAATATTGTATCCATGACCTTGGGATTATTATGGATAATATTATTTTCTGCTAACTGCTGATGAAGACTTATTGAAAAAGCGTCCACATTTTCAGAAGTAGTTATATGCATATAGTTGGCCTCTCTGTGTTGCAGTATGGAATGGACTATAATGTGTTCATGACCCCTTTTCTCCTCACTGACTTTCACATTTTGGCTCAAACTATTGTTTCCTATGCAGGTGTCTTTGCTATATTGTATAAGATAAGTTATATTTCACTGTCTGTAGGCTTTCGTTAGTCTGTGTTCTTTGGGTAAAGTTGTCCTGCTCATAAATACAAATGTAGTGCTTAGTCAGTGTTTGGTATTATTCTGTTTGTATTTGTACAACTGTGTATTGTAGCACATGATTGGATATTAGTCATATTTAATTGCCTTCTTGTTATTCTGTGCTTTGTATATTTTTCATAATGTTATTATTATATCTACTTCTTTGTTTGATTGTTTGGATCCTTTTCCACCATCTCCTGCTGTTTCCTAGTTGATGTTTTGCAATCAAGAGAAAGCAGGCAGCAAATGCTCTGTGGCCACTGGGAACACTGATTACCCATTTTGTGAGAGACATCCAAGCCAGCTCAGAGACTTGGCCCTGTTCCTGAATCCAGACTACTCTTCTGCATTTCCTCCCATCAGTTTTGGTTGCCTGGCTTCTGACTGATACCCTGGCTCTCAAACTTCGGGTTGCTACTCCACCACCCAGCCCCTCTTTTCCCCAAGTGACTATGACAGAATTTTTTGGTGTTGCACTCTCTGAAAGAAACTTAAGATCAGCAAGGTTCCCCTGTACTTTCTTGTGAAAAGAAGGGCCAGCACAATGTTAATAACACATCTAGCTTCTGGACTTATGTTGCTGTTTTAGGTTGTTGTTTTTCAAAAACATGCTGGTAAAATAGAAAAGCGTGATTTTTCTTTTTCCTGCTTGTCCAGTTGAATGATGAGAATCACTGAGGTAATAAAATAGCTCTTCGGTCTCATCCCATTCATTTCAGTGGCATCCTTCTTCATTATTTGTACTGATCCAACTTGCAAAATAATAGCATGGAAAGGTAGGTCTAAATATGCAAAATAGCACAGGATGTTCACTAACACTTGCAATGAGGCAATAACCTTCACATACGTCTGTGCATGTGTGTGTTTAGATGATTTTTCTGCTTTCTCGCCCACCAGTTGCCCAAGGAGACACATCAACCAAGAATATTATATGCAATCAAACAGTACTGGCAAATGCATTAAGAAAAGCACACAAAAATGCACAAGGAGCATAAATAGCAGCAGGTCAAGCAGGAGACACCTGTTCAGGTAATTAAGGCTGGTAGTTTTCCAGAGCTAGGGTTCACAGGGTTGAAGTCATGGAGCTCTTTGATTAGCATCGTGTGCCACCATCCAACTTTCTGTGTTTAGCTGCAATTAGCACAGGAGATGCAGCATAGAATTGCATTTCCCCAGTAACAACATACAGTTCTGAGCCCTGTTGGGTTGCAAAGTACTTGAAGTGACATGGGGCCTTTCTGCACTACACTGTTACAGTGCTATTATTCCACCTACAACCTCCTGTGGAATTCTGGGCCTTGTAGTTTACTGAGGCCAAAGAGTTTTCTTGTTGAGAATTCTAAATGTTCCTCCCTAAACTGCAAACCCCAGAATTCCATAGAGTGTTGAAAATGGAATAATAGCACTATAACCGTGCAGTGCAGAAAGACCCTTGGTCTTGAATGGGCCCTCAAAATCCATTAGCCTCTCAAATATCACAAGATGGTAAGACTATCATTAGGTGAGACTATCATTAGGTAACATGATTCATTGGAAAAGATGATAGTACTTGGTAAAATGGAAGGCAGTTCTTACCAGTATATATTTTGTTTATTAGTTTGATATCCTGCCTTTTTCCCAGCATACGTTTCAAGCTGGTTTACAGCCATTTAAAAAATGCAGCACCAGTTTAAAAAAAACAACAGTTAACCCTCCACATTTGCTAGGGTTGGGGACACAGGACCTTTGCAACAGTGGAAAAATTGCAAATATAAAAATGTGTGTGTGTATGTCTGGGAAAGGGGCTGAGGTACGGTGGGGAGAATGGGGACCCAGGATCCAAACCAGGTGAGGGAGACAGGAGTGGGTCAGCATGGTGACCCTTGACTTCTTCTCTCACTCTTCTCTTTCCTTGGGTGTGTGTTGGGGAGGGGGCAGCATTGGGAGAAGATTAGTGATGCTGAGAAATCAGACTGTGATCTGTCCTTAGCTGGCCAGGCAGCAACAGGTGCTGGTGGTGGAGGAGGAGGAGGAGCAGGGCCAGGTTTTTAAAGGGCTGCACAGCCTGATCGGAGCCACTGAGAGAGAAGGTTCCCCCAGAAAAGAAGTTCCTGAGGTGAAGGAACAGGGGTTAAAGAAACTCACAAATAATCAAATCTGTGAAAGTCAAACCCGCAGATATGGAGGGCTGACTGTATTAATACAAAAGCTCAAACACAATTAAACCCATGTTTTTTTTAAAAAACCCACACACACACTAAAAGAAAGTCAACACGTTTCAAACACAATGCAATGGGAACATAACACTCTCCATTAAAAGCTGTACCTAGCACAGCATATTAAAAGCTAATTGGTTTCCTAAATAAAAATGTATTTACCTACCAGTGAAGCAACAGCAGGAAGGAGGCTTCCACACCTTGAGAGCAGCCATTGAGAAGGCTCTCTTCCGTGTCCTCACCAAACCTGCCTGTGATAGTGGTGGCACTGAGAGAAAACCCTTACCTGCAGATCTTAAAATTCAGGCAGGCTCGTAAACGGAGATATGGTCTTTTAGATAGCTTGAACTCAGTAGGAAAAGAGAGAGATGCACTGCAGATTCATTCAATCGAGGAAACCACTGCCCAAGTAAGTTTGACTTCTTGGACCATAGTCTGCAGTTTCATGCAGATAGACTTCTGGCAAGTGATAGGTTGCACCTCATAGTAGTTGGCAGGAACATTTTTGCTAAGGGTCTCACAAATCTAATTAGGAGGGCTTTAAACTGAGTTATTGGGAGGGGGAGAGAAGAGACAGTATTTTTGAGGGCAGGAGTTCATAAAGTGCTGGAGATAATACTCCAATCTTATAGAGAGAACTGGGAAAACAATATAGGAACCTAACAGTAGGAAGGAAAGAAACTTAAATAAGCAGCTAGGGAGAGACCCTGATCTCAGATGCCTCTACGCTAATGCACAGAGCATGGGAAATAAACAGAATGAACTCATAGCACAGGAAAGTAAATATGATATTAGGGATGAGACGAATCCAGAATTTTCTGGATCCGAATCCCTGGTTCTGGGAATCCATGAATCTCACAAATCTCGAATCTTTCAAATCCTTTTTTTAAAAAGGATTTAAAAAGCAAGGGAAAGAAGGATAACACTCTCTCAGTCTTAGCAAAAGCCTAGGCAAAGGCAAACCTCCCTCTGAAGAAATCTGGCCAGGACAATTATCATAGTTTTGCCTCAGGATCTCCCCAGATTGAAAATGACATGAAGGCCCTTTCTGCACAGACAGGAAAATGTGGATTAATTTCATACTTTCCTGCCTGTGTAAACAGGGCCACATACTAGAGTGGAGAGATAATCCAGGTCAAAACTGGCTTTTCTTTGCATAGCTCCTTATGGCATCCTGGGGTTTGTAGTTTGATGATGCACCAGCACACTTTGGCAGAGAAGGCTGTGACAACTGGTAAAACTCCAAACCCCAGAACTGTGTCTGTAAGAGATGTGGAAGGGAGCAATGCAAAGCTGTCCTTGAAATCTCAAGACTGTACCATCCAGTCAAATCTCAAGTTCTGAACAAGAAAGGCACTTAAAACACACAAACAAACAAACAGCCTCTAATCCAATCTCAATTCTGCACCCTGCAGTCTCAAGAGTCAAAGTCTCAAGTCCTGCAACAAAGAAAGCACTTAAACACACACACACACACACACACACGCCTCTAGTCCAGTCAATTCTCTACCCACAAGTCCTGCAAGGGACACTCAAGTCAAATCTCTAGGCCTGTCTCAACAATTCCCAATCCCTACCCTCCAGTCTCAAATAAAAAAATAATACAGATTAATGCATGCTCAGTAAATGATTCTGAAGGCAGCTACTGTTCACCTTGTTTGTTGTAGGCAATACACACTCCTCCTATAGAATCAGCTAGAGTAGAATCCCATTCTTTCCCAGCTCAGGTTTTTTTGGCATTCATTGTTTACCACAGACATACTGCTGCAACACTAGACCAAAAGTCTGTGTTTCTCCAGCTCTCCTGTGCAACCTTTCCAATGACAATGCTGCTTATAAACTTGCAGCTAGACAGAGGAAAAAGAGGGAAAGGGTTTGAGAAGCATAAAAAGGGAACTTTTCTAAAAGGGAACTTCAGAATGGGTTAACTGAAGTATTCATGTATTCAAGACACAGAAACTAAGTGAGGAAGTGGCATCATGACAATCTTAGTCCCAGAACTGACCAAAGAAAGCTGGTGAAGGAGAAAATAAGGCTGGCACGGCTTGCATGGAACCTCTGAACCCCTTTTTGCAGTCCTTGGAATCCTCTGGAACATTCCCACAAGCTCCTAGACCCCCACACAAACTCAGTTTTGCTCCTCTGTCTCTCACCTTCCAATCCCTATCCCAAAATTACCTTGCAAAGGGAGGCGGCAGCAGGGAGAGACAGCACTAGGGGCACAAGCAGCAGGAGGGAGAAATGGCAGCATCCAGTGCATGTGAGGCTTTATGCTGGTCTGCTGGCCAATCACCCGTGCCCACGCTGGGTGGGGAAACATGTGAGGAGCAGGATCTCATCCCGGTCCCAAGTTTTTAGGCATCCTGGTCTCTCAGGTTTTCAGGCATCCCGGTCTCCAACAAACTGTTTGAGTGGCAGATTCAAAAGATTCCGTTTCCCTATTTTGGCACAGGGATTCGGACTCTCGAATCTCGAATCCCTGCCAATGATTTGAGGATTCGAGGATTCGGTTGGCTCATTGCTATATAATATGGTAGTCATCACTGAAATCTGGTGGGATGAGTCTCATGTTTGGAATGCAGCAATGTCAGAGAAATAGATCAAACAGGGGAGGAGGAGCACTAGCACTACATGTCAGCGGCATTTACACGTGTGAAGAGATCCATGACTTAAATCCTGGAAGGCAGGTTGACAGCATCTGGGTAAAAATTAAGGGTGAGAAGGAAAAAAAAACAGGGATGTCATTCTGGGGCTGTATTAAAGGCCCCCAAGCCAGACTGAGAACTTGGATGATGCCTTCCTGGAATAGATGACAAAATATTCAGATATAGAATATAAGATATAGCCTATCTCAACTTCAGTAAGGCCTTTGACGAGGTTCCCCATGATATTCTAGGCCATTTCTGCACGGGCTTAAAGAAACGGTGCAGAGCGTCCTCCAGAGAGGACGTCTGCACCTGGGAGCAGACTGGGTTGGACCTACTTACTGTAGATCCGCACCTCAGCCTGCTCCCGAAGAACTCGAAGTGGTCGTCCAGCATACTTTTGAAAGACCGCTTGAAAGGCTCACACCAGTGCGAGCCTGCAATCTGCCGGGGGCAGGCTTTAGGCTGGTGAGCTTCAACGGTTGGTGGAGAGCCTCCACCAACCAGAAGCTGCCATTTTTGTCCCCGGAGCAGTGCAGAGCAGTGGCCACGCACTGCTCCAGACCAGCCTGGATCCAAGTGTCGAGGCCAAAGGTCAGGTAAGTACCAGCACGGGGCAATTCCCTCGCCTCGTGCGGAAATGGCCCTAGTAAAATCTGGGCAAACAATTCTACTGTTAGGTGGATTTGTAATTAATTGACTAACAGAACCCAAAAGGTGCTGACCTATGGCTCCTCTTCATTCCAGAGAAAAGTGACTAGAGGGTTCTCTTCTGGGCTCAGTGCTATTCAACAACTTTATCAATAATTTGGATGAGGGAATAGAGGACATTCTTATCAAATTTGAAGATGATACCAAAT
This sequence comes from Ctenosaura bakeri, assembly GCA_948474755.1. Classification (NCBI taxonomy): domain Eukaryota; kingdom Metazoa; phylum Chordata; class Lepidosauria; order Squamata; family Iguanidae; genus Ctenosaura; species Ctenosaura bakeri. The sequence goes on from CAOLHI010001503.1 coordinate 156,872, forward strand.
TAGGAAAGGTAGCTAACATGCCAAGGATAGGATCAGAATTCAAAATGATCTTAGATTAGAGAGCTGAGCCAAAACTAACAAAATGAATTCCAGCAGGGAGTAGTATAAGGCACTACACTTAGGCAGAAAAAATGAATTGATGGGTGACACCTGGTTTGACCACAGTACATGTGAAAAGGATCTAGGAATCTTAGTAGATGACAAACTGAACATGAGTCAGCAGTGTGATGTAGCAGCTTAAAAACCAATAAGATTCTGGGCTTCATAAATAGGAGTATAGTGTCTAGATCAAGGGAAATGATGGTACCTCTCTATTCTGCTTTGATCAGACTCTACCTGGAATATTCTGTCTAGTTCTGGGCACCAAAATTCAGGAGGGATATTGAGAATCTGGAACATGTCTAGAGGTGGGTGACCAAAATTGTAGAGGGCCTGGAAACCATGCTCTGTGGGGAGCAGCTTAGGGAACTGAGTATGTTTAACAGAGGCCCTTTCCACATGTGGGGTGTTTATTGGGCAGAAATGGGACTCACCGGATTTTCCTGCATCCAGGTGAGTCTGTCGCAAAGAGCAGCAGCGCCGAGTTCGGCGCTCCGCAGTTCCCCGGCATCCAAAATGGCGACTTCCAGTTGGTGGAGGCTCTCCACCAACCAGAGAAGCTCGCCAGCCAAAAGCCCACTCCCAGAAGATCTGCAGGCACGCACTTGCACGCACCTGCAAATCTGCTCCAGAGTGCGGCAATGGAGTGGGACGGGGTTGCCTGCTCCGTGTTTTTTATAAACCTCAAAAAAGAGGTTTTTTAAAAGCATGCTGCGTGACCAATTCCAGTCGCGCAGAACTGGACTGAGGTGTGGAACTACAAAAAGTAGTCCACCCCAGTCCACTCTATGGTGCAGAAGACCTCTGTCGGAGATCGCTCTGCACCATTTTAAATGCCCAGTGCAGAAATGGCCCTAGAGAAGAGAAGGTTGAGAAGTGACATGATAGCTATATTTAAATATTTGAAGGGATGTCATATGGAGCAAGCCTGTTTTGTGCCACTCCAGAAACTAAGAAATGGCTTCAAACTTCAGGAAAAGAGATTCTACCATAACATTAAGAAGAACTTCCTGACAGAGCAGTTCAACAGTGGAATATGCTGCCTGGGAGTGTGGCAGGGTCTCTTCCTTTGGAGGTTTTTAAACAGAGGCTGAATGGCCATCTGTTGGGAATGCTTTGATTGTATATTCCCGCATGGCATGGGATTGGACTCGATGGTCCTTATGGTCTCTTCCAGCTCTATGATTCTATGACTCCAAATTTGTAAGACCTAAGCAGGGCGGTTGATAAAGGGGGATTTTAGAGGTCTCTCATTCATAGGCTCTTCATAAGTCAAAATTTACTTGATAGTAAATCAACAACACTTCTCAAAAAAATCTGCTTTTGATGGAGTTTAAATCTGCTAGAAATGGTGTGTTGACTCTGAGAAAAGGTATTTCACCTTGGTGCTGATTAAAAAATAAATCTTGAGCTGTTTAGGGGTATGCTAGGTCTTCTCTCTCTCTCTCTCTCTCTCTCTCTCTCTCGTCCCCTTTCTCACTCAGTCTAATGTGTATCTCTCTACAGTGCCCAACATACAAACCACCATGATGTCCTTTGCAAGCTCACTTGTCCATCAATTACTTGTTTATAATCTACATTTTCCCCAAGAGTGGGGCTTAAGGTGACTTAAAGATTAAAAAGAGATAACAAGTAAAGCTGCAGATATCTAAAATCACACACAAAAACCCTTAAGATTAAAATAATATTAAACTGTTATACTTTACCACCCTGAATCATCCTGTGACGCAGCAGTCAAGAAAGCCAACGCGATTCTTGGTTGTATCAATAGGAGTATGATGTCTAGATCAAGGGAGGTAAGGGTACCACTCTGTTCTGCATTGGTCAGACCTCATTTGGAATCCTGTGTCCAGTTCTGGGCACCTCAATTCAAGAAGAATCTCGACAAGCTGGAGCGTGTCCAGAGGAGGGCAACCAAAATGGTGAAGGGTCTGGAAGCCATGCCCTATGAGGAGCGGCTTAGGGAGCTAGGGATGTTTAGTCTACAGAAGAGAAGGTTAAGAGGGGACATGATGGCCATGTTTAAATATTTGAAGGGACATCATGTTGAGGAGGGAGCAGGCTTGTTTTCCACTGCTCCAGAGACTAGGACAAGGAACAATGGATTCAAGCTGCAGGAAAAGAGATTCCACCTGAACCTCAGGAAGAACCTCCTGATGGTCAGAGCTATTTGGCAGAGGAATATGCTGCCTTGAATGGTGGTGGAGTCTCCTTCCTTGAAGGTTTTTAAGCAGGGGCTGGATGGTCATCTATTGGGAGTGCTTTGATGTATGTTCCTACATAGCAGGGATTTGGACTGGATGGCCCCTGTGGTCTCTTCCAACTCTATGATTTGATGATTCTAACCCACTGAAGAACACAATCACTTGTCCAAGTATCAGATCCAAGGAAGGGTGAAAAGGCAAGATGAGTGACAAGAGCACAAGGGTGGTAACTGTTGGACCAGCCCGGCCAGGGGTTCCATCACATTCCTGAAACCCTGGAAAACCTCTGACAGTCAGTATTAGACTATATGGAGCTAGATGTACCAACTGTCTGACAGTAGAAGCTTCCACTGCCCTTATTCAACTGTGAAGAAAATTCCCTCCCCCATGGAATGTACTACTGCTTTCACCATCCCTTTCCACTGCCCAGACTGGCAAGGGCTGATGGGAATTAGAGCTTGACAAGATGAGGAAAAGCACAGGCTCCTCAATACTTTTCTAATTCTAGCCTCCTTGAGCATTTTTCTTATAAAGTAGCCTACCTTTCTACTGTTTTCATTCTGACTTTCAAACAAAATCCCACCATTTTGAGTAGAAGATAATGGCCCAGTTGTCCTCCGAGCCTGAGAAAAAATTTTGCCCCCTTTCTGCTTTTCTCTCTCCCTTCCTTCGTATCTGAGATCATGGCTTCCAATGTTTCTTTCAAAAGATGTGGTTAAATCACAGAATACTGCAGCCCTGAGCAGTGAATACGATGCATTGGGATGCTATTTTATTTCCCTTTTTTGTAAAGGGAGGGAGGGGAAAAAAATAATAAAGCTGTGAAGGAAACAAACAATCAGCCCAAGGATGGACTGTGCCTGGAACAAAGGATCAACTGCAAGGAAAGGAGAAAAATGTCCTGTGACACTTAAAAGGAAAGGAGAATTTCTTTATGCATTAGCTGAAGAATGTTTATACAGAGCTTGGCTGAAAACTTGCTTGCTACTACCCCCTACCTGGCAGTGCTGAATCATACACTTGAGTATAATTTAGACAGCAGAGCCAGGGTTCAGTTAACTAAATTGCATCCTTTCTCTTTGCCCTCATCCGCATAGGATGTTTTTCTGCTACAGAAATGGCCCAGCTGGTCTGTCTAGCTCAGTTGTTGTCCCAACAGTGACAGAGTTTGGAAAGTTAACTGTCTCCAAAGTGGTAGGTTACAGTTAAAAAACCACAAAAACCAGCCGATTTCCATTAGAGTTGGAAAATTTAAAAGCAGCTCTTTCCATTTTTGCAAAGGGATGTTGTAGCACCTTTGAGACTGAGAGAAAGAAGTTGGTAGCATAAGCTTTCATAGACTGAGCCTGCTTCATCAGATGCATGGCGTGAAGTGCCTGTGGACAGACATTTATACCTAGGAATGGGCAGGCTGTGTGTGTCAGTAGTAACAGAAACACAAAGCCTATAAGTGTGGTGATGGAGAGACAAGTTCAGTTTTAACAGTCGTTGGAGGAGAAAAACTGAAAATGGAAAAGTTACTTTTATGGCTCATAACTCCTCAAATCAGCACCTGGGGGATTCCTAGCCTACATGCTGGCTGGGGGATTCTGGGAGTTGTAGTCCAAAAAAGCAACTTTAGTTTCTGAGTTGTTTTTTTTTTTTAAATTTGAGTACAGTAAGCCACTGGCCTGCCTGTTCTTGTGATTCAAAAGCAACCAAAATTGTTATTTTTAGCAGAGCTTTAAAAAGTTACTTTTGTGAATCACAACTTGCCTAATCAGCACCTCCAGGATTCCTGACCAGCAGTTCTGCATTTCAGTTATTGTTCTTTAAACTGCAGAATGCACTAAGTCACTGACCTGTGGTACAAAAGTAATGAGACACAACACAGCCTGACACAATAAAAATAACTGAAATACCATTACAGTTATACTGCAAAAGGAGTATATAAGGTAGTTATGTCACAGTTATTGCAAAAATAATTACAGTGGCCCCTTCACATTCACGAGGGTTCGGAATGCAGAACCCTCAGGAAAATGGAAGAGCCGTGAGTAATTGCCCTCCACCGGTGATCCCTCTCCCATTCCCTTGCCTCTGGTCCTGGCGCTCCCGGGGGGAGGAGAGAAAAAAGACAAGGTAGAGGGCTTAACACAACTTTTCCTTCAGACAGAGAAGAGCAGAGCATTGAGTTCTAAGTACTTCTAGTCATCATCTTAAGAAAGGAAATTCCTCCTAGAGGGGAGGGATGGGGCAAAGAGAGCACCTGACCAATCAGCGGTCACTACACAGCAGAATGTGCAACCACATTGCAGAAATGGTACTCTTCCAGCAGTTGCGGGGGGGGGCTTTGCTCCCCAAGAGGAAAAAAATCCCATTTTAAATACAAGCCTCCCAAGCCTGGGTGAGGAATGCAAGGGAATGGGAGGAGGAGAATGGGGTTGTGGACCCGTTCTTCCCTCATTGCTTTTAAATATCAAATAAACACTTTCTCGTTTTCCATAGCTTTCTGAATTTTAGTTCAATAGTATCTGATAATCTTATATTTCTTGTATTTGTCAGTTTGCTTTACATTATATAGCACTGGTTATTTCTTTTTCTGTCTGGATAATTTGTTTAACAACTGTATTGCATTGGGTGGGGAGGATGGGCTATGTTTTAATTGCTTTTAATGTATTTGACGTGCTGTTGTGCTGCCGCCTCGATCCGTTGGGAGAGGCGGGATACAAATAATAATTATTATTATTATTATTATTATTATTATTATTATTATTATTATTATTACTTCCCTTGTGCATGTTTGTCTGTGTGTGCATGTGTCTGTGCGTTTTAGATTGAACTGTTTTGGCAGGGCTGGCTATTTCTTTTCTTAAGAACTCAGGCCGGCTCAGGATCTGAATTCTAGGAGTCTGAGTTGAAGTCTTTTCTGACTCATGGCATCTGTGAGGCGAACCTATCATGGAGTGTTCTTGGCAAGATTTATTCAGACAGAGTTTGCCTTTGCCTTCCACTGAGGCTGAGAGAATGAGATGTACCTAAAGTCACCCATTGGGTTTCCATGACCAAACAGGGTTTCAAGCCCTAGTCTCCCAGGGTCCTAGTCTGACATTCAAACAACAACTACACCACACTGGTGTTACCCTGAGAATAGGGGCATCCCATGAGGGGTGCCCAGATTGCCAATTAAAAATACCAAATTGGGGAAAATTAGCCAGAACACAGTTTGGTTAGCGAGAGGCAAAGTAACGTAATGAGATCTTTAACTCAACATCTACGGCTTCGGGTCAGAGAGCAAGCCAACAGGGTTTAAATAAACAAATAGAAACTTTATTAAACACAACAGCAAAATAAACAACAATCACGCTACCTACTAGCTTAAAGAATAAGGAAATAGACACAGAGGGAGAACGGGTGATACAACACCTGGTCACGCTGTCCTGAAGATACTGGAGCAGAAGAAGATGGGCTCAGCGTGGTGGCTGAGGGGAACTCCTGAACAAACCGGCAGTAGGATGGGATGGATGTTCAAGGGGAACCAACAAAATGGGGACCCTTATATAGGGTGGATCGTGCCTGTCAGCTATGGCAAACCAAGTAGGAACAAAGGAATTTGATGCTAGACAAAAGGATCTGGTGAGGTCAGTGTTAACATGATGGGATTTGCATTACAGGACAATAGAGTGGCTGGTAGGTTGATGGCCTCTGTAAAGGTATGACTTGGCTGAAAGCCGTGCCGCTATTGTGGAGTGTGGGTATGGGAGTTCCCTAAAGCTACGTGAGGCTTGGGGATTGCTTGCTTGAATGGAGAATGGAATGTGAGCTATTAATCAGCCGTAGCCAGTACGTGCCTGTACGGAAAACAACCCAAACACATGCAGCGGGGCAACGGAGAGGGGTCTAGCAAAGGCCGAATTAAATGATATCAAAGTGATATCTGGGAGCCCCCACCTGGGGTATCACAGCCGATATAACACTGGGTCTATATAAATAAATGATAACAATAATAGATTTCTGTCAGCATGGAGGCAAGGGAAAAAAGAAAACTTCTTGGAGTAAAAGGAGAGAATTCACAGAACTTGATGACAAATCACCACTATCAAGCTATCTCCACTATCAAGGTACATGAATGTACAAAATAGTCCTAATTTATGCAATTTCTGAAAGCAAGATAATACCAAAGGGAAAATGGCTTAAGCAGGAAGAGCCATGTAACTTCCTCCAGATCTGTTTGTTATGACCGAAGGGGACACAATTTCGCATTTTGAAAACCCAGAAAATTAAAAAAAGAAAAGAAAAAAAAAGCATATTTTCCACTAATACATGTCTGGGTATGACTGATGCAAGTAGAACCAAGGCTGTAAGACTAGAAAGCAAAGATTAATGGCTGCTCTTATAAATCTGTTGCTTACATTATTGAAAAGATCATGCCTTCCCAGGCAAGAAAAAGGGCATAAAATTAAAGAGTCAAAGTTCAGAGTGGGAAATAAAAATGATCCACGTGAGAGCAAGGCTGAGAATGAAGCACAGAGATGGAATGGGACTAATTTGCACAGCAGAAATGCAAGCATAGATTCTCAAATATTAAATTGCTTTGCAAATGGCATTTTGAAAATATGGTTTTTATTTTGGGCTTGCTTGCAGGGTGTGAGTGTGTTTGGGGGAATGTAAAGGATGTGGGAGACGAGGTGTACACATATGCCAGTGTCATGTTGAGCCCTAGTATGGAAGGGGAGGTGCTAGGTGTGCTCACAATAACTCTACATATCTATATATTTGTTGTTGTGTGCCTTCTAGCCATTTCAGATTTATGGAGACCCTAAAATAACTCTATCATGAAGTTTGCTTGGCCAAATCTATTCCAAGATGGTTTGCTATTGCCTTCCTCTGAGGCTGAGAGAGTGTGACTTGCCCAGTGTCATCCAGTGAGTTTCCAGGGCTGAACAGAGACCCAAACCCTGGTCTTCTCAAGTCCCAGTCCAACAGTCAAACTACTACACCCCACTGGTCTTAAGACTCAAAGATATCGTGTACATCTTAGTCATCATCCAATATCAGAGAAGTCACACTGAATAAAACTAAGGTGATCCAAAATCTTTTCATGTCCATATGAAACCTGCCAGAATCTCGTATTTGCCAGAAACTGATATGCAGAAACTGATATACTACCTCTGATTGTTCTTGTTGTGTGCCTTCAAGTCATTTCCAACTTATGGTGACCCCAAGGTCACCCTATCATGTGGGTTTTCTGAGGTTGTGTGTGTGTCATGCACCCAGGGTCACCCAGTGGGTTTCTATGGCTGAGTGAGGAATCAAATTCTAGTCTCCAGGGTTTTAGTCCCATGCTTAAACCACTACACCAAACTGTTACTGGAAATGATATATATGTCAAGGCGTGTAGGTACTGGGTTGGATCATTGCCAGTCGCCCCAGACTGAAACACAACCATGCAAATTGCATCTAGGCTAAGCTAAAGTTTATTGTGGCATTGCAGAATACATATTGCTTCAGATACCTTTTACCATGAAGCATAAAAAGTCCATAAGCAAAAAACACAAAGCAAAGAGAACAAAGAGAAGAGAGTTTCAGCCCATGATGTTAGCCACTCCCAAACTTACACCATGTGATGTGTTACATACACCCAATTCCTATGTTCAGAGTTTTCCCATGAGACCGGGACAATACAGTAAACAAATAGACATAACAATCTTTCAGCCATTGCTTGCCATGGGCAAAGCAACCTTTTTTCTTATCCACAAGAAAAACACATCTAAACACACCACACTTAACATTCAGGATACATGACAATATAGTCAATCTGACTAGTGCCCACTGATGGCCCTAACCTTTATCCAGTTTTTCAAGTTTAGTTTCAAAACTATCCTAGAGCCACCACGTCATGTCATGATACTGAAATACACATTTTAAAACTATGTTTTGCATAAAGAAATTTGTTTTTCAAACTGTCCTGACTGTCCTGCCACAAATAAATAGATGTACTTGCTAGTGAACCACAATGAGCAGGAGGGGTCTTTAACCAGAGTATTGGCTAACAGGATATTTATGCTCAATTGATAAACCTATTGCAAAACATGAATCTACATGGTGTCCACCCAGTTATAGCAGGGAGTGAGGGGCAGTTTAGAAAGGGGTATTTAAATTCTCAGTCACAGTACTACAGTGCTTCACCAAACTACAAACCCCGGGATTCCTTAAAATGGAATCATGGCAGTTAATTCTGTACCATAAATAGGCCCCAGGTTAATTTGGCTCTGCTTCCAGTGTGTCCAGAGGAGGGCAACCAAAATGGTGAAGGGCCTGGAAGCCATGCCCTATAAAGAGGAGCTTAGGGAGCTGGGTATGTTTAGTCTACAGAAGAGAAGGTTAAGAGGGGACATGATAGCCATGTTTCAATATTCGAAGGATGTCATGTTGAGGAGAGAGCGGGCTTGTTTTCTGCTGCTCCAGAGACTAGCACAAGGAGCAATGGATTCACGTTACAGGAAAGAAGATTCCACTGGAACCTCAGGAAGAACTTCTTGATGGTCGGAGCTGTCCAGCGGTGAAATATGCTGCCTCAAAGTGTGGTGGAGTCTCCTTCTTTGGAGGTTTTTAAACAGAGGCTGGGTTTTGGGGAATTGAGAGATTTTTAGTAATAAGTCTCCCAATCAGCAGAGTATTTTGTAATGCACATGCAGAAGTTGAACAAATTACCAGTCCCACTTTATCATTTCCACCCCAGATACATTCAATCTATCTCAAAGTAAACACAAACAGTTTGGTTAAAAAGTGTGAAAAGAGGATTTTACTCACATAATCTTGTGCATAGTTTACACAGGTTCAAGTTTTTCAAGGAAGGTAAGACAAAAATAAGAACTCACATGCTTACAAGAAAGCATGCTTGCTGGAGGATCAACAACCACATGTTGCAGGGAAGCTGAAAAAGAAAAGGAAGAGGAAGAGAACATTCAAGGGGAAGTGAGTGTTGACCAAACAACAGGAATTTTACTCTACGCAGTCCCCTATATGCCTATAATAAACATGCAAACTAACTAGCTAGTTTATTAAGCATGCAAAAGTTCCCACTCCCAACATGGATGGCCACCTATTGGGAATGCTTTGATGTGTGTTCCTGCATAGCGGGGGTTGGACTGGATGGGCCCTGTGGTCTTTTCCAACTCTATGATTCTGATTCCCTATGTTTCCTTTCAATCTGAGCATTGCAAGTACTTTGTAAAATAAAGAACTGCTGTCTGAATTTGTCTTCCTCCTTTTTCATCATCCCACTTTCCTTTTGTGTAATGTTTTTGTGATTGCATGTCTGAAAGTATGGGTTGTCTTTGTGTTTGTGTGTCTTTTAATTATGGAGAGTCTTTCCAATGATGAGTAGAGGCAAAAAATGTTTATTTTCTCCCACATACACACAAACAGGCACTCAGGTCCTACATAGTGCGTGTACAGTGTAAAGCTACATTCACGTAGTTACACAGGAGTTTAGGAATCTACTCCCAGGCAGTTTTTAAGCAGAGGCAGGATTGCCATCTGGAAGTGTTTTGATTGGGTATTCCTGCACGGCAGGAGATTGGAGTCAATAGCCCTTGAGGTCTCTTCCAATTCTGTGATTCTATGACTCTAGACCCAACTAGAGTAGACCCATTCAATCAATTATTGAGTCAACACATAGCTAAAGTCAATAGATTCAATGGCTCTAGTCTAGCTGGAACTAACAATAGGATGTGAAATGACTATACTTGTGGAATTCTGCTTATGCAACTGCGAACTGTATCCATTGTACAATGGCCAAAATAGTACAACTGCATGTGTAAGGAACATGTGCAAGGATATAACACCGATAGAATTCTGGCTATACACATATACAGTAAAGACACAGGCATACACGTACATATGTGTATTTTCAAAAGATAGACATTTTGTATTTTAGGAGCTAATGATTTGCCATTAGTTCTGGTTACAACACACAGTTTTATTTTAGAATGCTCAATGCCCAGCCAATAGTTCATGCAATAATGAGAAGCCTGGATTCAGACCTGTGATGACAGTCAACAGCACTGAACACATACTTACTAGAGGCTGTAAATTCTTATTGTTCTTTCTAATTATGTAATGAGCCTCTTGTCAGGAAAACAATCTTTATTAATGAAGCATCTGGATGGCTTTGCCTCCGGGGATGCTAAAATGTGACAAGTTGGTTACATGGAGGATACCAGTCCACTGGGGCTCAAAAATTAAAAAACAGACACATAAAAAGACATCGTAAAAACATGTTTATGATTCTCTCTTGATTGCACTGGCATTTATGGTAGATAGGATAAGATGCCCATTACCTGTCATCATGTCCTCTTTCTGCACGATGAATGCTAATATTATACATAATTCATCTTCTAGAAGGGTGAATTCAGAGAAGAAGAAACACAAGGCATCCTGTAAACCAGATCTACATCTGGTGGCTTCCATCCCATCTCCACATCTTCTTCTCTTTTCCAGGCCTAGGTCTCAAGGCAGCTTACAAAAATGGAAAGGAATACAGATCAAAGGCACACATCAAAAGCATACATCAATTAAAATACAGTTAAACTAGTAATAGAATTAAATGCAATTTAAATGCACATCCAATAGAAAGCAACAAATATGGAGCTTTATGATGATATTTGCAATATTTGGAAAGTCTTGATGAACAGAAGAAACAAATAATTATTTGTCTGAACACCTTTCAATTTGAAACAAAAGAATTCTCACCCATCTGCAGTGACTATTTCTAGTATGTAGCTGCCACCATGTAGCTGTTGAAGATGAAGAAACTTTAGAGATGACATCAGAACAGAGATGGCAACCTAATTCAGGACTGCAAATATGCCTAAATGCAGCTGAATGCACAGGGTTGCAAAACCAGACTTTTAAGTATTCACAGAACTCTCCTTGGATGGGAGAATTTGTCCATTTCATTTTCTTTCACATTCCTTGTCCCCTTGCATCAGAGCCTTGTTTCCTCTCCTTTTTCATTAAGTCTCATTCTCTACCCACTCTTCCTCCAGACAGATGTTTCTCAGCCATTGCCTATTCGATGTTCATCTTTCATCTTGGTTTCCCTATCACTATTGATTTTCCAGGATATCAGCCATCTCTATGTAGTTCTGATCTAAATCTGACTGTTAGTCCCTATTAGCCCACCTTTCCATGGTGGTGAGATTGCACGTTCCAGTGAGGTAGGAAGCTATGCTGATGGTAGCACTGCTACTGGTATGGTCCCCCAAGTCAGAACAGCTTGTACTGAGGAGCCAGACTAAATGTGCCAAATAGTGTGTGGGGGGGGTGACACTGGTGGAGGATCTCTGAGATGACAGTGACACTTTAGCTAAATCTAAGGACTTACTACTGTGCAGAAGAAGGCAGGAGCCAGCATGTGGAGTGGTTTGAGTGCTGGGCTAGGATGCTGGGAGACCAGGATCTGTGTCCCTGCTTAGCCATGGAAACCCGCTGGCTGATCTTGGGCAGGTCACACTCTCTCAGAGGAAGGCAAAGGAAATCTCTCTGAACAAATTTTGCCAAGAAAATCCTATGATAGGTTTGCCTTAGGGTCATCACTAGAAATTACTTGAACAAATATAACAACAACAACAACAACAACAACAGAAGGCAATGGTAGACCACTCCAAAATGTCTTTTACCTTGGAATTTTTATGGTGAGACAATGAACGAGCTAACATGGTGTAGGTGTTTAAGTACTAGGCTAGGACTCTGGGAGGCCAATGTTTGAATCTTCACTCAGCCATGAAAAACCACTGCGTGACTTTAAACAAACCTCTCAGCCTTAGAAGAAGGCAGTTGCAAGACTTCTCTGAATAAATCCTGCCCAGAAGTCCCTGTGACATGGTTGCAATAAGTTGGAGTCAACTTGAAGGCAGATAACAACAATTCCTAATCACAATTGAACCAATGGAATATGCATAAATGTTAACTTAGCAAGTTCCTATTGATTCAGTGGATATACTGTCACTGGAACTATAATTACGTGTTTTGGACTCCAGCCCTGCTCACTGTGAATCAGCATGAGCTTTGTAGGGTGGAGATGATGGAAGGGACAGTCTGGAGACTGGCTGTGATGTATGAGTCCTTTCTGTTTACACACTGGATTGCTATGCATTCTACCTATATTCTTGTTGGTGAATAGTCCTCTTATGACTGAAGTATTTCAAAGGTTTTGGAACTTTTCGCAAAGAAAATTACTTTTGTTAAAAAATGGAAGGACAGGAGAGAAAATTCAAAGCACTTTTTTCACTATAGCTTACTGATGAACAAAGAGAGCTTGTACAGAACAATTTAAAAAGACGTATTCTTCCAGTATGCACCTTTCAAAAAAGGAAAAGAAAGAGAGATTAAAAATGTCAGATTGTATCCTCCCTGATAACAGAAGCTGTAGCTATAAGTAAAGTTAACTTTTCTTGACTCAAGCATTTCTTAGTCAAAAAGAGGCTCCTGGTTGTTTAAGAAAACTCTACTGATACTTTGTTAGGGGCCATCTCCATCAGTCTCCGCTTGTTGAAATGACTGTGTGAGAGTCTATAAAGCTGGGCAGTAAGGAGGAGCCATGACGTCAATGTATTCAAAAGATTAGGGAGATCGCAAAGGTACAAACTATCTTTCCAATAGATATCCTGACAAGAAACCAAGGAAAACAGCTACCATTTAGCCAGACAAAGTGATCAATGGCAGTTCCAATGCTAGTGCAAAGCAGATTGATCAGTCCACAAAACAGGCAAATGCAATGAGGAAGAGGAAAGAAAAAGGGAGGGCTTTATCTATCAAGATGCTTGTTCAACCATGAAAGTTATTTTTAAACCTTGTGAATTGCATAGAGAATAAACCAAATGCTACCATAGTCCTAAATCCACTTTGTTCATGAAACAGAGAATTCACAAATTTATTATTATTTATTATCAGATTTATTTTGCACAAAAATTTGCATTTTTGAACAGAAAATAACAAAATGCTTTTATGTGCACAGAAAATGCTGTACAAACAATACAAATGAATTTGGTACAGAGTAGGAGCCCAACTTTGAATAGTCTTCAAAAAGTGTCATTTTTTAAAAAACTTTGGGAAGGAAATGGTTAAAAATTACTCATAATTGGTAGAGAATTGCATCCCAAAGTTGATATATAAAGGTATGGTATTTCTGATGGTGGAGTTGATACATATTATGATATCCTGACTATCTGCTGATAGCCCTATCCTTCATGGATTGCTGGCAACCATCACTGCTCTTCTGGTAGAGATTTTTTTATGCAGTGTGTGTGCAACAGTACTTTGTTTTCTGAAACCTTAAAACCATTCAGTTTCAATGGATGACCCAAAGTTCAGATATCAGGAGAGAGAAATGATCTTCCAGACCCACCATCTCTACACCTCTATAAAGTTCCCCTTTCCTTGCCTTTATTTTTATCTTCTTTTTACAAAATGTACATATCAAAAACAACCCCTAAAAAGCAAATAATCTTTCCAGAACAAACAGACAGCAGGCAAGTGTAAATCCAATTTTCTTTTCTAAGCTGCAAACATTGTAAACTTTCCTAATGAGGAAGAGATATGTGGGAGAGGGTTTGAATATCCTCCTTTTCAGAGAGAAATGTGTGTCACTTCTGAAAACACTTTGGAAAAGTTGCTTTTTTGGATTACAACTCCCAGAATCCCCCAGGCAGCATGGCCACTAGAGGTTTGGATAGTTGTTATCCAAAAAAGCAACTTTTTGTTGTTGTTGTTAATATGTCCCAAAGGCTTGGTGACTGGGGAATTCTAGGAGTTGTGGTTCAGCAGTTACTTTTTGGATTACAGCCCCTAGAATCTCCCAGCTAGCACAGACTGTGAAGATACAACAAGTTCTGATCAGCAAAATCACTTCTTCAAACTCTCTGAACCCATCTGAGTCATACAAGGGCTCATCTTTGCCTAACAACCACAAGCTTCAGTACAACTGAAAAGAAGCTGTGGCAGCCCTGGAGAGCCCCTTCATCCGTAGTGTTATCTAGGAAAATCAGCTTTGTCAGATCCGTGGCTTTGAGAAGAGATTACATTTCATGCCTCGAGCAATGGAATGAACGAGCAAATGTACTGAAGGGGGTTATCCTGGCATGTCATCCTGCATGGCACCCTTCTTCCTTTATTACGGCTTCTCTAGGTCTGTGCTCTGCATAGAAGCCCAGGCATCACTTTGAAGTTTGAACTGAAAATGCAAGGCCTGACACCAAGAATTAATGATGGGTTTATAATATTATTTGGGAATGACAGGAAATTATAGAAAGCAATAGAGAGGAGGATGTGGAAAATGATATTCCAGAGCAGCTAATTAGGGGATGCTTTCTGAAAGAGAGAGCCCTAGGTTCACTGCTGATGAATAGCCTGCTGGGTCCCACTTGTCTTAAAATGAAATGTGACAACAGAATGTGCGTTGGGTGCTTGAGTTCCATGGTAAAGTTGCTCTTTGTAAAACACAAGAGGCAGTTGACGGTGTTCATGTGCTTGGATTCCAGTCCTCAAAAAGAGAGGATTTTTCTGTCAGAATGGTACAATATACATAAGCACAGAGATTTTCAGGTCTGAGAATGATGTATGCAGTAGTGGAGGATGAGGCAAATTCTGGCCCTCCAGAACTTGTGGGACTCCAATTCCCATCAGTCAAATTTTAATGATAGTGAGATTTGTAACCCTGACTCAGTAAGATGCCAGAAATAACATGCTAAGTTCTAGGGGAACAGCAATGCTCACAACAAAGTTGGAAGGTTTCTTCTTTGATATATTCTATTATTGGATTCTTCACTGAGCTTCAGTTTATGTCAACTGAATGAAAGACCTCTTTCAGCCCTAGTCATCAACATGCCTGCCTAAATCTTGCAAATTAAGAGCTATGGCTTCCTTTATGGTATCAATCTATCTCTAATATGCAAGGGGATTTTATATCACCTCTGCAACTGAGAGAAAGAAGTTGGTAGCGTTAAACTTTCATAGACTGAGGGCCTTTCCACATTACACTGTTATAGTGCTATTCTTCCACTTTCAACATCCTGTGGAATCCTGGGGTTTGCAGTTTAGGGAGGGGCATTTAGAATTCTCAGCCAGAGAGCTCTTTGGCTTCAGTAAACTACAAACCCCAGAATTCCACAAGATGTTGAAAGTGGAAGAATAGCACTATAACAGTATAGTGCAGAAAGACCCTATGTCAACTTTATCAGATTGAATCTACAAAAGGTTATGCTACCAAGTTCTTTCTCTCCATGAGACTCAAAGGCATAGCAGTCTAACCAAGTGAAGATATATAGTACTGGAAATAAGACAAGTTCTTTTGACACATGGGGCAGAAAATCCCACAAATACTTCTCACCTCTGGCAGTCAAAATATAATAATAGAAAATTAAATGCATTTTTTGGTTGGCAAACTTTTTTTGCAAAAATGTAACACTTTGTTTTGGAAATGTTTATAAAGTTCCTCATTTCCATGGATGTCCTTGGAGAAAGTGCAAGTACCATTTAAGGAAAGCAGAGGTGATTTTCCCAATCTTTTTTCATGCCATCAAGTCCACTGGTTGCCTTGTACTAATCACTGGAAAGCTTCTTTCATGTTGATTTCTTCATCTTCATCTGCATTGATCATCTTGACTGAAGTATCTTTCTAAAAGTGAATGGTTCTAGGACCCCTAAAAATTAGAAGAAATTTCTAACCTTCTTCTAAGTTCTTATATCCAAAATACGTTGCCTGATATGGTCATCTCACTTTGCCTGATAATAGAGCCAGAACCCTATTGTTCTAATGCTGTTATGTCTCCTGCTGGCTGGAGATGCAGAAACTCCTTAGAAATCATAGTCATCTGTGGTCTGAAATTGAAGCTCCACCCCACCCCACCCCCTTTTCAATGGTGCCATTGAACTATTATTGATGGTGCAGGTACAAAATCCTTCCTCTTGCATCTGTGCAAATATTTTTATTGGAAGAGATGGCTAAACCAGGCAGGGATACTTGTAAAAGAAGAACAGCTTCCACAGAACCTTCTAGCCAGGTGATTTTTCTCCTAAAAGTGCACCTAGGGTGTCCTGGAGTGGGAGGAACTCCAAGAATGAATTTCAGTGAATCTCTCACTAGCCCACCTCAAGTGTGCTGCTAATTAGCCTCCTTTTCTCCTTTCTCCTTTCACTTTTGCTTCAGTCTCTCTCTCTCTCTCTCTCTCTCTCTCTCTCTCCGTCTCACACATAGACCCAACTGGAAGACCAAGCATATTTCTCTAGCCTGTACAAAGTAGCAGGCCACTAGAATATGTATTGGTCTTTTCAGTGACCCATAAACACAACCATGAGGGGCTTGAGGCCATGTCAGTCCCAGCATTCAATAAAGAGATGCATTCCCACTCAGACCATAGACCACTCCTGAACTGAACTTGTTGCAATGCTGGCTACAAGTCCACAATTCAAAGTGCTGGTTGTAACCTTAAAGCCTTATACTTTCCAGGTACCTCTTATCTGAAGAATCCTCTTCTCTTATACAAGCCTGCACTTGTTTTGAGATCTTCTGAGGAGGCTCTTCTCTCTGTCCTACCATCCTTGCAGGTACATCTGATGGAACATGAGAGAGGGCCTTCTTGGTGTGATGTTCCGAGGCTCTGGAACTCCCTTCCAAGAGAAAGTAAAGACCAATGTCTTCCTTACTATCTTTTTGTAGGCAGGTGAAGACTTTTCTGTTTCAAAATGGCTGTGAGGATTGATCACTTACAGGGGAACAGGCCTTGCAAAATGTGCTGGATTATCTATTTGTTGTTTTATTTTAACAGTTTAAAGTATATGTTTTAACAGGTTTTAGTGTTTTGTTAGTTTAATTACATTTTTTAACTTCTGAATGCTTTGACTTTTCAGCAACAGTTCTTTTAACTGTTGTCAGCCACCTTGAGTCCCAAACTGTGGGAAAGGGTGGGATATAAATAAATAAAAAGAGCAACTTCTTTTTCTCAAAGGAGCAACTACAGTTTGAGACATTTTCCTTCTAGACCCAAAGTGTCTAAACCCAGATATTAAAGACCCAGATATTTAAATATGAAGGAAAAATGATTATCTAGGGGATGGAATTTCAGCAGTTATAGTCCAAATCATTTGGGTATGTGAGGAAGAATATCCCAAAGATGTCTGCTTACTAATAATAGACTACTTATTGGCCTTTAATATTAATCCAAAATCCATCACTACCCCAAGGTTGAGCTTAAGCATGCATGTGCACAAACATACAGGCATATCCGTGACAGTAGTCCTAGTGTAGCTTTCTTCAGCTCTGCATCACACAAGACATGGGCCATTTCTGCACCCTACGTTATCCCAGTAGCACCCTGTGGCGATCTTGGCAGCAGCTCTGCTGGGAGAGGAGCATGACGGGAGCACTGCCTTTTGCAGTGGCTACCTCCACAATCCAATAAGAGCAATGGCGTTGCCTCTTCCTGCCACAGCACAGCCAGGTACTTTCCCAGGCTGCACTGAGGCAGGAAGTGCAGTCATTGCACTACCACACCCTCTGCACACCAGGTAAATGTGGGATGGCAGCAGGATCAACGGTCATTAATGAGGAGAATCCATCAATGATTTACTCTGATTGTACCACCTGGAAATGGGAGAAGGACAGGATGATGATGACATCATGCGTAGCTGTCATTGCAGTCCTGTCCTCCCATCTCCATTATGGGATAACAACATCCTGTGAAAAGGGCCATACCTGCCAAATTCCCTCAGGCCCAGCACTAAATGTATTGCAGACTCCACAGGGCAGAGACATTTTTTTTTCATCTCTTCTGTATTCGTTTGATGTCTCTCACGGATACTCTCACACATTGTTGTTTTGCTCTGTTTACATCCTCATTTACAAAGAATTTTAGCAGGTCAGAAAATCTGTGTGCTGGTAGACTGATACATAACCATGACTATAGCAACAACACCTACCGATAATAGTACAAACAGCCCCTCATATTTAGCCATCCTGTTCCATACCCTGACCCAAAGTACCACCTGGATAAACCATTTCTTGGGTTCCCCCCTCCCCTGGCACTCATCACCTGACAGATTGTATTCTCCAGAGCACTCGTCACTGAGTTACATTTCCAAGCGATAACAGGAACAGCAAGCTAGGTGTTAATTTTATGTCACCATTCATCTTTAATCCAGCCAGCCTGCATGCGTGAGATTATTCATGCAAATACCTTGTCATGAGGCACACTTGAGCAGCAAAAGCGACTTCATTTAATTTTTCAATATTCATGCTCTGTGTGTGATGGTAAATATCAAACTGTGCTGTCTTTTGGCTCAGTTCTATTCTAGGCCAATGAACATCCCTTTCAGAGCTCTGGAAACACTTGAAAGCTTTAGTCGCAGTCCTCGGCTTAGGAAAAGGTTGAACAGCAGAGGAAAGAATCCAGGTGGCTGTTCTTATCCACTTCTTTCTTAAAAGGGCTCCAGTGCCCCTAGAAAGAAATAAGAAATATTTCCTTATTATAAAATATTTCACCAGTAAGGAGATGAAATGATAAGGAATGCTTATTGTGTGGAATTTTGGCCTGGCATACAGTTCTTAAAAGGACAGACATGCAGGGGTTGCTTTGTTGTTTGCCTTCAAATTGTTTCCAGCTAACAGAGAGCCTAAGGCAAATCTATCACAGTGTTTTCTTGGCAAGTTTCATTCAACGGGGTTTGTTTTGCCTTCCTCTGAGGCAGAGAGAGTGTGACTTATCTGTGGTCACCCAGTGGATTTCCATGGCCAAGTGAGGATTCAAACTCCGGTCTCTAGAGCTATAACCCAACACTCACACCACTACACCATGCTGGTTCTGCTTGGCTCTACAAATGCAAAATGGAAGCAGAAAAGATCCAAGAGGACTCTCTTCAAGACTGAATGAGTTCACATTGACCTATAGACTAAGACCCTTTCTGCACAATGTTCTTATCTCATCGCAACAATGGGTTGTTCCCAGTCCAGGACCCATGCTACCGTACAACATCGTCGCTAACCAGCTGCTATTGTGTCCCCAGGAGTTGTCAATCAGCCTTCTTTCATTTCCAGAAATAAATTTGTTAAGTGCCTCCTTCAGCACTACAATCCTGTCAGCTGGGTGAGTGTGGTTCCTCAATAGTGCTCGATAATGCTTGCTGTTGTCACCGATCCAGCAATGGGTGGGGTGTGGGCATGCCTAGGTTGTTCTTCCCTCAGCTACTCCCATGGCATGGCAAGTCTGGAATCTATCGCATCTCTGTGTTAATCTTAAAATTCTCCTTCGAATTGAAGCTTATTTAATGTTTTGAATATATATTTTAGCATTATTGCACAAAAATGCAATAGTGTACTGGTGTGTCACGCGTTCCTAACCTGATACTATCACAATCCCAGCATTGCTATTTCTGTAACAGAACAACAACTATTACTTTGCCTCGTGTTCCTGGAGTGCAACATCAGAGAAGGCCCTCTTGTGTGTATCTACATAGTATATTGCTATGACCATTTCTGCACTAGCCTGCTATAGTACCATTATTCCACTTTTAACATCCTGTGGAACCCTGGGACTTGCAGTTTAGGGAAGGGCCTCAAAGGCCCCTCTCTTAACTGCAAACCCTAAGATTCCATAGGATGTTGAAAGTGGAATAATAACACTATAACAGGCCAGTGTGGAAAAGGCCTATAATGCTTATGTAGGGCATGGGTTCATAGCCTAGATGATCCTGAGGGCCCAGACCTCCCTGGCTCCCCTACCCAACTGTGTAAAAAACAACAACATTGAAATATGACAAATCATGCCTTCAAAGTCTTTCTGGGTTTAATCACTACTGTGAGAGACATCTTGAAAGTGTGCAAAACAACAGATGGAAACAACCATAATACCATTTTCACTTTTGCCAAAATGGTGCTATGTGGTGGGTCCAATGGACCTGCAAACAATGGCAGGTGCAGCCCATTGGCCTCTCAATACAGGGAAAAGATCTCCTTTGAGCATTATGATCCAAAGCCATTATATATCTTTAAGTATCCTCACCAGAACCCTAAGCTCAGGCAGGTAATGTACTGGTAGGCAGCCTACATGGCTTCTATGTGGTATTTCTGTTTGTACTCTAAAAGCAGTCTTTTAAAAAAGCAATCTTTTTACCATGTTTGCAAGCAGTGACACTGAATAGGCCTGCTCTGGAACAAGTTCCTACTCACAATATTGCTATGGAAAAGCAGTAGTTCACAACATAAGGCCTTTCAGCACTGCAGTAGGGCCCCTGTATGTGCAGGGGATTGGTTCCACCCCCCCAACCCCTGCAGATACTGAAATCTGCAAACGCTCTCCCCACTTTGCTCTCTCCACTTTCGGCAGAGCGACTGGGTTGGCAGCAGTGGGGAACAAAATGGGGAGTGCAAGATCGCTCTCCCCACTTCGCCCTCCCACTTTCCCCAGTGCAATCAATCTGGCAGCAGTTGGGAACAGAGTGGGGAGTGCAAGATCACTCTTCCCACTTTGCCCTCCCACCTTCTCCAGTGTGATTGGGCTGGCAGCAGTTGGGAACAGAATGGGGAGTGCGAGATCACTATTGCCTGTCACCAACCACAGATAACTGAATCAGAGGATATTGAATCTGTGGATACAGGGGTCCTGCTGTACACTATTATAGTGCTGTTACTGCACTTTCAACATCCTGTGGAATTCTGGGGTTTGTAGTTTACTGAGTCCAAAGAGCTCTCTGGCTGAGAATTCCAAATACCCCTCCCTAAAGTGCAAATCCCAGGATTCCATAGGATGTTGAAAGTGGAATAACAGCACTGTGACAGTGTAGTGCAGAAAGGCCTGTAATCTTCCTTTCCAGAGGCATTGTTGAAGCTAGGTGAGAGGCAGGAATGGCTGAGGAGGGACAGCTACTCCTACTTACCATTAAGTTTATTAGCATGTAAGTTCATTCTCAACCTAGCAAAAACTGTAGGTGTCCCCTTTGTTGGATAATTTTGCTTCACCAATTCATTCCTTCATTCGTATGCAGAAGCATATAACCATCTCTGTGGGGGAAAAAAGAACCTAATAAAAATTAAGAAATAAGTTTCCCTTTCCTCATCTAATTTTGATAATCTCAGTGTACCTAAGCAGAGTTTAAAGTGGGTTGATTGTCAGGAAGAAATCCCAAGGGTACACACAACAGTTAAAGTGTATTCAGTTGTAACCAGTGCACCACTTAATTAAAAGTCAATTAAGAGTTCCTCTAGCATTGAAGGAAAACAAAGGAATAATAATGATGTTCCTGAGTGGGAGGGAAAAGGTTATAGTCATTGTTTCTGCTGAGAGTACTGTTCCAAATTTCAGCTACTTGTTGGATAAGGAAATGCACTGTGAAATTTGATTTTAAAAGAGAGGCTTAATGTCACACAGAAAAGTTTGCCTCACAGAGCACTCCCATTGGTTCAGTTTGATCCCATGATTGCTCTGTTCTGCTTGGCACAATGTGAATAAGCAGCACTAGTAGCCTGAGACTCTTGGTTGTTATCATCTCCTATAGAAATTCTATTTTTATTTGTTTAGTTATTTATTTAGAAGACAGACCCCTCTGAGAATCTGCTAAAGTTATGGACCCCCTTTACCAGAAAAAAAAATGTAGAAAAATACATAAAAATTTACATACAATTGATTTTATGGTACTGAAAATCTCATAACATGGTGATAATGGCAATACGTTAACTGCCTGTGTCCTGTACACAATCATATCCTATAGCACCCTATGCTTGTCTGGAATGAAAAAGAAAAGTACCTTAAGAACATAATGGCTAGAATCCTATTGGTATCATAGACTGTGTAATTCACCTTACATGGAATCATAGATCTGGAAGCGATCACAAGAACCATCAAGTTCAAATCTCTGCCCTGCAGAAATACACCATCAAGGTATTCCCGACAGATGGCCATCTGACCTCTGTTTAAACCTCACCTCCCCAAAAAGGAGACTCCACTACACTCCAAGGCAGTGTATTCCCCTGTTGAACTGCAGTTACCTTCAGGAAGTTCTTCCTAATGTTTAGATGGAATCTCTTTTCCTGAAGTTTGAAGCCATTGCTCCATGTCTTAGTCTCTGGAGCAATAGAAAACAGGCTTCTCCCATCCTCCATATGACATCCCTTCAAAAAATACATGTGCAATTGAATTTTTTTGGATGCTATATAATAGATTTATTTAGTTCATAAGCAGTTCTATGAGTGTTACCCTTTCATAGAGGTCAATCATATTGTTAGGCCTAACTAGAGTAGATTCACTGAATCAGTTTATTGAATGGGTCTACTCTAGTCGGGGCTGCCTAACAGCATTCCAGCCATGCAGTTACATGTTCTTGGATGTTGCATAACTATTTATTGGTGCTTTTACATTCAATGGCATTGCACAAACAGCCACTGTGCATTTTCCATTGCACATGGTACAATAAGAAGCACATTGGCAAATATGTAATGTTAATATTCAGCAAAAGAGTGGGGAAGCACAACCAGTGTCTATGGAAGTAAAAAATATTTGTGAAGACAAAGAGAATTTTGCACAATTCACAAATATTAGCACAGGAACAAAACACAAAAGGCTAAAGTGTTGGTGGTGGTTTACACACACATAAGTTCCTTTGTGTGCATGTGGTTGTACTTTTTGGGCATTGGGTAATGTCTGCCTTCAGCTCACAATTGTATAAGCAGAGTTCTGCAAGTATAACTGTTGCACATGCTTTTGTGCATTCTTGGATGGTGCATAAATGTTTGCTATTGCCTTCAACATATCTTTTGATTCCCTGGAATTGCAGAGGCAGCCATTCTGCATCCTCTGTCACATGATAGGACAATAAGGACACACATCTGGAGGTATATCTGAGCCTGTTATGTTACCAGGCCATACGCCCCCACATTTTGATATGGTCTAATTGGCTAAATATATTAAATGGCAAATGTGTTGGCATAAAATATAAATTATATCCACTGACTGGAAGCCATGAAGAAGAAGGGACCCTTGCTGAAAAACAAGCCAAAAGGTAATCCCAGTGTGGCCAGGTCAAATTAGCCAAGAAATATCCTACTGCAGCGTGGCCCAGAAACCCACATTCAACCAAGACATTGAAACCATGAGCACCATCCAGAACCCACTGTCTGTGTTGCAACTCCCATTGTTCACTAGGTTGGGAGAGCAATCAACTCAACCCCTTCAGGGAGGGAAACAGAGTATATAAACCTTTGGTTTTGAGAAGTCAGATGCAATCAGATGAAATGCTGGACCCCACTATGTCACTCTGAATCCTGATCCATCTGGCCTTAGACAGAAGTCTAAGCCACATTTCAACTTCTTCACTACTCTTCTGGACCGGTAATTTTAAACCCCAAAACCCTCGGCCTCTCTATACATAATTTTTCTTCCTTTCATTCTTCAGTCAGCTCTTGTGTGAATGCTTGACTGTGTGTATCTTGTGTGTATGCATGAGTAAATTTGTCCCAATAAAAAACACATTTTTAGCTTACTTTTGAATCTTTGGCTGGTTCTTTTCCTGCGTGAGCCCATAAACATTGGTAGGAAAGGTCTCGTTAGGCTACCCCCTTCTCACAAGCCTCCTCTTTGAGCTAATTCATTCCCCACTTTTGCAAGAGGTACCTGGCATCATGGGGTGGCCCTTTATTAACTACGTTTTGGGGTAACAGTTACTTCAAATGATGGCCCAAATAGATGCAAAGGCCAAAACTGTTTAGTTTCAGCTTTGGCTGTTATGCCAGCTGTATCCCTTCCTATTGCTGGAAGATCTAATGATCTAAAGAGGGACCCCTGGTGGCGCAGAGCCACAAGGTTGTGAGTTTGATCCTGCCGGGCTCCAGGTTGACTCGGCCTTCCATCCTTCTGCAAGTTGATAAAATGAGTACCCAGCTTGTTGAGGGCAATTAGCTAACACTTTGTAAATGGCTTGGAGAGCACTTAGCTGATAAGCGGTATAGAAATACACATGCTATTGCTATGTTAGTCCCTACACTGGTAACATCAAGGCCAGACATCTGCAATGCACTGTACATTGAGGGATCTCTATACCGAGTTCAACAACGTCAGTTAGTTCAAAACAGGGGAGACAGATTGGTTACCAGCACATCTAGGAGTGATCATATTATACCAATATAGCAATCACTGCACTGGCTGCCAATTAACTTCCAGGCAAAGTACAAAGTATTGATTTTTACTTTGAAAACCCTATATGGTTTGGGTCAAAGTTACCCATGGGATCACCTTCTCCCATATAATTTACTCTTTTGCCTCTGATTTCATTATGGACGAGCTAAATAGAATCTTGCTTTCCAATCTGCATCTTAATACATTTTCAGTATCACTCAATGTGGCTGCTGGCTATTGAGGTAGGTTTGGGGGGTCAGACCAGGAGACATTACTTAGATATGTATTCATAACTAAGATCATGGATACTGGCTATCATCATCATTAGATGGACAGTGGCTTGCACTATGTTGATATTCAACAGAAAGCTGGAGTGGTGGAACTATGGCCATTTCCACAGGACAGCACCCACCTAATATGGGGACATGAGAGGAGCAGGACTGTGACGACGCTTCCACATTACGTCGTCACAGTCCCACCCTTCTTGCAATCACAGGGTATATCACTGATGGAAAAATTCCATCAATGACCACCAGCCACACAAAGTTTCCATCACTGCAAGCCATGCAGAAGGGCCAGAAGTGCAATCACACACTTCCTTCCTCACTGCAGCATGAGAAAAAAGCCAGCTGCACTGCAGAAGGAAGGAGTGTGTCCCCCACACTCCCTTTCACAGGCAGCCAGCTGAGTGTAGAGGGGAGTGTTGGGGACACGTTCCCATCCTGGCAGAGGCACTGCCAGAATTGCGATGAGATGACATGGGAAAGCATCATCATGCAGAAATGGCCCACAACTCAACTACATGTAGATTTACCCTAGTATCTTGGCCATGTTCTAGCAAACTGACATGAAACAAATGTAGATGGAAAGAAAATGCAGGTGGGATTTAGACAAACTCAGTGAAATTGAGATTTTCATATCCTTACACCACAGTGACCAAAAGGGAGTCTTGGCCTATTCCAGTATCTAACAGTTCCTCTCATGCTGCTGGAATTTTTATCTTCACGTACATCCCAGTTGGTTTTGTGCTGCTCATGTTAAGTTACTTCATTGTTTCCCAGAAACACATCATAGTAGCTGAGCGACAGAACAAATTCTGGAAAGCAAGTTGGTTGTCAAGGTAGCAGAATATGAAGCAGCAGGTCTGTCAAGGGGTTTGAAAATGTATTAAGATGCAGATTGGAAAACAAGATTCTATTTAGTTCATCCATAATGAAATCAACGGCAACACGCTGAAATGCTGCAACGCCAGTCCTTGATCCAGCTTCAACAGGAATTGTTAGGCTTCATCTCAAGAACATGAGACTTGCCTTGCTGGATGTGTAGCAGCTACAATTCAGGATGCAGCTACAGCATTCTTGACACATGTCCATTCAAGCACTGTTTAAATGATTCTGAATAGCACCAAAAGACAGATTAGAGTGTGGGTTGGAAAAGCTATATTTGCTCCCACAGCTCCCCAGCCAACACAACCACTGAAAAACTTTTTCTCCACTGAAACAACCCTGCTCTTACTTTTAATATGGTGGCTTAACTTATCATACTGGCTTACCTTAAAGGATTATTGCAATGATTATAGCTATAACATATGTGAAACAATCTTAACAAACTTTTAACAACTTAAACTAACCGATTCAGCCGTCCAGCCCCAAGGCTTTCAGTGTTTAGATTTTCCAAGTCAGGATTTTAATAATTATGTATTAATCCATATAAGGACTGGATCAGAGTTGTCAGCTCCTTGTTTTCAGTTCTCATCTTTAACATCTATATGCAATACCCTTCAACATTTCACAGATGAAATGTCACAGAGTGTGGTTAACATGACAGAAGTTATTAATGTGGAAGAACACACAAAGTATGAGAGGAAGTAGCAGTTTGGTTTTGCCTGAGTCTACAGGGAAAGGCAATATGTCTCCTCTCCTCTCCTCTACCACCTGATGAATTAATTGAATGCAAACTAGGCCATTTCCACACTAGATCACCAGTGGGCCCCTCCCCAGGATTCCATAGGATGTTGAAAGTGGAATAATAGTGCTATAATGATCTAGTACGGAAATGGTCCTAGTTTTGCAGTTTGAACTCAGTATGCAGCAACTGAAGTAAGCCAAGGAGAAAGGGGGAAAGAGAAGCTGGGACATTTTAAGAACAGACGACAAAGTGGTGTGACAGAAGGTTAATCAGAATTGCCACTGTCAAACTGGGACATTTGAAGGGTATGATATGGCTGGCACAGTGGCGGAGCTTGGAGTTTGTGGAGGGGGGGCGGGAGGGGGAGGGGCCACAATGCAGGGGTCTTGGCCACTGTGCATGGGGACATGGTCGGAGGGCTTGTGGGTGTGGCTGAGGTGAGGGCGGGGGTGGCCAGGGCTCATGGGGGTATGGCTAAAGGCCAAGATGCCCCCAAACCATTGCCACCTGGGACAGTCTACCCCCATCACCTCCCTGTTCATATGCAACTGGGCTATCAGGAACAAAACTGAGCAGGCAGACAAGGAAAAATCTTCATTTCGTTTTTGAAGCTTTGCCAAATCTTGCGAACTTTTAACTTGAGGGTTTTTAAAAAAAATTAAATTCTTGGAAAAAATGATAAATTCTCCCATATCTAAGGACAGCCTACATGTTCTGTGAGCTGTGGGGTGAGTAAATACTTTGAGGATATCTTTTGGGTGTCTTCCTGTGTGGGATGGGTTGGACTAGATGGCCTTTGCAGTTATTTCTGAGTCAATGATTCTAAGATTCTATATGAAATTCTTAAAAGTCAAATACTCACTTAACAACCTGGGTTGTCCTTTTCATCCTCCCTCTCTCTCTTTTAATTGCCAGACTGAACAAGATATCCTGGAGTTAATTCTAGTGCTGCTTAGTAAATGGAGCTATTATGATGCTAAGCAGTAATGCCTGTTAGTTTTGTGCTAATGTGAACTGCCTTTGCATAAAGCCCAGGGAGAGCTTAACTTAAAGAGGCTCAGATCTATAAAGAACAGACAATGGAAGTGTTTAAATTTCCTACCAGTACCAAGCTCTGTGGACTGGATGTCAAGAAAACAGAGAACTCAGGAGCAGCAGGGGACAACTTTCTCTTATTCATTATCTTTGCAACCATATGAAAGGGGGAAAAGAAATCCTGGAAGCAGAGATGACTGACATGTTTATACAAACCCAGGAACCTGGGGGAACAAGTCAAAGAAATGATTTTATGGCTTTTGAGGGAAAAATCTTATTTTATAAAGGGGAATGTGCTGATAAAACAAGTTTTGCTCTTCTCCATATCCTAAAAAACAAAGAACGACACCCTTCTTTTCTGGGTGGAGAAAAGCACCTTAGGCCCACCATATGTACTGTACCTCAAAGACACAAATGGACAAAGATCAAGAAAAATCATACAGAGCACTAGAAATGTATTGAAAGCCTGGTTTGTCCAATAGTTGGTTGAAACATCAGACAGAAGCATCTGTTCTTATGCAGACCTGTGACCTTCCTCTGGTGATTCAGTCATAAATGGTCTAAAGATGTGTTTAGCAGGCTTCCACAAATTCACCAGCAGAAGAAATTCAACCTTATTAGGTGAGAAGGAGAATTTTTCACATAACATCAGGTTTTGAAGTTAAGCAACAGATTGCAGGAATTTCTCTTCACAGGTTATTTAGATCAGTGCTACTCAAAAAAATGTTCCAGTCTTCTTGGTTGAACATGCCCAGAGCGTTGTGCTGGGGAACTACTGTTCAGCC
This sequence comes from Ctenosaura bakeri, assembly GCA_948474755.1. Classification (NCBI taxonomy): domain Eukaryota; kingdom Metazoa; phylum Chordata; class Lepidosauria; order Squamata; family Iguanidae; genus Ctenosaura; species Ctenosaura bakeri. Next base: position 185,042 of record CAOLHI010001503.1, read on the forward strand.
TTTTGGCCATTGGCCTGTGCAGTTCCATGGGATCTGTACTGTTCCCTAATCTTATCTACATGAAGCTGCTGAGAGAGATCATCCAGAACTTTAGGACTGGGTATCGTCAGTATGCTTCTCTGTTCCTCCTGTACAACTGATACCAGTGGGGCTTTGGTAGTACTGAATTGTTGTCTGGATGCAGTAAAGGACAGGATGCAGGTGAACAGACTGAGGCTTAATCCAGAGAAGACAGAAGTACTGCAGGTCAGTAGGAAAACCAACCTGGGACTGGGATTGTAGCCTGTTCTGGAAGGGGTTGCTCTCCCTTTGGAAGATCAGGTTCATGGTTTGTGGGTGCTCTTGAGGCTGGAAAGCCAGGTTGCTATGGTGGCCATGCGTGCCTTTGCGCAGATTCAGCTGGTGTGCCCCTCCTTGGAGAAGGCAGATCTGATCACAGTGGTTCATGCCTTAGTTATCTCCCATTAGACTACTGTAATGCACTCTACATAGAGCTGTCCATGAAAGATGTTCAGAAGCTGCAGCTAGTGCAAAATGCAGAAGTCAGACTAATGTTAAGTGTGTGTTTTAGGAAATCATATAAGAATAGTCCTGCAAGAACTGCACTATATTTCAATTTGCTCCTGAGCTCAATTCAGGGTGCAGATATTGACCTACAAAGCCCTAACAGTTTGGGCCCAGGATATCTGAAAGACTGCCTCCTCCCACATGAGCCTTCCAGAAATTTGAGATCTTCAGAGGAGGCCCTATTGCATGTCCCAACACTTCATGAAGTTAGGTTGGTGGGTACACATAACAGGACTTTCTCTAGCAGTGCCTCAGCTAAAGAACTCCCTACACAAGGAAGGTAGGTTGGCCCCATCTCTTTTAAACTTCCAGCAGGCAGCCAAATCAGTTCTGTTCCACATGGCATTCTGTGCTTAAAACTGCTTTTTAAACTGTTTTAAAACTGGATTCTACAGCCTTTTTTGCACTTGTCGAAGAAATCGCCCCATTCTGGTACTCACCGGACTGGAGTGCTCCCTCGGCGGATCCAGGCTGGTCCGGAGCAGTGCGCGGCCACGTTACACACTGCTCCGGGGATGAAAATGGCGGCTTCTGGTTGGTGGAGGCTCTCCACCAACCGGTGAAGCTCGCCAGCCTAAAGCCCACCCCCGGAAGATCTGCAGGCTCACACTGGTGCGAGCCTGCAAATTTGCACTGCAGCGCGGCCACGGAGTGGCATGCTCCGTGCTGTTGAAAGACCTGTTTTAAGCGGTCTTTCAATAGCATGGAGAACAACCACTTTTGGTCACTCCGGAGCAGGCTGAAGTCCGGAACTACACAAAGTAGTCCAGACCTAGTCCACTCCCAAGTGCAAACGTCCTCACTGGGGGCACTCTGCACCGTTCTAAAAACAAAGTGCAGAAAAGGCCTAATTTTTAAAGATCATTTTACTGTGTTTTTAAAATGTTTTATATTGGTATTGTTTTAATTAGTCTTTATATGTCTTTATCTCAGGAGCCCCTGTGGGCTGGGAGGTGGTTTGGGAATACTTTAAATGAATGATAAAATAAATGGTGGTCCATGGATGTGCTGGTCCATAAGCCAATTGATTTATCTAATTTCTGTCCCAACTTTCTCCAATATAGGACCCAAGGCACCTTCCAGCCATTGGTCAAAAGTCCAGGTGAGGTTCCGGGAAACTATGCAAATATGATAATAATATGGCACAAATATGACAAGCAGAAAGAAAGTTGCCAGTATGCTACATCATACCTTTTTGCTGAGTCTTCTGGTGGGGATCCTGGCATCAGCTTTGCTGGGAAGAGAGTGCAACAGGGGTGCTCCTCTCCATTCTGGCTGGCTGTGTAGTGAAGGAAGTGCAATGGCCACTTTCCTAGGCTGTGCTGGGGCAGGAAGCGCAACCATTGTGCTTCTGTGGCTTCTGCAGAACAGGTAAGTCCAGGATGGTGGTGTAATCATGGGTCATTGACGGGGAAAAAACCCATCAATGATTTAATCCATGATTGTGCAGCCTGGGGACAGAAGGACGGAACCATGACAACATCATGCAGGAGTGTCATCACAGTGCAGTCCTTCTCCCGTCCATATTGCAGGTTGGGTGAGTGGTGTAGAAAGGGCCATAGTTTCCGGAGTATTGATGCAAACTAGTGAGTATATACTTTTTTATTCCACTTTACCTGTGGAATTCTGGAGTTTGTAGTTTACTGAGGCCAAAGAGCTTTCTGGTTGAGAATTCTAAATGCCCCTCCCTAAACTGTAAGCCCTAGGATTCCATAGGATGTTGAAAACAGAATAGCACTGTAACAGTGTAAGATGGAAAGGCCTGTAACTGTTACGTTTAAAGTTATACAGTATAATCCATGATAGGGAATTCTATCTAATGTTATTTGAGTTTTTTAAAAGATGCTTGTATTATCCATTCTTTCAATTTTGCAGAATGCACACATTTTGTTTAGGCAGGCTTTTAATGCATAAGCACGAGAGCTTCTTATTGGAATGTTTTATTTATTTTTATTTTTTAACTTTTTATGTTTTTCAAATGATTTTTTATTGTCTTATATAGTATTTTTATTTAGTTAGTTATTTAGTTTTATTGAACATGTGTTTAGCTGACTGTCTCTGGAAGCTGCCTTTGTTCCACACTGGGAGAAAGCTGACATATAAATAAATTGTATTTTGTTTTAACTTATATTGTGAACCATCTTGAGTATCATATAGAGAGAAATATGGGTATAAAATACACAGATGGATGCAGTCTAGTCTTCAACACTAACTATGGTTTATCTCAATCCACTGGGTTGCGAATATGCAGACCACCAAATTATCATCTGCTTCATCCCACATTCAGCTGAAAGGGTTTCCACTGAAGATACAGAACTTTTAAAAAACACCATGATTTTAAAGGGAGAAAAAATTTTAAAAGAGTTTGCCACCAACCTCCTTCACAGCCAGGGGACATAAGACTTAATTAATACTCGTCAAGTGCTCTGAAAGCCCAGGAGTCTACATGTTTTCAAAGTGCAAAAAGATTAAGATGATTAATTCCTTCCCATACAATATCAGCCTGATTCATCTTTGATTCAGCTTCACTAGGTCCACACAGGGGAGAGAAATCCACCTAATAAAGGGGTATAAACAATAAAAAGTACAGTAATAAGCAATGTGTTGTTTGCCAATAAACTTAAAATTTCCCCTTTCAGGCAACAGGATTGGATGTTTTTCCTCCTCTCCTGAGTTGTATTTTATTGAGGAATAATTAGGGTCAAGATACTGTATGGTCTCTGGCAGAGCATGAATGTCTGCCAACATTCTTCCACTGGGCTTCCCTTTCTGCTTTCATGTGCAACTCAACTGACACCCATATTTTCACACTAAGTGTAATGTGGAGACAAGGTGGGGCTCTTTTGCCAGCTTAAAATTGTCTCTGTTGGCCAAAGACCTGACCCACATTGGCACCATTGGACAAAACATTCATACATCCCCTCTCAAATTGCAGCTACATTGCTAAAAGCAACCACTATCGTCAATGTTTGGTTTCGACAGAGATAAAATACGCATGTCTTGTGTTCTTTAAAAGGTAAACTGTACTTCTCCTCTCCTCTATGTATCCCAATATGGGATTACATATGCTATGTGGCTTCAAGTCATTTCTGACATATGGCAACTTTGAATCGAACTTATCACAGAGTTTTCTGGGGCTGAGAGTGTGTGATACACCCAAGGTCACCCAGCGCGTTTCCCCAGCTGACTGGGGAACTGAACTGTGGTCTCTAAGGCTGCAATTCAATGCTCAAAGCAGTACATCATGCTGGCTGTAAACAGTAGGACAAATGTGATATCACTACACATTACTGTGAGGGGGAAATTCAGATGGATAATCTTGACCAGCTTGCCAGGAACTTCAGCTTTGTGTGAATACAAAACCAAGAGGTGACCAACAGTGTTTGTTTTGTTTTTTCAATATGATGGATACTGCTCTGTCATTTCCACTGGCATTTTGTGTCATCCTGGGTGGAAGACAACCTATCGTCAGTGGTGTTGTTCAGCCAGTTCACATTGGTTTGCTCAAACAGGCTGTAAAACCTATTAAAAGTCATAGAGGCTGGGAAGGTTAGAAGGAGAGCCAGAGGTAGTGAAAGAAAGGAAGAGGAGGAAAAAACTGGAATGGATGAGAAGGACTCTACTAGTTTATAACACTATAAATAAATGCAACCTTATAAGAAGCAAACATTAATAAAATTTCAAAACCTCCCATGATAAAGGTAATCAAACTGCAAAATCAACACAAATAAAAATAACAAAAAAGGCACTATAAGAATAAAAACAGCATGAGAGTAACCAAATTAAATTGTTTAACCCTCTCAAAGGGCTACAGACCTAGTTTAATCCTTACTGACCTTAACCATTTTATTCTCAGAAGAGCCTATTTTGAACTTCAGGTCTGAGAATTCCCAGTGGGATAGGGGGTGTTACTGCAGTTACTAGGCCTACTTGGAGATACCCCCTAGATATCATTTTGATATCATAATTTGGCTCTCGTCCACCACCCCTCTCCACATGTTTGAGAAGCCCCCGAACAAGCACAGACTAGGCGCTGCCACTAATTGCTGGACATTCCATTCTCCACCCAGGCAGGCCAGAAATAGCCAGATCCTTGCTTTAGGAGACCTCTCTGCAAACACCCTCATTACGTATGCACGCTGTTTACAAAGGACTCCCTGCCCCAAGCAGGCAACCTGGCAAGCCAAATACTCAACTGCCAAGTACTATTTGCATACAGGCTAACTCTTTGTCAATTCGGACTTAATTCAATCGTGCTAAATTCTGACCTTTCCAAAGCTTTGTCCCGCTCCTAAATCACATTGTTTCCCCCAAGGATGGCATGGCCTGCAGTCACATTTCTCCCTATAAAAACCCCTGATTCCGAGACCTTCCTCGGATCGCTCCCGAGTTCCAGACTGTCTTGCTGTCACTTTGCCCGGTGAGCTTCCCCTCAGCCCCACATGCTGAGCTACATCGCATCCCAGCATAGCTCTCTATCTGCTTTCCAGGCTCCAGGAACAGGTTCCATATCACCCGAATCAACTATCCCTCTCAAAAATCCCGCTATCCAACTCAAACCTTTATTTTCCTTAGTTATCTGTGTGTGTGTGTTGCTTACATTGTGTGCCTGTATTTAATGAAGATCATTAATTAATGTGAGAAGTAAAATATATTTTAGGTTCTGCAATATTATTAATAGTATTACTAACATATTATTAGCTTATAGCTTATAACACATTTTTAAATATATTTATACACACATATGCTTTGGAATAGTATTGTTGCAAAACAATGAAGTCTAAGAAGCATATTTTTAGAACTGGCAGCTTGGAGCAAGAAGACCTTGGAGCAAAAAGAGAACCAGACAGATAGATAAGGATTCAATAGTGGGATGTATATACCTCCTTGTGGGATGGTACTCCTCCTTGGGATGCAAACTGAAGGTCAGAAAAAGCTGAAAGGAGCAACTAAGCTGATAAAAAAAGACAAGACAGGAATTTGGCACTCTTTAGCAAAATGGGAGGTTAGAATCTGTTTGATGGGCATTTTGAAATTACAAATGAGAATTAAGGCACCACGAGGGAAAAGCGTGATTATACTGTAAATATGGTGAAGGGGGCATGTAACTTCTTAGGCGATTCTGATAGGGTTGTAACTTTTGGGTCCTGTCCAAGGGGAGGGAAGCTGGCGTAGTGGGAGGGTGTCCTTCTCTCTGGAGAGCACCCGTGTCTGCAGAAATGTATTATTTTTAAAAAATAAATGCTTGATGCTTCAGCCGATCCTGTGTTAAATTGTTTCATGAGTCTTATCAGCAATTTCTCACAATTAATTTCCAACACCGTTTGCTTCTTGACTTGGCCTGATCCCATAAACATTGGGTTACAAGATCCTGCTGCGTTACCCTGCCTCTCGTTTTGCCAGCAGTGCTCTAAGCTAATTTTCCCCAAAGTGTGTTGTTGTTTGGTTATGTAGGTGTCCCTCCCGGGACCCCCAGTAAACAGGGTGACAGGGGATTCTGGGAGATGTAGTCCAAATAAGTAGCTCTGCTTCATAGATGCACAACCCATCCCTGAATTTTCCCCTGTACCCTTATTGTGAGTTTAGAGGCATAAATGTATAGGATTAGCATCACCTTGCTGCTGCAGTGAAAGACAAGCAAAATGCAAATCCAAATAACTTCATTAAGATGCTGAGCGTCAAAGAAAGGCGGAAGATAAACCACTCCAGAGAGACTGTCACAGTTCACATGTTTGCAGAAATCTGACTAATAATGATACCTTGTTGCTCAGAATGCTAATTAATGGCAATTATTCCAGTCAAGTATTATAACACTCAGGCACTGATGTTGTGATCTGATGCAGGTATATTGTTGTTGAAATCTTATTTTTCTGCCCCTGTGTATCTCTTCATTCCTATTCTTTTCATGTGTCCAGGAGGGGCGGGGGCATATCCATATGTATAACAGGGCAGGTGCTTTCCACGCAGACAGATTAGTTAGTGTTGTGGGGGTTTATGCAGGGGTTGGGAAGAGTTCTGATACTGGAGCTCCCCCTCAAAGGTCACACCTCCCTATTTATGTTATGGCCTATGAAGCATCTGCCTGGGGATGATTCATTGTACTATAAAACAGGTGGGCAACTATGGAACGATAGGGATTTGCATTAGCCAGCCCAATTCTAGAGACCTTGGAGGGACAACTCACTTCCACACCAATTCTCACAAAAGAAAAGAGCCCCAAAGGCCCTTTAGAAGCCATTTTCATCAGCCTTTTGAGCCTGCCTGGCCAATTTTCGGCTCAGGAAACACCTTCTTTTTAACAGCAGGAAGTGAATGAAAACCTGTTTGCATCCTTTTTCAAAATAGACCTGTCTTGGGCCTCAATTGGCCAGGAGTGGGCCTGAAAAGTGATGAAAATCCCCACCCAAAGCTAGAACAAGTGGGGGCAGAAATGGTCTGAAAAAAATTGCTAAAATCATGGAGGGCTGGCAGGGGTCCACACCCAGACGTGGTAGAACCCTTCATGTCCCCTAGAAAGCTTGCAGGGGCATTTTGGATCAAAAAGTGTTTTATAAAAACTTTTTGCAAGATATTTTTAACTGTCTAGGAGCCACAGAAATGGCCCTGGGGAATCACATGGAGCCTGCCAAGACACACTTTGCCCATTGTGCTGTAAAAGGGGGTTAGGAGGCAGCAGTGTGCTTGGAAAATCTCCTCTTTTTTTGCTATAGCTCCCAGAATCCCCAAGCCAACATAGCACTACACTGTTATAGTGCTATTATTCCACTTTCAACATCCTGTGGAATTCTGGGGTTTGCAGTTTACTGAGGCCCAAGAGCTCTCTGGCTGAGAATTCTAAAGGCCCCTCCCTAAGCTACAACCCACAGGATTCCATTGGATGTTGAAAGTAGCATAATAGCACAGTATAGTGAGGAAAGTGAAAAGTCTTCAGCCAGGCTAAAATGGAATCTTGAGCTTTTAATCCAAAATGCAAAAAAATCTTGCAAAGAAATGTAATGATTTAGACTACCAGTCTAAAGTAGGAACCTTATAAAAGGAACATAAAGTCATTTTCTCCTTCTGTTTGATTATTTTCTTGTTGTCTGACTCCCATGCTAATCGGGAACTTGAAAACATGTTTTATTTAGTGACATGCAACTTGAAAGCCACATTATCACCTCATTCTCTTGCTAGAATCATAGAATCATAGAATCATAGAAATGTAGAGTTGGATGAGACCACACAGGCCATCCAGTCCAACCCCCTGCCATGCAGGAACACCCTCAAAGCACTCCTGACAGATGGCCATCCAGCCTCTGCTTAAAAACCTCCAAGGAAGGAGACTCCACTACATTCCGAGGCAGCAGATTCCACTGCTGGACAGCCCTGACTGTCAGGAAATTCTTCCTGAGGTTCAGGTGGAATCTCCTCTCCTGCAGCTTGAATCCATTGCTCCTTGTCCTGGTCTCTGAAGCAGCAGAAAACAAGCCCTCTCCTTCCTCTACATGGCATCCCTTCAAATATTTAAACATGGCTATCATGTCCCCTCTTAACCTTCTCTTCTGTAGACTAAACATACCTAGCTTTCTAAGTCTATCCTCATAGGGCATGGCTTCCAGGCCTCTCACCACTGTGAATTACCCAATTGCTCTTGCAAATGGTATCACTACCATTCCTGCTCTGGAAAAAAAAAAGGGTAGGGTTCTGAAGTTACACCTCCCCCCAAAAAAATTCCTTGATTGCAATCTATTTCCATCAGCAGCCTTTGAGATGGAAATTAGTGCCTTTGCCCTCTCTTGAGAGGACAGTCATGAAAAGGCTACCAGTGGTGCATCTGATTAGCTATACAGCAAAAATACAAGCAGCCAGTGCTTCTACAGTCCTTCCAACAGCAGCCATGTTGGCTGGCTCACATTTCACTTTTTATCACAATCCTGAAAATCAGAGGGTGGCAGAGAAGAAGCCAAAGTGCCAGAGGCACTCAAATCAATTCTAGATAAATGTGTCAGATAATATAAGCCTTCCTTTCCTCAAAATTAAATCACCATCGAGTTATATTTCTAACACTACTCCAAAGGTCTACAAGGTTTTGGTATATGAGATTCTTCTCAGGTGTCTGTGACAGATCAAAATGTTCAAATACTGGAAGGAGAGACATTTATTTTTAAATGCCTCCACACCACCTTTTAGTGTTTTTTTTTAAAAAAGCCCACACATACACACACACATACACGCACACACATTGCATGCAAAAAAATAAAATGTAAAAACTCCACTGAGGGTGCTATTAATATATATGACGATTCAGTCTCTGAGTGCTAAATCTTCTACAGAAGTTTTACTTTCCTTAAAATATAAGCCACTGTGATTAAACCTGACAAGGAGCCTTTAAAGGTTAGTTTACTGTGCTAGGAGCGTTCTTATTCAGCAGCCTAGTTCATTGGACATACTTCATCTCCTTCAAGTCCCGCTTAGTACTTGTTCATGCGTCTGATGAAGGAGGAGCTGGATGAGTCTCATCTATAAAAGCTTATGGCTCAATAAACTTGCTATTATTCTTCAAGGTGCCGTAGAACTAATGTCGGTTGAGAAAACTCTCAGCTCACGAATAAGTGGCACCCCTGAAGGTATATTTACAGTTCTCAGGGGTGGAGACTGAAAACCTCCTGAAGTTCTGGGGTGGGTGAAGAGTGCTCTTTTTCCCATAATACAGGTCAGAAATCCATTGTGGTGTAGTGGCTTGAAGTTCTGGACTCTGGAGACTACAGTTCAAATCCCTGCTCACCCTTGGAAACCCACTCGGTGATCTTGGGCAAGTCACCCTCTCTCAGCCTCAGAGTAAGGCAGTGGCAAACCCTCTCTGGAGAAATCTTGCCAAGAAAACTCCAGAGGAATATCTAGAGTGGGGCAACTGGGGTCTGTGCCCCTGATGCCAATACAGGGAGCAAAAGAAAGAGGACCCGCCTGCCTGCCCCCCCACAGCCTGCTGCCCCCACCATTGCCACTTGCCCTGCCTCTCACCTGCCACTGATCACCCTGGCCCCACCGCCACCACCACTCACCCCATCACCCCACACCTTTTGCCCCACCCCAGCCACCACTCACCCCAGCCCCCAAACCTCTTGCCCCGCCCCTGCCATCACTCACCCCCACCCCATTCTCCCTACTCCCACACCCATCACTGCTTGCCCTACCCCACCAGGGTTCTTCCTGGCCTGGTTTGATGGGGGGGGCAGTGGCAGCATTAGCATCTATGGGTGCAACTTCAATGCTTGCCCTAGGCACTGTTGAGCCTCAGTACGTCACTGGAAGACTCCATGATAGGTTTACCTTAGAGTCGCCATAAGCTGGACATGCCTTCAAGGTACACAACAACAACAACAACAACAAATACTAGTCAGTAGGTTGGGACACAATATTTGTCATTATTTTCTTCCTGACTGAAAAAAAAATGTTTTCCCTAATGCTCAGGTAATCCAGTCGGAAGAATAGCACAGTAAAATAGCAATTTTTCACAAAAAGGCAGTGTGGCTCTCTGGAAACTGAGTTTTTTTGGAAGGGAGATTGTTACCATACCCTACTCCTCTTATGAGATATGCAATTTTCATAAATTGGACATATTGATGACTGGAGAACACAACCAAAGTCACTTTGACTGAAGAACATGTTTCAGGGTCAAGCTGACCTGAGATGTATTGAGGGTCATAAGTTCAGAGAGGAGCAGGCAGAAAACCCAGCTTGTGCTAATCCTTTACCACTCTAGGTTCTTTGTGTTTCTAAAAACAAAGAAAGACAACTTGCCCAGATCAGTGAACAATCAGAGACCATCCCTCCAACTTATCCTATGGAGATCTTCCGTATGCACCTTACTTGGCCAAACATTAAGAGATTGTCATGAATTCCACTGATGTTTTATTACTCCAGGGTTAAGCAATCATCCCATTCCAGACCCTCTTTGTCAATCCTATGAGAAAGCCATTGTGGCTTTGTCATTGCACCCCTTCAGTGCAGGAAACTGGATTATAAACCCTAGCTTCAACCTTAGCCTTTCTGTAGCATGTTGGACATAGTGCATTGTTCGTGGTGCCCCAAACTGCCATTCCTCCATGCTACCCTCAGACACTCTCAGAGCCACTATGCTGTGACTCCTTCTTCAAGAACAGTAACTATAACCCTTTCTACCCAATCTCTCTCTATCTCACCTTTCTTGCCTCACTTTCCAATAGCTTTGTATGGTTCGTAAGAGTGTCTGATTTCTCATATGTTTGTCAATTCAAATAAAATACTTTGTTAACCTTAATTGGAGTCCTCTCTACAGTTAGTATTGGTATACATAGGTGAAAAGATCCTACCATTACCTTCCTCTCACAAGTCTCCTTTGAGCTATAATTTCCCCCAAATTCTAAGGAGATGCTGGCATTGCAGGTGGACCCCAACACCCCCCACCTCTTAGAGTAACAGCATTCCCAATTAATCCTCTGCCATCCCACCTTTTGGGCCACTTTTAAAATGTCCCAATTTTTCTCTTTTCCTCTCTCTTTCCACCTTTGTTCCAAGCTTACATCAGTTGCTGCAAACTGAGTTCAAAATGCAAAAGTGCCCTGGTGGTGCAGTGGTTAAATGCTGGTACTGCAGCCGCAATGTTGTGAGTTCAATCCTGCAGGGTTCCAGGTTGACTCAGCCTTTCATCCTTCTGTAGGTCAGTAAAATGAGTATGCAGCTTGTTGGGGGCAATTAACTAAACACATTGTACACCGCTTAGGGAGTGCTTCACACTGATAAGCAATATAGAAATGTAACTGCTATTGCTAACTGCTAAAAGTAGTTTGTATTCAATTCATTGCCCAGGAATGCCAGAGGGCAGGTTGTTGGGCCAAAATCTTCCCATTCCCAGTAAGCTCAGGCAAAAGCATACTTCTGCTGCCTCTCCTAGCTTGTGTGTTCTTCCTCATTTTTCCATCAAGATCACACTCTGATATCACTTGTCCTAGTTTTGACTACAAAATGCTGGCGGAGGGGAGAGAGGAGCCCCAATAGGTTATATACCTTACCAGACCTGGCTTTTTAGAAGCCACAGTGATGATTGCTGGTTGGGAGGGGGGAGGCTTTAATTGACCTCTCCCCATGTTTTTCAAGCTGAAAGAAGGGGAAATTCAGGTACTTAGGGAAAATGTATCCTTATCAGTAAAAAGGTATGCTAGCTGAACAAATGTTGGGGTTATACTGTCTTGTCCCTACCTTGTACAAGTTATCTCTGAGGCACTGCTAAAAAGTTGTAACATCCCAGAGGGGGAAAAAAGAGGCCTGCAGCACTATGCCTCTAAATGACTTAGGATATGTGTATATAGCTGTGTTTCCATAGAAACAGAATAGGATAGATAGAAACCTAACAACTTTTCCCCCTGTTAGCCTTACCCTACTCCCACACAGCTTAAAATCTCACTACAGATCTCCTTGTAATGAAATTGTGTCCTCAGTTTTCCCTAAAGCCATATGGTACAGTGATAAGAGTGCTGGACTGGGGCTTGGGACATTGAGGCTCCCGTCCTCAGTGAACAGTGAAATCCACTGGCTGCAATTCAACATTCTATCAATATAGCATAAATAGACACATGTGAAGATATGCTATACCAGGAATCCATATGCAGAATAGCAACACTGTACAACAGATGTCAATGACTGCGTGCCACTGAGTGATGTGTGCAACCACAATGCATAACATTGCTCTATGTGCAATTTTCCATCTGCCACTGTTAGCAAAATAAGTCCATTGTGCAAAGGCAAAAGATTTGCCCTGCATGCATAATCTGATTTACACATGTGCTTGTCACTAATAGAGGGCCAGCATGATGTAATGGTTTGAGTGTTGGATTACGACTCTGGAGACCAAGGTTCCAATCCCAACTGAGCCATCGAAACCCACTGGGTGACCTTGGGCAGGTCACACTCTCTCTTAGCCTCAGAGGAAAGCACAGGCAACCCCCTCTCTGAGCAAACCTTGCCAAGAAGGCCTCAAGATAGGTTTGCCTTAGGGTCAGAGTAAGTCAGAAACTTGAAGACACATAACAGCAATGTCGCTAACAGCATGGCAGCCAAAGTATGACATTGCACCAGCACTTTCTTTCATCCTGACTTACCTCACAAGTTGTTGTTCAGTAGGAAGAGAGCCATGAACATTGCCTTAAAAGTGGAGGGGGGGAGAGGCAGCTAATAATGTAGCTCATAAATAAATATACTGCATAAATAAGGCCATTTTGGCACTACACTGTTATAGTGCTATTATTCCACTTTCAACCTCCTATGGAGTCCTGGGGTTTGCAGTTTAGGGAGGGGCCTTTAGAATTCTCAGCCAGAGAGCTCTTTGGCCTCAGTAAACTACAAACCCCAGAATTCCACAGGAAGTTGAAAGTGGAATTATAGCACTATAACAGTGAAGTGCCGAAATGGCCTAAATCTCATTTCCTTATTCCAGATGTGTGCACAAACACTAACCAGGTTACTCCTTAATTAGGTTCCTTTCATACTTTGATTTTAAATCCTAGTTTAGATGGGAATTGTGGTTAATTATACTGTGGTGGTGACCCCACATAAAACCATTTTTAAGACTGAGAGGATATTACATACTTGGGTGAATTCACCCTGGAGAAGGGAATGCATATTACTGAATGCACATCATTGCTTCTCAGTTAGCAGATTGTGATCTGCAAAAAGCCAGTACTACATTTACCATCTTCATGACACTGCAGATTGTGCCAGCATATTTATGGCTATGTCACTACACCATTAGCTGAAAGTTTAGACCAAATTGCTATTCCTATCAAGTCAATCAAAATGCCCATTTATCCACTGTAATAATTTCTTTCACTAGCAAAGGTAAGGAACTCTGAGTAGATTAAAGCTTCTTTGAGTACCTTTTTATGGGAGTACGGCTTCAAAGGCTAATTGAGAATAGAAACAACATTTGTAAAGAAGACCAGCAAATTGGACAAAATGGACCAAAACATAAAAACGAACAGTGGGAAATGATGTTTGTGCATTCCTAGGCTACTAGAGAGCTGCAGTCTTCTTTCCAAAGAAAATGAAGTTTTCTCCTTGAAATCACCCTGAAAGTCTCATAAATTGATCTCGGCACCACAGGGCAAAGAACTCACTGTACCACTTCTCCCAATTTCAAATGCCTCCCAATGCCTTTGATGGGAATCAAGGATGCTCAGTTTGCTTCAGGAGGCACCCGGCATCTGGAACCACACTGCCTATAATGTGAAGCAGTGTCGGAAAGCATAGAAAATGTCTCTGTCTAAATAGGAGCTGCAAGTAGAGACCTGAAAATATTTTGGAGGAATGAGTTTTCTTAATACAAATGCCCCATCCATTCATTCCCTCAGATATGTTACCTCTTTGCCACAGGCAGCCACCTCTGTACCATATCACAAAATTAAGTAGCTGCCTACCTGAAATGGATAGAAGTTGTTCCCTATAAAAGGGATGATGGGAATTGCGGTGTCATGCTTTAACTAGAAGAATTCTCCTCAGATGACAAGAAGATCAGGAGGGTGGGCTCCAGCAGCAGGAATCTGAGGGAAAGTTCTCACCACCAATCTCCTCTCTGAGGCCATCTGAGGCAGAAGTGGAGCCCTTCTACAGAGATCCTACTCCCATATCCCCATAAAACAGAAAAAGAAGTCCAAATATTGAGTCATCCTCCCCTTGTGAAAGTGGCTGGCACAAATGACAGTTGTGTGGAAGTTCTAGTTCTGGGCTTGCCTCAGATTTTGAATCTGAGTTCTGACCGTGGTCTATGACAGCACGTTTAATGGTTGTGTAGAAGAGGGAACTTCAGCAGGTGCTTCTGGTCATCTAGTTGTATCACAAGCAACACCTGTTGAAATTCTTTCTCCTACTCAACAATTACATGTACAGAAGCCCTTTCCAGTTTGCCATCTGGCAACGCTGCCTGACGCCATCACACCACCAACAACTGTCTGTTCCTATTTCTTTAGCCTTGGTCTTGTTCCTGGTAGGTATGCATTTTTTCTGTCTTTTCTTTTTTTTCTGCCAGCATCGTATTTGCATAGACACTTGTAACTTGATGTGTAGGGTCTCCTTGGGAAGATATCCTGTTTAACACATTTGCCTTGCACAACACAGCTCAAAAGATACCAATTAGGAGACAGCAGGAGCCTAAGAAGACACTGTCTGTCATCTGGGCTGGGAGAGAAAATTGGCTATCAATTATTGAAGCTTCTCAGCTGCAAGGTCTGGAAATGATTTTCTCACAAAACACCTGTGCCATGATGAAGGTGGCTAAAGAGGTAGATTGTGTGTGAGTGCATCTCTGTGTCTGTGTGGGAGGAAAGAACATCCTTGTTCATTAAAATGAGGTCTTATCTTTCTCTCCTAGCCCATTCACATAGCCACTTTCTTGTATATGAGAAGCAGTTTCAAAGATTTAGATCATGTCTTTGCCCTGCCTCAATCACTAACTGGTACAGGTGCTTCACATGATATTGTCTATATGCCATCCTTGAGTGTTCCTCCACTGCTTTTACCTCCCTCCCCAACAATGTAGAAAATTCCTCAGGATGGAAAGAAAAGAATGAGGTCCATCCACAGTTACAGCACTTTGATCTCACTTTAACTCCCATGGCTTCTTCCTATGGACTCCTGGGGCTTCCTGTTTTTTCTTCTTCTTAAAATAATAAACACAAAAGAGAACTACCAACAAACAACAATTAAGCAACACAAACTGTAAATGCAAAAGAAAAACAAAGCATACAAACCACAATAGACAGTCTAAATAAAACAATAAAGATAATTACACTCAACTCTACATAACTAAAAATTGGTTCCTACCTCTGTTGCAAGTAGCAAATAATCATCGAATAGTAACCACTAGCCATTAAACTCAAAAGTAATATAAAATTTTAAAATTATTGCTTAATCTAAACTGAATTAGTTCTTGATTTAAATCTTAATCTAACATTAAACAAAGTAGTCAATGGTAAATAATATCAAATAAGTACCTCATAGGTTGTTGTGGGTTTTCCGGGCTTTGAGGCCATATTCTATTAGTATTTTCTCCCGACGTTTCGCCTGTATCTGTGGCTGGCATCTTCAGAGGATCTGGTGGCATGGAAGTGAGACAGAGTATATATACTTGTGTAGTCCTTGGGTGGGAGGGAGCAATTTTCATGTGTTAGAACTGGCCTGTGTGATGGTTTACTATTAAATGGGATATTCCCCAGGGTTGTATTGTTCTTTTTGAAAGCACAGAAATTCTGGATCATTCTGACAACTACTATGTCAGACTACACAGAGACGCCATTGAAATCCATAAACACACGGACAATTTCAACAGGAAAGAGGAAATTTGCAAAGTAAACAAAATTTGGCTACTAGCACTGAAGAACACTAAAATCAAGACTCAAAAATATGCCAATGAACAACACCCAGACTCTGGAGGTCCCTCTACGAGAAACAATACAATAGATTACTAATGTACTTAATGCACCATTATGCATGTCCCCTGACTAACAACCCTGGGGGATATCCCATTTAATAATAGGACATCACACAGGCCAACTCTAACACAGGCTAACTCTACCCAGTGGGAGGAAGCAATTTGCATATGTTAGAGTTGGCCTGTGTGATAGACAGATATACTCTGTCTCATTTCCATGCCACCAGATTCTCTGAAGATGCCAGCCACAGATGCAGGCAAAACATCAGGAGAAAATACTGATAGAACACAACCTCAAAGCCCGGAAACCCCACAACAACCAATAGATTTCAGCCGTGAAAGCCTTCAACTTTATGAAGTACCTAATAGTGCTAACTTACTTATTAAGGAAAAAAAGAAAACATTCTTAATCATTCTAAAGACTTGCTGTTTCTTGAGATCTTTGCTCAAGGAGCTCTACTATTGTAGTTCAGGGGAGTGGACTAGAACAGTGGTTCTCATTCTATGGTCCTCCAGTTGTTTTGGACTCCAGCTTCCAGATCCCTTGCCCCTGGGTAAACTGGCTGGAACTTCTGGAAGCTGAATTCCAAACACCTAAAGGACCAAAGTCTTAGAACTGCCAGTCTAGAGAATTCCTAATACCTCACCAAGGTACAAATCCCAGAATTGTTTAGGACAGAGTCATGGCAGTTCCAGTCAGTGATGTAGACTCAAGTCAACTGATTCAGTCTCAAGTGGGACTTGAGTTGCTTCAGTGACTCAGCTCAGACTAAATAATAAATTATGCACTGATTCAACTTGACTCTTGACTTGTATATTTTTAGTAACTGACTTCCTGTCCTTGGTTCAGTGACATAACACATTCATCCAGGAACCTTACGACTTTGAACAAGGTTTCCATCCCTTTTTGCCTACAGGTCACATGACAATTATCTGTCCCAAGACCAAAGCCTGGGGCATTTCTCAGAGGAGAACAGCAAAGGGGTCAGGCAATGGGCTTGAAATTTGCTCAGCAGCTGTCCCTCCTGCATATTGGAGGAGCCTTCTAAAACTTGAGATCAGAAGACAAGAGTGCAGGGAGCATTTCTCAGAGGGGAATAGCAAATGTGTTAGGCAACAGGCTTGAGGAGGAAGGATCCTTCCTTCTAAAGCTTTTGAAGCTTCAGTAATGGGGAGTAAGAAGGATCCTATTCCCCACGTCTGAACTTGCAGATGGCAAAAATCACAAATGTGGTGGACTGACTCTGCTTAAATTGTTATTGGTCTCTGTCCAGAAATTCTGGACTATAGGCTGGGGAATAAAGTTGGCTCTCAGACTTGAGACAACTTGAAAGTATCTTCAAGGACTTGAGACTTGATGGTAGAGATTTGAGACTTGACTTGAGACTAGAAGTGAAAGACTTAAATAAATCACTGGTTCCACTCATATCAAGCTGCTTTATTTCTGCAGTGTGATATGCGCATGGAAGAGCAACATAACACTTCCTAATTGGTACAATGAGGAGCTTTCCATCGAGCACAGTAAAAATTGCATTATGGCACTGTAATCCTACTGAACTACTCAGTTTAGATCACTGGGAAGGGATCCCTGGTGGAAGAACCATGTCTATAAGAAGCAAGAACTTATCACTGTGACAAATGTAATGCAGTGTTCATGTGCACTGGGTTAATAGATGAATGCTTAACAAAGTTCTATTAGGGTTTATGTGATATTTTTGTATTTTGTTTCAGGGTTTGTGGGGGCTTCCCTGTTGAAGCTGCAAGGTTCTTTGTACTTGGTTATATGAGAGAAGGTTCTGAGAGACATGAAGGCTTTGACATTCATTTGCCGACTTGGAGAGTGAAGAGATTTCATTGCCAACTCCTGGCTTTTTCTTGGTGTATTGAACTCAGGGGATGTTCTCTTTCTCTGTATTACCCATCTGTGGATTATATTTATGTTGTTGTTTCAACTGACTATTCTAAAAGCAATTCCTTCCAAAGTTTATAATTCTGTATGTAATATCCATTGAAAAAGTTTATTAGCTCCAGAGGACCTAAAAGAGAGGTGCAGCCAGTAAGATAATATCCAATATCTGTTTATGAACTGCTTTTGTTGCTGTTGTGTGCTTTCAAGTCATTTCTTACTTATGGGAACCCTAAGGCTATCACGGGATTTTCTTGCCAAGATTTGCTCTTCCCTTCCTCTAAGGCTGAAAGAATGTGACTTGCCCAAGGGATCTCAGCAGTTTTCCATGGCTGGGCAGGAACGTGAACCCTGCTCTCCAGAATTGTGATCCGATGTGCAAACCGCTACACCACGCTTGTGTAATTTTTCCATGAACTGCTTTTAGGGCTTAGCAGTCTTCTGTTCAGATGCTGGCTTTACTACTGCTGCAGTATTTTTTGTCTTGTTTTTTGTTTCACTCCTAGCTGCCAGTTTTATTCTTTGCATTATCATGTACAATCTCCAGTCACTGTTTTCTTGTTTGGGCTTCATATTTGTCTAATATAGTGTACACCACCAAGAAAATTGTGGAGGTTTATCTACAAATGTTGCCAGTATGTTTATCAGTAAAATACCATGGTCTGAAAATACAGATTCTGCCGAGCTCCACTTGCAAGAGATTGTTCTGCTTTTGCCTCCGTCCTATCTCACTAACTTGGACCCATCCCAGATTTCATGGTGGTCCACTACCATGCCATCATGCCCTCTCCAAAAGAGGGGCAATGGTGAAACCATCCTCTGATTGTGCCTGCAAAAGCCTTTGCTCCAATTGTCCCTAAGTTCTTGCTTGGGAATGTAGCCAATATTTGGAGAAGTTACTTTTTGGACCATAGCTCCAGAACCCCCCAGCCATCAACATCCCCAGTTGGGGAATTCAGGGATACGTAGTCCAAAACTATAATTACTCCAACCTTTGCTTTTAATCTAAAATTAATTGACAAGTTTAGCTGCCAATCACTGAGTATTGAAACCAAGTTGATATCTGAAGGTATGAAGTAGGTCTGTCACCCACACACAGTGCAACACTTTCTTGTCCTGTTCTAAGAAAGATTTAAAGTTGTTTTAAAGTTGTTTTAAAGCATTTAAAATTATTCTTAATCTTTTAAAAATTGTCATACAGTTTTACATTGGTTACATTTTTGTTTCCTTTGCTTCTTTCAGAGATCTTTTGACATGGAGCAAGATTGTTACAGTTGTTGTGTTCCTTCAAGTTGTTTCTGATTTGCGGTGACATTAAGGCCAATCTACCACAGGGTTTCCTTGACAAGATTTGTTCAGAGGGTGTTTGGCACTGGTTTCCTCTGAAACTGGGAAGATATGATTTGTCCAAGGTCACCAGTGGGTTTCCATGGCCAAGTGGGGATTTGAAAATTGGTCTCCTGGAGTCCTAGTCCAACCGCTCAAACCACAACACTATGCTGGCTATCAGGCAGAATAGAAATATTTTAAATAAATTCCAATATTTTAGTGGTAAGAATATTACAATAATTATGTCTTAATTCAGTACTGCTCTATTTAGAAGTGACTACAAGGGAGATGAAACAAATTACTAATCTAGAGTCAGGCATCATCCTATTATTCTAGATGTCATCTAAAATCACTTGCACAGGGAAGAAAATACATTGCTAAACAGTGTCCCTTTCTGTCTGCTACAAGTCAGATGTGTTTAATACAAATTACCAAGAGGTTCCTGAAAGCCCTAGCACAAGCTGCTTCTGTTTTGGGTCAATGATCAGCAAATGAATTCCTATGAAATCATCTTCAGCTGGTACTTGGCTTAAATCTAGGAGAGTCACATCCCCTCTTCAGCATTTCCTATTTCATAATGCAATTCTACACAAGAATACAGAGAATGAAGTGAGAGGATGAGATGGAAGAGTTCTGGGCTGTACCACTTCAAAATGCAGGTTTGGATCTGTTGTGTTTGCATTAGGAAGACAGTGACACTAAAGCCATTTCCACACTAGCCTGTTATAGTGCTATTATTCCGCTTTCAACATCCTATGGCAGGGCTTTCCAAATGGTGTGCTGTGACATGTTAGTGTGTCACCTGGAGTGTGTAGGTGTGTCACCTACAATCTTGGAAATGTATGTTATTATTTATAAATCATATTTTTAAAAATATATGAAAGGTTTTCATGAGATATGTTGTGTCCCCATACATTTTGTTGTTACAATTAATGTATGTGTCTGTATCTCTTATAAGGGGTTAGTTTAACCTCCGGGTTGCTAGTAAAACTGAAATTACTGTGTCGCAAAATGATGCATGTCTAAAAACTGTGTCACCAACATGAAAAGTTTGGAAAACTCTGTCCTATGGAATCCTAGGTTTTGCAGTGAAGCCCCTCCCTAAACTGCAAACCCTAGGATTCCATAGGATGTTGAAAGTGGAGTAATAGCACTATAGCAGGGTAGTGTGGAAATGGTCTACACCTTTCTCTCAGAAGTGTGCACTTAATGTATGTTAGCAGTCAGATGTTCTCTGCAGAGAAACTATGACCACATCAAACACAATAGTTTAGTATACCCTAGAACTTTTGAATCTACTCTTTTTGTGAGCTACATGTCCCATTCACTCATTCTTCTGTTTTATGACAACTGTCAGTGCACCAAATTTATATTCATTCAACTAAAGTGGAATGAGCCTACTATATCTAAGTGCTCATACCCAGTCTCGTTTTACACAGTTAAGGTTGGGTTTCTCCAACCTCTGATGGAGAACAAGGTGGAATCCTTCCTTCATTAGTGTACTTGAAGCCAACAGGAGAGTGGAAGCATATTTCAACAGGCATAATAGCAGTGCCTTAATCTGCTACACATGAGGGCAAGATGCTAGTTTAGAGGAACAGGGCAAGCTATGTGGCACACACAGACCTCTCCTCAAAATCCTGCTTCTCGAGGCATCCACATCACTTTGCTTACTAGTAGGGCCAGCCCTGACTTGCAGATAGAGCCTTTAGCCATTTAACTCTATGGCTGCTGAATCCATTTAAGCCTCCTGCTGAACATACAGTACAGTAGCCCCTCCACATTCACGAGGGTTAGGGGCACAGAACCCTTGTGAAAATGGAAAAATCTTTTATAAATAACTCCCACCCCTGTGATTTCCCTCCAGAGCTTCCCTCCATTCCTTTGTCTCTGGCCCCAGCATTAGGGGCTGAGGGAGAAAAAGAGACAGTAAAGTACTTACCAGTACTTTCCCCTCATAGGGAGAAGAACACAGGTCTTCCCTTCTAGTGACTTCTGGTGGCCACGCTGAGAAAGGACAGGTAGGAGCAAAGAGAGAACCTGACCAATCAGTAGCCATTACACAACAGAAAGTGCAGCCACATGGGAGAGAGGACATGCCTTCAACAGTGGGAGGGGGGCTTTGTTCAACATCCATTTTAAAAACAAGCCTGACGAGCAATTCAAAGGAATGGGAGAAAGAAAATGTGGGGAGGCAAGCACATGCCTCACGAATGATCAAGTTCATGAAGGTCAAACCCACAAATGTAGAGGGAGAACTGTAATTGAAACTGAGGCCAAAAAGTATGATCAAGCTCCTGCTTTTATCCATTCTGGGACCAAATATGAGGAATGTCCTATATGCATCCCCAGGTCTTATAGAGAAGATTTAATCTCCTTTGATGGAAGCATATAAAGCAGTTGTTCTTAACCTGGGGTCCACGGAGCCCTCACAGGGAGTCTGCAAAATCCTATTTCTGGACACCAACAGCAGTGGCAGCAACAGGGACACAGCAGCTGGGAGGGTGCCAAAATTGAGCTCTCATTTGCAAACAAGGGAACAGTTTGAGCATGTGTGCATGCCTTCTACTGTGTCTCTTTCATCAAGGATGTAGCAGCAGAGAGTGTGGCTGCTGAGGCACATGGTGGCAGGCATGTGCACACACATAAACTGTTCCCTTGTTGGCAAATGACGGAGCATTTGGCACATGCACAAACATACACAGTCACATCTTTGATGAAAACAACGGAGCAGTTTGAGCATGCACACACATGAGCTGCCATGTCCTTTAGTGACAACACCTCCTGTTGCCACATCCCTGATGAAAGGGTCAGGCAGCAGGCATGTGTACATGCCCAAACTGCTCCCTCATTTGCAAACGAGAGCAGTTTTGACACCCATACCCCTCCCACTGCCACATCCCTGACAAAAGAGACACAGTGGCAGCCTTGTGTGTGTACCCAAACTATGACTCTTTGAATCCGCACTCAGCCATGGAAACTCAGTAGGTGGCCTCAGTCAAGTAACATTTTCTCAGCCTCAGAGAAAGGCAAAGGCAAAGAATATAGCCAAGGAAAAGCCCATGATAGATTCACCTTAGGGTCACCAATACTCAATTTTCAAAGGGGAGAGACATGATAACCAGAAACAACAGGAGTACTTTGTTGTTGTGTGCCTTCAAGTCATTTCCAGTGTATGGCAACCCTAAAGCAAACTTATAATGGGGTTCTCTTGGCAAGATTTGTTTGGAGGGGGTTTGCCTTTGCCTTCCTCTGAGACTGTGTGAATATGACTTGCCCAAAGTCACCCACTGTCTGAGCAGTGATTTGAATCCTAGTTTCCAGAAACCTTAAATAAATATATACTTCAATATTTAAATAATTAGTTGAATATTTAAACCTAAATTTAAATATTTAAATTTTGAATTAAGTCTGGCAACAAATTATATTTACAGGGGGTCTCTGGTAAAGAAAAGGCTTAGGACCACTGCTATAGCGGATAAGATGAAGGTTAAACAGTATGTTTTGTTCAAATGAAATCAGTTTTTTGTGCTCTCACCTCCACTGCCTGCAAAATAGCAGTGTTAACATTCAACCACTGTATTCTGTTCTCACAATTGAGGACAAATAACTTCCTCAGTTTTCTCCCCACTGCAGAGATAGCAAATATTTATGTACAGTTTTTGCCTATTATTTGCACATCCCAAAGTGGTTTGGGAAATTAATCTACGCAGAAATACCTATGGTCTTTTTATATGAGAATTGTGGAGTTTCACACAAAAAACCTGACTGTCACTAACAATATCCTGTTATTTCTGTTATTATTTAACATGACTGTAATATTGATTCACATAAAGGTGAACTGTGCTGAAGTGTAATGTCTCTATTCGAGGGCAGGGAACAAAGACATCGCACATTTTTAGGATCATTCTGCAAGTGAAGCCAGCAGCACATCCATTGCACAATGGGTCCAGTTCTGCAATGGTCATCATAGCATTGTCGGTCTCATTGGGCATCATGATGCTATGGGTCCCATTACTCTAGAAAATGCTCCAATACACATAGGCCCTTTCCGCATGAGGTGAATGAATCGCTCTGTGCCATTACTTACTGGCTCTTCTTGGGTCCGAAGTAACGCACACTGTCCCTTGAGCCCTTCCGCAGGGCTCCTCCACTGGTGCAGGGTGAACCGGAGCAGTGTGAGGTCTGTAGATCCGCACTGCTTCGGCTCAAAATGGTGACTTCCAGTGTCTTCATGGGAGTGAACCAACCGCTGATGCTAGCCACAACCACAGCCCACCCTCCGCTGATTTCAGGTTCACATTGGTGCGAGCCTGAGCATCTGCACAGGTAAGTGGGAACGCAATGGTGTGTTCCAGAAAATGTAAAGACTGGAATTTTCCTGTCTTTACTTAGCTTGATGGAGGACAACTTGGGGGCAGGTTGGATTGGACTAAGGTGCAGAACTAACTTAAATAGTCTGCACCTAGTCTGATCCAAGGTGCGGACAACCTCTGTGCCAGGATGCCTTGGCCTGTTTTAACTGCCTCGTGCAGAAAGGGCCATAATCTCAGTTTCACTAGAAGAGTTGCATATCATATCAGGGATATAGTTATGTCATCATAATGCTACATGTCATAACCTCTGATGCAGGCCTTGGGCACTGTTCCCAGACAGACACTTGTATATATGTGATTGTTTGTTTGTTTTGTACAAGACTGCTCTTTTCTGACCCCCAAAACAGCAATCTTTCACAACAAAACCATGACCCTAATTTTTTTTTCTGCGAGGTTGTTGGGTTTGTACAAGATTTTTGTTATGCACAATTTTTGTTGCACAAGATTTTTGTGATGCTGTTTTCCTGTGCAAACACAGACACACACAGATGGCCGTCTGGAAACAGTATTGTTTCTGGTCAGTAATCCAGATGAAACCTGACCAGTACAGAATATAGTGGGACTGTTATTCCCCTCACCTTGGAAACGATGCTTCTACTAAAGCAAGCTAAAATAGCATTTACTTTCTTTGCTCCAGTATCATACTGCTGGCTCAAGGTCAACTTATGCTCAAAAGTAATCCCAAGATCCTTTTCACATGTATTACTGCTGAGCCATGTATCCCACATCCCATATCTGTATATTGGGTTTTTGTGCCTAAATATAGAACTTTTCATTTGTCTCTGTTAAATGTCATTTTATTAATTTCCGCCCTGATTTTCAAATTTATCTAGGTCCTTTTGAATTCTGTTCCTATTTTGCAGGTGCATTAGCCACTTCTCCCAGTTTTATTTCATTCTCAACCTAATAAGGATTCCCTCTAGCCTGTCACCTAAATCATTGATAACAATGTTTAAGAGTAATGGCTAGAAACATGAGGCATTCCACTCAAGTCCTCCTTCCAGTTTGAAGTGCTGCCTTTGTTGATGACTGGTTTTCTTAGCAATTATGGATCCACATGACAGTGTCTCCATCTATTTTACATTTAATCAACTTCCTAATCAAAATATTATTGGGGACCTTATCAAGTGCCTTGTTGAAATCCAGATAAATGACATCCACAGCATTCCCAATATCTACTAAACTAGTGACCCAATCAAAAAAAAAAAAAGGTGATAAGGTTAATTTGGCAGGATTTGTTCTTTACAAACCCATGCTGGCTCCTACTGATCACTGTCTTGCCACTAAGATACTTGCAGACAGTCTCCTGTATAATTCATTCTAATGTTTTTCCCAGTATTAAGATCGGGATGACTGGCCTATAGTTTTCTTGATCTTTTTTGCCTTTTTGAAAAGAGGGACAATGTTTGCCCCTCTCCAGTCCTCTGGCACCTCATCTGTCCTCCAAGATTTCTCAAAAATTGTGGCAAAGGGTTCAGGGAGTACATTACCAAGTTTCTTCAGTACTCTAGGATGCAGTTCCTCTGACCTTGCAGATTTTAATTCATTTAGGTTAGCAAGTTGATTCCTGACTAACTCCCTGTCAATATTGATTTGCAATCCAGATCCCTTGCGAAGACCTCTGCTGCTTCATGGAAACATAGACCATTTCTGCACTAGACTGTTGCAGTGTTATTATTCCACTTTCAACATCCTATGGAATCCTGGAATTTGCAGTTTAGGGAGGGGCCCTCGAAGGCCCCTCGCTAAACTGCAAACCCCAGGATTCTATAGGATGTTGAAAGTGGAATAATATCACTATAACAGTCTGGTGTGGAAATTGCCATACAGTTCTCTTTTGGGGAAAAAACTGAAGCAAAATAGATATTGAGTAGTTCTGCCTTTTCATTGAGGTCTGTTAGCATTTTACCATCTTTACTGACAGCGGACCCACTGTCTCCTTGGTCTTTCTTTCACCTCAAATGTATTTGGGGGGGAAAATACCTTTTTTTGTTGATCCTTGCTTGCCTAACCAGTCTCAGCTCATTCAGATGTTTGACACCTCCTTAACTGACATGGAGCTAGACTGATAAAGAAATAGCCCCTGATCTTATATAAATATCTCTGCTCCTTAAGTGGTTAAATTAACCCTTTGTTAACAGAGGTTAGCTTTATCGCACACCTGACTAAGGGATTTCAATGGCAAATTTGGCAGTGCAGGAACAGTGGGGTTTTGGAGGGGAGGACAAAATCTGGAAGTTGGCTATCTCTGGTGCAGATTTTTAAAAGCTGTTATCTAGTTTCCCAAAATGTACATCTCACTCCAACTTTTTCCCCCTCCCACAGTATTCACAAAAAGTAGGTCAGAGCTACAAAGACAGAAAAGAGATGAAGATCTAGCTTGCCTCCCTGCATGGAAGTCCTATCAGCAGCCAAATCATACACTATTTGTTATATGGACTCTAAGGAAGCCAAGATAGTTTGACCTACTCTATTTCTACCAATCAGTGAGGTTAAAGAAGAAAGTCCCTAGACTTTAAAATAGTTCTTTCCTTTGAAAACACAAAGGACCAAAGAGGAAAAGAGGTCAGTGTTCAGTGTTTGCTAACACACCTGCAGAGCCTCTAAAGGAAAAAAAGAATGTTTTAGGAGCAGGCAACAGGGAGAACCACAGAATGCACATGGAAAAGGTTGAGAAAAATTCTCCAAGCCAGCTGAAAAATTCCAGTTCTAAAATGGAAACTGTAATATATGCAAATTTTTATTCTGGAGAAGGGAGGGAATTGAAGTCTCTTATACCTTTGAACTCCAACTTTAATAAAAACAGGTTAAGAAATTTCCACACGGGGTAAAACTCCGCCTCCAGACGATCCGAGACGGAGGTCGTTTACACCACGGGGCGATCTAGTGCGGTTGGAAAAGGTGAGGCTTCACACCTCCAACCGCTCTAGTGCAGCCGCAAGGGTGACGCTGCAAGTTTTTTAAAAACCACCTTCCCAGGTGGTTTTTCGAAACTCGCCCGCACTAATCCGCCGCTGCTCCCGGTGTGAATCTGCAGAGACGCATTAGTGCGTCTCTGCAGATCTGCCCGGGGGTGGGCTTCCGGCTGGCGCGCTGCCCTGATTGGCGGAGCGCCGCCGGAAGTCGCCAGTCGCCATTTTGGGTGCCGCCGAACGCTGCCGAAATTTGGCGGCGTGTGAAGCGGCGGAGCCGCGCTCCCCGCAGGGACAGAACAGGGATGGAGCAAGACTCACGCAGGTAATCTCCGCCCCTGTGTGCGCCGCCCTGTTTCGGCTCCCCACATGTGAAAAGGGCCTACGTGCATTCATGTAGACCTTTAGAGTAAACCAATCATTACTGAGGATTTACTCCCCTACTTCCTCACCCAAAATTAAGTCCCATTTAAATCGATGGCGCTTACTTCTGAATAGATATGTAATTGACTGGGCAGATTGTTTGATGCAAACAGAGGACTGTCACTGCATATTGCATATGAATAAACCTATTACCTAGCACCATGTTTCTCTTCCTTAAAAAAAAAAGTGCCTACATGTGTATCATCTCAGAATATTCAGCAACATATCATGTACCAGGGATTTTTGTGGCATGCACTAAAGACAGTGACAAGTGGAAAGAGGGTGAACTGATCATTTGGAGGGGGGGTGTCAAAAAAAATTCAGGTTTCCACCCTGTGAAATGGCAAATGCCTTGGGAAAGAGGCTTTCTACCCAAAATGGAGACCTTTGTACCTCTCTGCTAGATTTGCTGTCTGAAGAGTCAATATTGACGGACAATTTTGAGATCCTTCTTCTCCCTCTCTAAGGTTTCCTATGCTCAAACTGGACGGTCCTTCAGATGCAAAACTATTTTCTGATAGTCCTTCACATAAGGGATGTAAAACTTCAAAAATTTCATTTGCACAGGCAAGTATGAATAAATATGCCATTTTTTTCTCCCCAATACAAGAAAGTCTTTGAAAACTTCTTTGTCCCTTCCCCAATAAAACATTTTTAACTGCAGAAAGAATTTTAAGTGCAGAATGTATTTTTCTGACTGGAACATCTTGTGTTACATACAAGAAGCTTGCTTTTTGCACAGAAAATGGCATTTTCTGTGCAAACCCTGCCCTCCAAAAAACAAAAACAAAAACCACTTGCATTCTTCATGCTGTGCAAGTCCCAAACACAAAGATTCTTGTCCAGTCAGTATTCACCCATTTTTCATCTATCTTTCAAATACTTATGAATGTTTTTCCCATCCCTACTCCAAACAGAAGTCTGTTCCACATAAAATAAGACACGTGGTCAATGCAGTGGCAGGAACAATAGCTGCTTGGCTGTCTTTGAGCCACTTCATTCCAGCAGCAAGGGCATTGTCCCAAGTTGAGTCAGGGTTGGCCTGCTAACCCTCCTTCTGCTGGAGCAATGCTTGGATCTATGGTCTTTCTGGTACTGGCTGATTCCTGCAAATACACTCTAAAGACACCCCATATGAGTAAGGGAAAGTAAAGAAGGACCCAGCTATCAACTTGGAATCTCCCATGGCTGAATGTCTCTGGGGCACTGAAGTATTTAAGTCTTTTACTCTAAATCTCAAGTCAAGTCTCAAGTCTCTACCTTCAAGTCTCAAGTAAGGCAAGTATCAAGTCCTTGCAAGATACTTTCAAATCAAGTCTCAAATGGAGGAACCAACTTTAACAGAAAAAAGAGGTAGTGGTGGGGCGTGGGGGGGTCAATTGGCCTACAAGGGTCTGCAGCTACAGAAGTGGGGAATAAGATCTATCTTACTCTCCATTCCTGAAGCAGGAGGCTTTGTGTCAATGAGCATAAAACAGTCTGCAGCTACTTGAAGTGGGGAATAGGATCCATCTTACTCCCCATTTCTGAAGCTGGGGGCTTTTTTGGAAGTGGAGAATAGGATTCATCTTACTTCCCATTACTGAAGCCTTAGAAGAAAGTATCTTTCCTCCTCAAGCCTGTTACCTAACAAATTTGATGTTTCCCTCTGAGAAACGTGCCCTGCACTCTGGTGATGAGTCTTGCCTTCTGCTCCTAGGAAAAGTTTTAGAAGGCTCCTCCAAGAGAGGCCAGACTGCTGAGCAGACCTCAACCCTGCCTCAGACCTGTTGCTTAACACGTTTGCTGTTCCTCTCCAAGAAGTGCACCCATGCTTCAGGCTTGAGACAGATTGTCATGTGACCTGTAGGTAAAAAGAGATGGAAGCATTGTTCAAAGTCATAAAGTTTCTAGATGAATGGGTTACTTTACGGAACCAAGGGCAGCAAGCCAGTCACTAAAAATATACAAGTCACGAGTCGAGTCAAGTGTCAGTGTGTCATTTATTGTCAAGTCAACTCCAACTTGAGTCACTGAAGTGACTTAAGTCCGACTTCAATCCAAGTCAATTGACTTGAGTCTACGTCACTGCTCTGGAGTCTGTCACATCTTTGCTTCCTTCAGTAACAACTTTCTCCAAGAAATTGGCCTGTCTGGCAAAGATGTTGATATCTTGGCTGTCCAGGATGTAGCCCATAAATGCAAGGAATTTGACTTGGATCTCTTCCTATTATTTTCCTGATCTCCTGCTGTTCTTGGACGTTACGGAGAGAAATTAATTCATAGCAGCAAGACCCAATGTTTCATCTTCAGAAAATGTTTTTCCTTCACATGTACAGAGGGGTTCCTTTTGCTTTCACAGTGAAGGCCATCAAAATGAATCCCAAGCCAAAAGCATCCAATATGGTCTGCATGCATGCATAAATGATTGGTGAAGACTCAATCTGGTTGATAATATGCTACAAAAAATACAGCTTCGGGGGTTTTGATTTTTTTTTTTTCCAAATCCACCCTTCTACCCAAACCTATATGTCCCAGGTTAGCACATGGAACAACTTCTTTATGGGTGGAAACAGAAGTTTTTAATGGAATCCACAACTCATCCTTAACTATGGCAATATGAACATTCTGTTCCAATATGTATGGTAAAAAGTTATCAAATTGACAGGACTGAACAGTTGACAGCAGTAAACTGTGTATTAGCAGACAATAAAGCACACATCATTTATGGAAAATTCAGCTGGATATAAATTTCAGGATTTACTGCCATTTTATAGCATCTATAATGAATATGAAGCTGTGATTTTGCATTCAAATTAGGCATGTAAGAAGCCGTTCAGAGAACTGTTTACTGTTTTCATTAACACTGGGCATGCATTCCCATTCGCTCTTGCTCAGAGATTGCATAGGGGGATAGTTTGTGACTCTAGTTCCTTATAATTCTTCCATCAGTTTCCAGATGTTCATGACAACTAAATCATATCTATAGCAGCAGCTGTTCTGTTCTTCAGCCCATTGTCCAAATTACAGGGATAAATGAGGTATAGAAGAAGACATGGAATCTTAAGGGAATGGCTCATATTGTTTGGGAAAGGCTCCAAGGAAAGTTACAGTATCTAGACCCTGATTTATTCCCTAATTCTCTACAGCCCACTACACATCTGTGGCTAACAACTTTGTAAACTATAGTATGGCTAGTGTAGTTACAATCTGATTTGTCTTGGTGCCAGATAGACAGAAAGATATTTAGAAGACAGTTGACTTGAGGTTTGGGTTGTAGTGAAATGAAAAGAGAAATCGGGGCGGGGGGGGTCAAAAGAGACAATAGAGTTTTTTTCAGAGGTACTCCCCAAGTAGTGAAAGACATCTGTTTGTCACATCATGGGATATTCCTCACCTAGTATGTAATGTATTTTGTTTTGTGATTGGTCATTAGAATGTAAACATGAGATGGAATCCTTCTGGTGTTTTATGCACACCAAAGTTCTCATGTACATATAGTTGTTTATAGTTTTGCTTTGTTTGTGTCCATTACATAACATCCATATTCAGTTCATAGTTGTGCAAGTATAATTCTACAAATGCATCCCTTGCAAACATCATTGCACATTCTTGGATGGTGCCTGTTTCTCAGTGTGTCCAATGTACCACTTGATTCACTGGGATTTCAGAGATGGGCACTGCACTTTCCCTGTAATGGGACAATTAGTAATCAGATTTGTAGATATGCAGTTGGTTGCACAATGCCACTATGCAGTCAAAGAATGGCATTGTGTAATTGACGCTTAACTACATTGTTGTAGATTTACACTGCACAAACACAGTGAAGAATATCAACTACTGGCTTGGTTTAAAAATTTGATTGCTGAGGAAATTCTTTTCTGGGAGGAAAAATAGGTTAATCATGGGGAATATGCATTTTCCTTAATATCTCATTTGACTTGAAAAGTCAGAGACAGGAGAATAGATTCGAGAGGGGATTGTGGTAATAGTGATTAAAGTCATATTTCCGGTATGTATGCTACTGACTACTGTAGTTCCCTCTCTGTTGTCTTTCAGCAAGGCATTTCTTGAAACAGATCTTCAGTGTTTAAGGCAGCTTGGTGTTGGATAGCTTAAGTGGCGGAGCTTGGAGTGTGTGGAGGGGGATGGGAAGGGGCATGGCCACTATGTGTGGAGGTGTGGCCACTGTGTGTGGGGGCATGGCCAGGGGCCATGGGGGCATGGCTATGGTCCAGGATGCCCCAAAAACATTGCTGCCCAGAGCGAACCACCCCCACCCACCCCTACGCAACTGGATGGCTTATAACCAGTTGGCTTCGATTATTTCTGAACTTGTAAGTTTTAAATATCTTTCTAAGTGTTCATTGTATTTGTTTTTCTTCTAATTTTATTATAGCCTTGAGTTCCATTTGAGGTAGGGCAGAAAAAGGGGTTATAAATTTAATAAATAAATAAATATATAAATAAGACCAGATTGGGGATGCAAGAACTAGGATGTGAAGTTAATAAGGAGGCTTAGTGCCACTTCAGGTGGAAAAGTGTGATAGCAATTTAAGAAATGAATAAATAATCATTCTTATCATCTGATGTGATCATACAGACCACTTTCACTTCTGGGTAGTTTGGTGATTTCTTTCAGGTGGTAAGAAAACTTGTGTCTCCCAATGGGATGGTTGGCTATGTTAGAATGGGTAATCCCCCAGAAGTATGAGCTCTCTCAGCATACTTTGACCATCTGTATGAGCTTCCAAGTGCAACCCTATATGCAGTAAGGATGTTTAAATTTCATTGATATTGGTGGGTTTAAACAGCCCAGAGAGGATCATGATTTATAATTAGGATCAAGATTCCATTTTCTGTGGTAGTACAGGATGAGTATCCTTTATCTGGAAGTCCAAAATCTCCCCCTCAAAAAACCCTTTTTTTTCTACCACCCATCTGCTTCTGTCTTTGAGGCAGCTGTGATGCTCCTGCTCGTTTATTTCTCAGATATTCAGTCTTTCTCCAGCTTCACATCTCATACACAACACAAGAAACAAATGAAGAAGAATGAGATGCACAGATACAGGATGGCTTGAAAACAGTATGTGTGAAAGGGATCTAGGAGTCTTAGTGGACCACAAGCTGAACTTAAGTCAACAGTGTGATGCCACAGCTAAAAAAGCCAAAGCAATTCTGGGCTGCATCGACAGGAGTATAGTGTCAAGATCAAGGGAAGTAATAATACCTCTTTATTCTGCTTTGGTTAGGCCTCATCTAGAATGCTGTGTCCAGTTCTGGGCACCACAGTTCAAGAAGGATATTGACAAGCTGGAACGTGTCCAGAGAAGGGTGACCAAAATGGTGAAGGCACTAGAAACCCTGACCTATGAGGAGAATCTTAGGGAGCTAGGTATGTTTAGCTTGACAAAAATAATGTTAAGAAGAGACATGATAGCCATGTTTAAATATTTTAAGGGATGTCATGTTGAAAATGGAGCAAGCTTGTTCTCTGCTGCTCCAGAAACTAGGGCATAAAGCAATGGA
Source organism: Ctenosaura bakeri (assembly GCA_948474755.1). NCBI lineage: Eukaryota > Metazoa > Chordata > Lepidosauria > Squamata > Iguanidae > Ctenosaura > Ctenosaura bakeri. The sequence goes on from CAOLHI010001503.1 coordinate 217,502, forward strand.
TTCAAACTACAGGAAAAGAGATTTCACCTAAACATCAGGAAGAACTTCCTGACAGTCAGAGCCATTTGCCAATGGAATATGCTGCCTCAGAGTGCGGTAGAGTCACGTTCTTTGGAGGTTTTTAAGCAGACGCTGGATGGCCATTTGCTGGGGGTGCTCTGAGTGTTTGTTCTTGCACAGCAGAGAGTTGGACTCAATGGTCATTGTGGTCTCTTGCAACTCTACGTTTCTATGATTCTGAGATGTGAGGCTGGAGAGAGATGCAAGGATCTATGAAATGGCAGGAATTCAAGTGTAGTGCTCAGTGTGAAATGGCAACTGTGGTGCTCCTTCTTGTTTGTTTGTTTTTTCACGGGGTCCCTGGAGATCTCCTGTACTGTAGTGTATTTTAGGTATATGCAAATACAGGTATTCCAAAATCCCCCCCAAAAAAATACAAAACACAAAATACTCCTGATCCCAAGCAATTTGGATAAGGAATACTCAGCCTGAAAGGATAACAAAGGATAGCAAAGGAGTGTGTGCACTCTGTGTGTATATAGACAGAAAAGTAAACAGGGCTGTCCCAAGACTTTTTGTTGTTTAAGACAGCCTGAGCCAAGATTCAGAGTACCCTGAGACAGTAAGGTTACACGATACCTGAAGTGGAAAAGATTGCAAGTCTCTCTCCACATCTATGACAGTAAAACAGTAATAAACTAAATGGCAAAGAGGTATCTGCACTTTTGTGGTGCCCCAAATCTGCTGCCTAATATGGCCACCTGATTCAGCCTAATGGCAGGGCAGTCTCTGAGGGTAACCAGGAGGCTATCAAAAGGATCAGTTGAAGAAAAGAAGAGGAGATAGTGTCCTGGAAGGGAATCTTGAAAAAGGCAAAATTCACAACTGAGATGTAAAACAGTCATTCTTAGAATCATACTATGACTTTAAATATTAGCTAGAAGATTCCTTAGACATTATCTATTCCAACCCTCTCCTTAACATAAGATGGGGTCACACCATCTCTGACACATAAGGTTGCCAGATCTCTGGGTCACTCCCAAAGTTTCCAGGAATCAAGGTCCATCACCGGGTCATAGATAAAGTCAGGAAACTCTGGTGTGTCAATCTGCATCCTCTTTAAGGAGGCCATAAATAAATAAATAAATAAATAAATACCCTCTTCACCCTCACCCTTCTCATTGGATGTGCTGAAGCCAGCAAGCTATGCTATTGCCAAGGCTGGCTGGCTCTTGAGTTTGTTCTGGGAAAGATCCTTGTTCCAGAATTGATATAGTAAGGTATTCCATCCTCATCCCACCACCATTCTCCTGCCAGCACTCTCTAGGCTGTTTAATCATTCTCTGGACTTCTCCCCATCATCTCAGAATGAGCAGATCAAGCATACTGTTTCAGTTGCATGGGGAGCATGCTATTCAAGACCTTTGCAGGCTGCAGCTCTTCCAATTTGCTTTCAAAAGTTTGCCAAAAGGAAAGCTCAATTGCTTTCGGCAGCACTCCTGCATCAGGAGATGGGGCACAAAGTTCTACTCTGGCATCTGCCTCATGCTGGGACTGCTTCACATGGACATGTAGTGGCCAGTGGAGACATGGAGCAGACAGATGCACAACACCAATGTCATCCTCTGAGACCTCCAGGAGGTTCTAAATTATGCTTTGATAGTCATGTGTCCAGCTATACGGACCTGCTTGACCCCACTCTTCACTGGCCACTGCCTGTTCAAGTCAAGTGGCTCCAAGATAGGACAGGTGAGTTTTGAGAGGGTAGAGGTCCTTACATGGAGGGCTGAGGGTATCCTTTGAAGGGTGGGATCCATTGCAATGAACAAAGAAAGACAGCATGACACTAAGGTATGTATGATGATTTAGCTGGTGATCAGGCTAGTCCCTTTCTCCTATAGCAAACTGTTGTGTTGGGACTTACTCCTTAGTATTAGCTTTTATAATGTAGCATTGTAATGTAGATCTGGATGATGCTGTATCCTGTAGTGTATGTGCATGCACACCTGCATTGGAGTGGGGATCACTGCATCTTTTTTTGCTGCTATTAGTTTCTCTTCTGAAAGAAAGAAAAGGGAGGAGTCCAGAACAAAAGTTCTCTGACTCTCCCATCCATGCTTGATTTCTTTGCTCTGGCCATAGCCAAGAGACTGAAGCCATTTCCACATGAGCCTGTTCTAGCGCTATGATTCCACTTTCAACATCCTATGGAATCCTGGGGATGGCAGTTCCGGGAGGATGTTGAAAGTGGAATCATAGCGCTAGAACAGGCTTGTGTGGAAATGGCCTGAGTAACTTAAAAGGTGTGAAAAGAGGATGTGGAGAGAAGGGAACTCTGGGTGTGAGAGAGAGAGGGAGGAAAGGAGAAGTTGGGTTAGAACCTCAGTTTCTGGTCCTCTGATCATCCACTCCCTATTCTGTTTGCTTCTGTTGCTTGCTCCAAAAGATGTGTATGCATATATATTGACTTTTCCCCCTTGCTCTTTCTTATTTGAATTTAATTTGAATTTGTTTAAGTTTCACATCAAAAAATTGCAGGAAAGTTTTAGTTGTGGTTAGAGTGAGGGATTGGGAGATTCCAGCTGAGCTATAAAGAGCACTAGGTGACTTTGAGTCAACTACTCTCTCTTTACCTTCTGTACCTCTTGGGGTTTTAGTAAGGATAAAATGAAGAAGAGGAGAGCTATGTAGACCACCTTGAACTCATGGGAGGGAAGACAGTATATAAACATGAATATAGCAGCATATTTGCATCAAAGTTAGTTCTGGGCATCAGTTCATATGTGATAATATATATGCATTTCTCACACAGATGTGTAAACTTTGAAGTGATCTTAAATGACTGGAATGCAGTGAGACCAAGACAGATCACAAAACCAGATCTACACAACTCACATTGCTTCGTGTTTGCCAGAGGGCTGGATTCACTTCATGGAAGGTTTTTTTTTTCTCCCCTCTGTATCAGTAAAGCTGTTTCCAATGTATAGGATAATTTTGTCATTTTTTAAAGTAGGAGGTGTACGGGAAATAACCAGAAGACCATGGTAATTTCGAGGAGGTGTAGGAACATCCTGACCCCAGTTTGTCTTCTGTTACCCTGCTTGCTGGGGGTTCGTCAGGGGGATTCCCTACGCTTGTCAAAATTATCACTTGTGGGGAAAATTAGCTATGAACACTACTGTAGCAATGCGAAGAGGGCAGAGTAATTAAGGATCTTGAGCCCAGTGTTTACAGAGTTAGATCACAGAGAATCAGGCTAACTGTTAAAATTTCAGTATTTTATTGGAAAAGATGTCAAAATCCATACAAGCACTCTGTTGCACTCACTCACTCACTCACACGAGCATACAAAGGCTATAGAAATTTAGAAAGAGGTGAAAATTAAGGGACACATAGGGGTTTGGGGTAATACTGTACCAATCCAGAAGTCTTTGGCTGGGAAAAGACAAGCGGAGAGCAAATTTTAGCCTAGGGGAGGGGCTGAAGGGAGCTTCAACTGATAGAGTGACTGTCTGCCAGTCAAGTCTAGAAGGACTCTGAAATGGAGGAGGAAAGGGGTTCCAATTATAGGACTAAACATGTTCTGGGGACCAGATGGCTAAATTTTTATGAAGATGGATCTCAGCTTTGTAGTTCAAAGAAAATACTGCCAGGCATCCTTCTAGTTCCCTGCAAGATGGCTATCTCATCCGGGGATGCATACCTCCAAGGTGCAACATTCCTGGCTGTTTGAAATGTTAATTTGATCCCAGAGACCTCTTGTCTCCTGTTGGCGCTATTATTGCTGAAAGTCCATTTAAATGGTCTGTGGGAACCATTTCCGAGATTCACCTAGGATGCGTGACAGAAAACAGTGCTACCCTTTGATCTGTTTCCCATAGCTCTGCTTCCTACATGTCCTTCCAGTAAAATCTCTATGGCTCACTATTTTTGATATAAAAGAATTATGCTTCTCAGGACATAGTCTATAGGTGGGGTAATACTCCCCATATTTGAAGTTTCTGTCTGCTACTGCTAAGAATTTTGCTTAATTAGGCAAACAAAACTTGACTTAACCTCTGTATTCTTGCTTTTATCTTGTATGCTTGTTAGCTGGGAATGTAAACAAAATGTAAGTTGCAGATAAGACTTGCTACCTGGCACCTGCCCTTGGCTTGAGACCAACAGCCAAGTAGCAAAAGACAGTGGCATGGGGACAAACCTGAAAGATGATCACTTAATCGGTCATCTTGACGGTTAAAAGGAATCTAGAACATTCCAAAGTGTCTATTTGATCGATGAGCTTGACAGTTGAAAGAAGTCAACTTGTCCCAGCTGTGTGAGGGCTCTTGAACATTCTATGGAAGATGGCCAAGTCTTCCTGGCCAGGGGGTATAAATACCCCCTGGATTGTGCTTTCACAGAGGAGCTCAGCTGACAGCTGCAGCACCATGCACAGGTGCTACCAGAAGAGGGGTCTCCACCGCTTTCTGTTTGGGCTCCTGCAGCAGCTGACTGAAGGAGCTTGCTTGGGTGAGAACACCCATCTTTATGTTATCTAAGCGTGATAGTTTTAAATGGATTCCATCTGTAACTTCATGCTAATACTGCTTACATGTCTTTTGTTAAAAAGAAACCCCTGCCTTTGGTGAGCTGGCCAGTTGCCTTTGGCAAGACAGGAGGTTTCTTTTAAAAAAACAATAAAACTATTCTATCTCATTGGGACTGTTTACTCTACAATTTTTTAAAAAATTCTAGCAGCTGATTATAAATGCCTGAAACAATTGCTCCTTCCACATGGATCCCGCATCACACACACAATGATTAAATGTTAGAATCCCATAAGCCAGTATAGCTTACATGAAGATTTCCTATATGTTCCATTCATCTCATATGCTTATGTTAATCAAACATTACCAGTGAAACGGGATCCAGATCCAGATGTGGAGCTGCTGCAACTATACTATAACTATAATTAGGCTCAATAAAGCCCATAATCTCATCCCACGCACTAAAGCACAGCTAAGGATGTTTTGTGTGTGCGTGTCTAAGTTGAAGGTTGAGAAAGCTTTTCCTGAGGATATCACCAGGAGCAGCGTGCAAAATCTCAGGGCCTGGGATGCTCTTGACTCAGCAACTGGGCTGGCAGAGGGCCATGAAGACTCTGCTTAATTACCGGTGCATCAGGTATACTTTCCTGTTTTAAAACACAGATGGCAACCTTGAATTTAAAGGATACTGCACTGGAATTTCAAGATTCCTGTTTGCAATTGAGTGAGACATCCTAATCCATAGGAAAGAAAACTGTGCCTGTACACACGTGTACGCACACACACAGAGTCCTCCCTCCACATTTCCAGGTTTGGCCTTCACAAATTTGATTATTTGTGAGACAGGTGCTTGCTTCCCCCTACCCCAACAATTTTCCTCCTCCCATTCCCTTGCATTCCTCACCCAGGACTGCAAGGTCTGTGTTTAAAATAGCCTTTTTTTTTTCCTTTTGGGTGAGCAAAGCCCCCTCCCACTGCTGGAGGTGTGTTCTATCTGCCATGTGACTGCACATTCTGTGGAGTAATGGATGCTGATTGGTCAGGTGCTGTCTTTGCTCCTATGCCCTCTTTTCTCAAGATGGCAACTGGAAGTATCTAGAACCCCAGAACTCTGCTCTTCTCTGTCAGAGGGGAAAGTACCGATAAACCTTTTAGTTTGTCTTTCTTCCCTCTCCTCCAACACAGGGCTAGAGGCAAAGGAATGGGAGCAGGGAAGCTCTGAAGGGAAACCCTCTGAATTCTCACAAATGTGGAGGGGCCACTGTACACACACACACACACACGGTTACTTTTTGGATTACAATTCCCAGCTCCTCCAACCAACATGGCCAGTGGCTGTTGGATTCTTTGGAGCTATAGCCCAAAGAAGCAATTTTTCTGAACTCTGGTTAAAGTGGGACATAGCTCTCAACATGGGGCAACTGAAAAATCCCTTTCATTCTATTCGTTTCTGTAGCCATGAGCTATATAGATATATCTGTCAACCTATTCGGGCAAACTGCTCCACATCTTGTCAGTGGTGCCGAAGAAACAAAACCAGTAAACTCAAATTGAATAGCTTTATATTTCAGTGCATTCAGTGAGACTCCTCTAGCACTTAATGTTTTCTGTCACTTTCCTTTAATTAGGCTCACCCTGGGGTTACTAACTCATCTGGCTCTTAATAAATACAATAACTGTAACACAGCTAAAGAGGCAGGAGACATCTGTGTTCAGATAGATCTGAACATAATCTGAAGGTGTTAAGCCTTATTATTTTGCAGGCAGCTCCCATGAGAAACCACACAATGGGCAATTTGAATGGCACATTTATGTCCAGGAAACAGCCAACCATTGTGTTTCAGCTATGGAAATAACTTCCCAGATGATTCCTTACTTTTGCTGTATAGTAAAAGTTGTCATGACATCTTTGTCTGACTCTCTGCTCATTGTTCTTAGCTCTCCTTATATGTTTATTTTTTAAACATCACCAACTGTTGTTCAACTCCTTCAGTTGGCATTTAGCACATTGCAACATTCCCCTTTGCTCCTAATTTGGCCCATTTGTTTATGTGTCATTTTAGAGGAACAGAACTTTTGTTGTTGTTCCAGCTAGAACCCATTATATGACAAAATGGTTCTCTATTATGGAATTTACTGGTGATATTTTTATGGCATTTTGGCATAAGCTAGAGCTGCAGTTTTCTGGTATATGAGCTTATCTTTTCATTCATTTTTCCTCTAAGGTAGTCTCTGAACATTTCTGGACTACAACTGCTTGCCACCAGCCATGCTGGTGGGGCTGGAGGTGAGTTCAGCAACATCTGCAGCCTCCAGGTTTTCTAACCCTCCATTAAGATTTTCACATATCTTAGTTCTTAGTCCCAACTCTCTATTTCTGAGGTAGGGGTAATAAGATCATCTGTTGTCGTTGTGTGCTTTCAAGTCATTTCTGACTTATGGCAACCCTAAGGTGAACCTATCATGGGGTTTTCTGGGGTCTAGAGTGTGTGATGCACCTAAGATCTTTCAGTGGGTTTCCATGACTGAGTGGGAAATCAAACCTTGGTCTCCAGGGTCGTAGTCCAACATTCAAACCACTACACTATGCTGGCTTTCAATAAGATTATTTAGCTCCCAAATAAAAATTCTGTTCCTCCTAATGACATTTTCCTTTGGACCACAAATTTCTAGCATGGCAAAGAGTGAGACATTGAAAATCACCCACACCTGGAACTCTCCTATTTGCCATGCTTACATTCCCTCTGTCACTTTTTGTTTGCCCCTTTTCTTTGGATACCTAGACTGTGGCCATTTCTGCCCTACACTGTTATAGTGCTATTATTCCACTTTCAACATCATATGGAATCCTGGGGTTTGCAGCTTAGGGAGGGGCATTTAGAATTCTCAGCCAGAGAGCACTTTGGCCTCAGTAAAGTACAAACCCCAGAATTTCACAGGACTCGAAAGTGGAATAATAGCACTATAACAGTGTAGGGTGGAAATGACCTGAATTTCTAAACGCTCACTGGAAGTGTGAAATTACTGCAGTGGTGGAAATTTGGGGACCAAATGAAAAATTTACTGGGGAGGGAAGAATTCTTATTTGGGGATGGGCTACATCTCCATAGCTACACCTCTCAGCAGCAGGTGGCGCCAATGTCAGTTGGGTTGTGAATCCACTCTGTGCCTTTGTGTACATTTCAATAGTGGAGATATCCAATATGCTGAACCCTGTTCTCAAAAAAAAAAAAGGTTCAGCCCTTTGGATATTCCTTTAAAGTTCAGACCAAAAGCCTGAGCTTTTTCACTGCATCACTGCTATCAAACCCAGTAGGAGCTGCTATTCTACTCTACTGAGTTATAAGAAGTGAGGTGTCTTAACAGTTAAATTTTTTTGTTGCATCTATTGCTAGAAATGTCTGACATTATAGTATCTAGATGCTCAAAGATTTTACTTTTTTTTTTAAACCGAGCGAGTCTCATTTCCACTTCCCAAACTGATACACAGATGAGAACACAGTCATCTTTTGTTTTCTGCTCTTTCCACATTTGACGCAACTCAAAAACAAACCAAGATTTGGCTTTTATATGTGCATATTTTATGCTAAAGTACACACAAAAATATGTATTTTAGGCAAAAAATGTGTTCCAATCCATGCAAGTGTAAATGTATTATAATGTGATTGTTAGAGTTTGATTCATACAAAGATGTGCTTTGTGGAAAAGAATATGTTTAAAATAATAATGCAAATTTCCATGCTGCTTTAAAAATGCAGAAATGGGATAGAACAGACTTAGGAAGAAACACTGACACGGACTGAAAATAGACTGATCCATCCATCCCTAATAAGAGTCATCATTTGATTTAGCCAAAACATAATGTAACAGAAGAGTATAATTCCACTGGTTATAATGATGCAAAATAATTCTTTTGCTTTTCCTGAAAAGGCCTGAAGCTTTGCACATATTCCAAATGAATACACACAAAAATCCTGTGGGCACTTGAGAACTGTGGATTTGTTACTCCACTGGAAAATCCTGTCCCAGGGTCTACAATTTTAATATTAAAATATGATTTCATGTGCCCGAGAGGTCGTCTGGATGGGCACGTAGGCAGCAACGGTCAAACAATCGAAAACCAGGTCAGGCCAGTAAAATCTCCCATCACGTAGCCCCAGGAGACCTCAAGCTGTGCAAACCCACAGTAAACAAAGGGTTCTTATCCCCTGAGAAGCTGACTTGAGGGGATTAGCGTGTTTGCCCCAAGTTGAGCAAATATCCTATCAGGCAAGAACCATTTACATGAAGTCACACCGTAACCCAATGCAGCCAAAGATCCTGAGACTTTGTCAACAGCTTGTAATCTCATCATGCAAAGGAAGTTACCGGTGTGGAGCTTCTTTCTCGTTGCAACACTCATTGTTCTCTCCAGGAAAGGATTAGCCCTCCAGGTACTTTTTCCCCTACAAATAGTCCCAGTTTTTGAGTGGTTCTTTGGATCACTCCTGGTCATCCCAGCAGACTGTTTCTCTGTCCATTGAGTAATCCTCTCAGCCCTCTCTGTGCTGAGCCCCATTTCTCCACTGTTTTTCCCGGACCAAGGACTTCATATTACCCCAGCTACAACCCCTTCAATATTCCCCTATCCAATTTCCTCTCTTTTGCTTCTTAATAGGTCTTGAGTGAGTGCGTGAATGATTGCATTGGTGTGTGAGACTTTCATTCAATAAAATCATTTATTGGACTTTTTTTTTTTTTGGTTTTTGGCATGGCCTGACTCTGTAAAAACTGGGTAAAAAGACCCTGCTGGGTTACCCTGTTTCTTGCATTGCTATTGCTTGTGCTCTGACTAGTTTCCATTCCCTATCACGTGGAGCACATTGAAGTGTCCCCCAAGGGACCCCCAGAAATCAGGGTAACAGATTCCTCATCCAACTCCCCTTGCCCCAATGCAAAGAGGCTTACTTGATGTATGTGGAGGCAAAGTCAATGAGAGGAGAGCATTTGCAAGCCCTTGTGATCTTCTTCCTGCTGCATTTTACAACTACTAGTGCCAGCATGGTGTAGTGGTTTGAATGTTGGGGGGAAATAGTGTAATGAGTGAGTGTAGTGGGAGCCAGTGTTGTGTAGTAGTTTAACTGTTGGACTAGTACTCTGGGAGACCAAGGTTCAAATCCCCACTCAGCTATGGAAATCCACTGGGTGACCTTGAGCAAGTCACAATCTCTGATCCTAAGAGAAAAGCAATGGCAAACCTGAATAAATCTTGCAAAGAAAACTCTATGATAGGGTAGGATAGTCAATTTGATGGCACATTTGTTGTTAAATGCCATCAAGTTTGACTTCAACTTATAGCAACCCCATGAATGAGAGAGCTCCAAGTCAGTGTTTTATCAATGGCCTTGCCCAGGTCTTGCAGATTCAGGGCTGTGGCTTCCTTGATTTGAGTCTATCCACCCGTAATACAGTCTTCTTTTCCTGCTGCTTTCTACCTTACCAAGCATTATTGTCTTTTCCAGGCAGCTTTGTCTTCTCAAGATATGTCCAAAGTACAACAGTCTCAGTTTAGTCATCTTGTCTTCTGGAGTGAGTTCAGTTTTGGTTTGCTCAAACCCATCCATTTGTCTTTTTAGCAGTTCATGCTATCTGTAGAACATCTCCAGCACAGCACCACATTTCAAAGATAATAATAACAAAATGCCAGATTCCCACTGGGAAATAAATCACTCTGATCAGAGCTGGATTTGCCCCTCTTGATCTCTGTCCTTGTCTCCTTCATTGTAAGTTTTTTTTTTTTTTTTTTTGCCTCAAGGCACAAGAAGGAAAGTCAACAGTTCTTTACAGGACTGGGGCGACATCTAGCCTAATCTATTTGCCCTGCTCCTGCTTGAAAGCATTTGAGATAGAGTTTTTGCCTATGTAAACCCTTCCCTTTACATTCTTGCAACATCTCAATGCATAAATAAGATGTGCACTTGTGTGTTATTTTCCTAAATCTTTATTTCAGAAGTACTGTCTAGGCCATGTCATACAGTCAGCAACGTCCAAGGCCGATTCCATTAGCAGAACTAAGATATAGCATGGTAAGATCACCCAGAGTTAATTAACCTCAAAGAGGAAGCAGGTGCAACCTGTCAGAGACCTGAGGAAATGGGAAAAAACAAGACGCTAAAGAGGTTGCTCTCACAGGATAGAGAGAGGATCCTTTTGTTCTCCTTGAAACACTGTTTTGTGGCTTTTTAAAAAAGAGTTGGTGAGCAGCAAGTGTAATCTATCAATGGTGCAGCTGAACTAAATGGGGAAAAGATGCATGCAAGTGAAAGGAGTGAAAAGCCACAGCCATAGCAAATAGCCAATTTGCTCTTTTCAAAATTAATGATAGAAATTCTCTGTGTAAAACTTGAGAATGCACAGAGAAAAACAAAGTCAAACCAACCTACAGAAGAATTATGAAACAGGGAAATATCTATACAGAGGATTATTTGTGTGTCAGATTGTAATCACAGAAATACTGTCGCTCCAAATGTGCAGTCCTCCCTTCACATTCATGGGTTTGACCTTTGCAAATTTGATTATTCGAGTGGCACGTGTTTGCATTCCCCTCCCCCAATTCCCTTGCATTCCTCACCCCAGGCTTGGGAAGCTTGTGTTTAAAATGGCTATTTTTCCCTTTTGGGTGAACAAAGCTCTCTTCCCACTTCTGGAGGGGTGTGCCCTCTCTGCCATGTGGCTGCATTTTCTGCTGTGTAATGGCCGTTGCTTGGTCAGGGGCTCTGTTTGCTTCTACCTCTTCCTTTTCAAGATGGCCACCAGAAGTAACTAGAACCCAAGAACTTTGTTCTTCTCTGTTTGAGGGGAAAGTACTGGTAAGGTCTTTACTGCATCTTTTTTGCAGTAAATGCTGAGGCCACAAGCAAAGGAATGGGACGGGGGAGCTCAGGAGGGGAGTTATTCATGATTTTTCCACTTTTGTGAGAGTTCTGTGCCCTTAACCCTCACAAACATGGAGGGGCTACTATATAATAAAGAAGGAACAATGTGATGCTCAGCATCCCAAATGACAACACGAACTTAAGCTTATGGTATGGCTTTCTTGCACAATTTCACAGCCCATTGCACAGGAAGGAGTGGGGGTATGCATATGTGCTATGCACAAGGAACTGGCTTACCATTGGTCAGAATATTTGTCCATGTAGCTCTCTATTGGCAGTGAATATGGTATAGTGGTTTGTACTATAACTCCAAGAGACCAGGGTTCAAATCCCTGCTCAGCCATGAGAACCCACTGGGTAGTCTTGAGCGAGTTGCATTCTCCCAGCCCAAGAAGAAGGCAATGGCAAACCTCCTCAGAATAAAACTTGCCAAGAAAACCCTATGATAGTGTTGCTTTAAGTCAAAGTTTACATGAAGGCACATAACAGCTCACTATTTCCTAATTAAATGCAACCAGCAATTAGAAGCCTCAATCCCTTTGGTAGACTAAACCCACTGAATTTATTTTTGGATGATGGACTTACACAATTAGGTAAAACCCATTGATTCAATGAGGCTACTCTAGTTGGGACTTTTGGCTCAGAATATCAGGCAGAGATCCTTTCCCTCTAACTGATCCTTTTATCAGGAGATGCCAGAGGTTGAAATTAGGACCTTCTGTGTGCAAAGTGTATGTGTTCCCACTGTGCCATGGTCCTTCTGGCAGTGGAATCTGCTGCCTCGGAGTGTAGTGGAGTCTCCTTCCTTGGAGGTTTTTAAGCAGAGGCTTGATGGCCATCTGTCGGGATTGATTTGAGGGTGTTCCTGCATGGCAGGGGGTTGGACTGGATGGCCTGTGTGGTCTCTTCCAACTCTGAATTTCTATGATTCTATGATTCTTTTGGAAGTCAAATCTTTCAAGAAACAGCTCAACATAATTTCAAACATATCAACAAAGATTAGAAAAATTACTTGTTTGGTCTACAAATTAAAGGATACTCCTATCAACATGGTTGGATCTGGGATCTGTCAACTTTTTTGAACATTTCTGATCAGTGTTTGGTGAGAAGCAGCATATACCCCAATTTTTGAACATCTCGTAAATGTATTATGTGCCACAGAGTGTGATGCTAAGGCTGTGATCTGGTGTATACATTTCTAAAATTAAACACTAGTGGTTACAATAAGACATCTTTCCTGAACAAATATGTATAGGATGAGGACGCACAGAAGTCTAGACGTGAGCAACTTAGCTGAGAATTCTACCTTCTCCCTATGCAATATTTTCTCCTTCATGAATGTCAGGCACAGTCTATTCCTTTCTTCTTATAACTCTGAACAGCCATTGTGATAAAACAGATGGAGATTTGCAAATGATCTTGATGGGCCTTGCATTTTTCATCATATCAAAATATTTTTTGCGCTACTTTACCAGCATATGGCAAAATCACTTTTTATCAAATGAAAGGAGAATATAAAGAGCCAAAGAACAAAGATGCTTTCCTTTCTGCCATTAAAATTAGGATGAGAAATGCTGCTACATATTAAATCAGACTCCTTTATAGCAGTAGAATTTGCTTGCAAGTCATTCTAAAAATATGAGCCTATTTAAAGGGGGAAAAAGAAAGCAGGTCCTGTATCTATATGGGGCAAATCATCTCCTATAGACCAAACACAGTGTGTACATTCTCCTTTCTATTCTGTCTCTATGTTGCCTTGTGTGAAGCATACAGATGTGGTCATATGCATGCAGTTGAATTCTCCAGGTTTCACAATGAGTCTGGATCTTTGGATCACCCAGATATTTTACACTTCACCTCCCAGGAGTCTCAGTCAGCGTGGCAAAAGGTCAGAAATCCTGGGAAATAAAGCCCAAAACTTCTGGAGAACTAACAGTTGAAATCCCCTGTTCTAAACAGAAGCAAGGCACTGATTCTTCAGTTTACCTTTAGGGCTTCATGAGCTCTTTTGGCAGCCACAGAAACAGGGCCAAATGTTCCACCAGTGGAATGTTTAGAAGGTTTGACAGGCATGCTAGCAAAGCAAAACTCTTATCAAGGGGAATTATTATTCTTTGTTAGCATATACAGCAAAAGTACTCACATGCACTGAGAACAGTGGTATTCAATTCAGAAAATGAAAAAAAATTGTCAGTTTTGCTTTCAGTGACTAGCAGTTTTTTTACAGGCTTGGCTGGCATCCTGTTAGGAATTTACATCATTGTAAACCAATTTATGAGTGTGCAGTTTAGAACTGCAGTGTTGTGAAATAGCTATATTTCCAGGAGAAAACTTTTGTCATAGTTGTGCCACTGGGACCACTGAACAAGTGTAGTGAGTAGCATGGTTGTGGTGCAAAACATTAGAGCACTGTGCAGGACAGACTCCCCTTATGCAATGACAGCACAAGGAGCGGGAAGGGAACAGGCTTTCCCCACAAAGCCACAGGACACTGGTAATCCAAAATGGAGGGCATGCCCCGCCCGCAGGAAGAAAAATGTCTCGCCTTTCATGGTGCCCCAGTGGGTGGTGAGAGCCCCTGCAACTGGAGATGAGACATCCTATGCGATGCCATATTAAGCAATGGAGGGGACGGTCTACAATGGAACATCTTATAGGCTGGCCTATAGCATATTGTCACAATTCTCTAGCCTCACTGCATATCACGTCAATGATGTCGCTCTATCATTGTAAATTTAAGCATCACAGCCCTCGAGGAAGGATCTTGACCCTTAAGTTCTTTGCCTCTTGTTTATTACTCCAGTAATAAACTCCTCCCTCCGCCCCCCCAAAAAATAAACCAAATGAAGTACTGGCCTAGTTTCACTGGCCAAATACAATAAACACAGCTGTTCTTCTTTTATTTGGACTACAATTGGCAAATTTACGTATGCAGCACGTATACATTTTTCCAGATTTTTCACACAGAACAGGGGAAGGCTGGATTTCAAGGGAATTTACTTTTGTTTTGCTAATAGAGTTGAAATTTTATTATCTGTCTTTTATTTCCCTTTGTCCACACTCCCCACATGGCAAAGAAGGGGAGTGATCTCTGCCTGCCTCCAGAACATCTTAACTGGCAACAGAAGTAACATCTAAGGCAAAATGTAGACCTGTGAGTCTAACATTATCACTTTTCTTCTCCTGTACGATTTTTAATATCTTTGCCTGATGAAGAAGTCAGCAAAACTTCAAAAGCTTACATGATATATTTTGTGCATTTGGGTTGGCCACAGGAACCTGCTCAGTGACCTGGGGCAAATCACATCCTGCCAAGATCCCCCTCCCCCAATTATAGGTTTGTCTTAGGATTGCCATAAGTCAGAAATGACTGGAAGACACACAGCAACAAATAAAAATGTTGTTGTATTGTGGATTTTGGATTTTGTTGCATTTTTTCTGCATGTCCAACATGGCTACTCCCAAATACGTTCTTAGGATAGAGAAGACTATGTTGTGCTTATTATAGATATTTATTACAGATGAGGAAATTCTCCGGGGCAGGGGAAGAGGTGGCAATCTAATTCTGCACCACAAACCTATTTTAGTATTCAGAGTTTAAGACCAAGCTTTTTAACTGCTAAGTAGTCAAATCTCCTTATCTGGGTTGATCAATCTGTCAGATTTACTTTCTTCAATATTCACATTTCCAAAAAAGAGATAGAGATCCTTTTGTCACATTTAAAAAGAATTTGGCCATTTTTAAAAGTTCTTCTTAAAAGAAATCCCAGTCATCCTTCAAAATGTACACAAAACTAATCCTGTGTTCCTTTGCATACTTTGTTTTTCACTAGAAGCTGGTGTGTGTATAAACCTTTGTGAAAAGTACCTGCATACTTTGAGTAACTAACTTCATACCTAATATAGCAATCATTTTTCTGTCAAAACTCACCAGACTGTGTAACAAATATAAATATTAACTGAGTTAAAACAGAGAGATACCCAGGGTATTTGAAAAAGCTGAAAATGACTTGTGAGAAATGTTTTCCTGAGAATGTTCCAAAAACTTGTAGAATCCCAATTTTTACAAATAAAATGTACCCTATATGTGCTCAGATGTTACTTCCTAATATACCAACTGCAGGTGGGCAATGCAAGCACATTTCAGGTTACCAGATTTCAAACATCAACGCTAACTGACCACTGTAAAGATCTGAAAGACCTGTATCACCTTATCCAAACATCTGAAAATTTAGAGCAAGGGCCATGGCTTGCATATTTCTGGATTCTATTACATTCTATCCCACTCCCACAAATGTGTAAATATACTTTATACCTGAGCATTTATTATCGTTATCATGCATCCAAAGAAATGGGTTTATACCCTCAAAAGCTCATGCAAAAATAAAAACCAGTTAGTCTTAAAAGTGCTGCCACATTTTTCCCCTCTTCTTTCCTTCCTTCCTTCCCTCCTCCACTTTAGGTTACCAGGGGGTTCCCTACAAATTACTTGTTACCTGAATGGTACATGCCACCTGGGGTAGGATATTTCCATTGCTGCATTGATAGAAGTTTAGTGGGAATTAATGTTTTGTGTAGATGAATTTAGCATGCATAATGTGTGCCTTAGGGTAAACTTCTAGTTGTGTTCATATCAGTAGGAATGGCAGCATATAGTTTTGTAACTATGAAATATCATCTGGTTCTGAAAATGCATAAAGCTGAATGGCCAAAGGAAAAAAAGGAAGCAGAGAGTCAAGGAGGGTGAATGACGGCATCTGGTAGATAAGAGAGTGCTTGTTCCATGTCATGTCTTTTTGAATTGCAAGTGGAAGAAACTTGCAGCCTGGGCTGAGTCGGCTCACCATTTGATCCTTCTGGGTAGGAAAAGGTATAGAAGATGTTCTATTTCTAGCAATTCCTTCCTTGAACAATAAGATCTTCCTCACTGAGCATTCTTCTGGCTTCTCCTTCTTCTGGGTATTCTTTTATCCCAGTTTATTCTTTGGTCCTGACTTCTGTTTGCTCCTCAGCCTGGCTCCTGGGTTGCCCTTCAGTCCTTGGCTTGTTCTTCCATCCTGACTACTGGTTTATCTTATGAGTTCTGGCTCACCTCACAGCCCTGCCCTGAGTCATGACTTGTTCTTCGACCATTTAACCACGGTCATTATGCTTGAACGAGACCCTTGTACAAGCAAAAATGTTTGCAATGGGAAATGAGCCCACACAATGTGGTTTGAAGGAGAGGTACTTGAAACTGTTCCAGGCCATATGGCTTTCACATGTTATTGCCCATAATTCTGTTCCATTTCTGCCTTAATTTGTGCACTAAAAATCCACTCAGAATGCTTATCTTCATAAGGGTTTCCTTTTAAAATGGATATCTAAGTGCATATTTTAAAATCCTTAGGCTACAGGGAAAATCTGGTGGACAACTAGGCTGTTCTTATTGGTCCTAGAGACATGGGTCAGGTTTTTACATAGAGATTTTACAAGCATCTCTAGTCTGTAGCATGAACAAATATTTGACTCATTGGATAGCATCATGAGAACATTCTAAACCTGTTGTAGGGAACTGGTAGCCCTCAAAACATTGATGAACTATAACTTTCATTACTCCTGGCAATAGGCCATGATGGCTGGAGATGATGGAAGCTGGAGCCCAGGATACAAATTAATTAATTAATTAATTAATTATTGTATTTATGTGCCACCTTTTCTCCCAAGGTGGAACCCAAAATGGTTTCCAAAGGTTTTTTTTAAAAAAAAAAAATTAAAAGACATATAAAATTATAAAACTTACATTAGACTTTTAAGAACAGCTAATAAATAAGTAAAATGTCTCCAGCTCACCCATTAAATGCCTGCTTAAAAAGAAATGTCTTTGCCTGCCTACGAAAGGAAAGCCCTCCTAGCCTCCAGCAGAAGAGCATTCCACAGGGTGGGAGCAGCCACTGTGAAGGCTGCCTCCTAGGTCCTTACCTGGCAAGCCTGGCGTGGTGGCAGGACTGAGAAAAAGCCTCCCTCTGTGATCTTAGGGCTCGAGCAGGTTCATATAGGGAGAGACAGTGTTTCTGTTACAGAGTAGAACTTTGGTTTTTTAAGGGTGAAAGCCTGACACCTAACAGCAACATAAGGCTATGTAGATCTAATCTCACCTCTGGAGTTAACTGTAGATACCTCATCATGAGTTATGGATTATGACCAGTGCACAAGAGAAGGAAATGGGGAGAAAAACCAACCAAACCTATCTAAAAAGTGTGTGGCTTCTGCCCCAAGGGCAGAGAGAGTAACAGACGCTGATGCCTCTGATGCCCATGGAATGGTGAATCCATTTTGGACTTTACTTTTAACCACCTTTATCCAAGGTGGTGGGTAGGTTCAACACTTTACAAAGCCCCTTTAAATTTCAGATTAAACTCAGAGAGAATCCCCTGCCTCAGTGACATTGGAGTCACCAGCTGACATGCAAGCAGATGTGGAAAAAAAAATGATTCCCTTGTTTTAACCATGACCATCCATGATATAAATTACTTGAAGATAATGTGATCATTTGGGAGAACAAAAAAATGTCAATTGTGGGAACAAAGTTCCTTTTTTATTATTTTTGGTTAAGGAACAGAGAAATGATTTACTGATCCATTATCAGGAAATATTTCCGTTAATTCAAAGAAAGCACTCTCCAGAAGTGATATAATCATCGTATGTGCTAACTTTAGAATTAAGTGATGTTTCTTTTATGTCACATTTTTTGGTCCCCTTTGCAATCCTTTTCATGTTCAATGGCACCAACAGTCATAAATTTAAGGAACTGACCTCACTTCTGCATACCAAAAAAAAAAAAAATTCTTATAATTTCTTATACAGTGCCAGAAAAGAACAAAAGGCTATAAAACATGAGGCATACTGGCCCAAAGAGTTTACAATGTGAACATGAAGGGCAGGAAGATAACATAGGAGAGCTATAATACTTGGCAGGTCAGTCTATGAACTGGTGAGTCCCAGGTTCAAGTCCTCATGCAGTGAGGCCCCTTTGTAAACTGCAAACCCCAGGATTCCATAGGATGTTGAAAGTGGAATAATAGCACTACAACAGTCTAGTGCAGAAATGGCTAGGAAACAACCGTTTTCCAGTTACTATCTATTAGCCTAATCTACCTCAATAGATGCTAATCAATTTCCTATGGAATCCATATATTAAGCTCCTTAGATAAAATATGGGATACAAACTTCACAAATAAAGGCATATGCTCAAGAATTATCTGACCTTTAAAATCATTTAGATCTTAAGCACTAGATTTTTTTGTTCTGTCAGAATAAAATATGCCATCACAGTCCTTGTAAATGAAAAAGTGGCAAAAGAAATCACTCTGTTTCTTGACTGATTGTGAAATTATTATTGAAATAACTCTTTAAGTGACCAGCCAGCCAGTTCCATGTTGGAACAATGTTCTTATGAGACTGACTAATCATTAATGGGAAAAGCAGCCATCCTCAGCAAAATTGCTCAAGCTGCGTAAAAAGTCTTGGTATTTAATAGTCCGTTAAAATAATCCACAAAATCTTAAGGACAATTAAGCTGTGAAGTATCATTCCCAGAGGCCCCATAGTATCAAGAGAGGTAGAACAGTCCAGGGACATGACTTCACAAATTCACAGTGTTCACATTTAGAAGACACCACATAAGGTATACCTGCCAACAGAAAAGGCATCTGAGGGGGTTCAGCCTTGAGGAATTCTGATTCAAACTGACCCCCTCTTCTGCATCTTCTCAACTGAACTTAGGTATCCTCTACTTTTGCAGTCCCCCAAAATTTTGACAATTTTCAGTCTTTTTTAAAAAAAGATATGTACTGAGGAATATGGTTAGAAACCTGAAGGCTAGAATTCTATAATATACTGAGGGGTGTGTGTGTGTGTGTGTACATGCACATGTGCATGTGTCTTCACTTTTTGCCCAGTGTATTTATCTTTAGATGCACTGAAGGAAGCATCCACTACCTCTTTAAGCAAAACTTCCTGGCAAACTCACTGCAACAGAATGCAGTCCAACAGCCAGTCTGTAACTCCACAGCTCTGATAGTCTAATTTGCAAGATATATTCATTGGCAGATATATTTAATTGGCATAAAATAGAAATCATATAAATATAAAGCCATGTGAAAGAGGAACTGACTGGAAAAACAGGTCAGAGATGGCTAAGAATGGCTCTTGCAAGGAGAACAAAAGGCATCTCCAAGAAGAGCAAGCAACCCCTTGTGGTTTGCATATCCTATGGAAGACCAAGCCATAAAACTGGCTACCAACTTAACCTGACACCCATTTGGTGGAAACTTCAAAGAGCTTTTGCTTGATTGATAGTTCAGGAAAAGGCTGGTTCAGGAAAAGAGGAAGATTTCAAACAAATCCATGACTGCATCATCCTCACACCTATGATCCTTTTCCTGATCTCTGATAACACTGCCATCAAAATCTTTTGCCATCCACATGTTAAAAATCATCACCACACATTAACGACCTTTAACCCATCCTGTTTCTTTCATTTACCCTGGAAATCCTTTGATAAAGTCACACCTCCAGGGCACATTTTAGGTATAAAAGGACCCTGATTTTGGGTCCTGGATACAGCACTTGAATTTCAGGGGACCTCCTTGTCAGTTTGCTTGGGCTACATCAAGTCAAGCTACATCACCATTTCTCTGCTTCTCTCTGGATGGTAAATATGCCCCAAAATCACTTTTCTATACCCTCTATCAATCCCCGCCCCCGTTCCTTTTCAATTAGCCTTGTGTGATTGCTTGTGTGTGCTTATTAGTGTGCAGTGATGTATTTAAGTCTTTTATTCCAAGTCTCAAGTCGAGTCTCAAATCCTTGAGGAAAGTATCCTCAAGGATTCGAGACTCGACTTGAGACTTGGAGTAAAAGACTTAAATACATCAAGTCTCAAGTCTGGGAGCCAACTTTATACCCCAACCTGTATTCCAGAATTTCTGGACAGAGTCAAATAAAGTCAGTTTTAAGAGTTTGAGTCAGCCCTCCACTTTTGTGATTTTGCCATCTGCAGCTTCAGAAGTGGGGAATAGGATCCTCCTTACTTCCCATTTGCAAAGCTTGTCTCCTGTTCTCGGGAAAAGTTTTAGAAAACTCCTCCTATATGAAGCAGGGACAGGCTGCTGAGCAGACCTCAACCCCACCACAAGCCCATTTGCTGTTCCCTCTGAGAAACATGTACACACTTTGGGCTTGAGACAGACTGTCACGTGACCAGTAAATTGTAAGCTTTCTGGAGGAATGTGTTATCATACTGAACCAAGGGCAGCAAGTCACTCACTAAAAATGTGCGAGTCTCAAGTCAAGTTGAGTGAGTGTGTGATTTTTGAAGTGACTTAAGTTTGTCTTGAGTCTGAGTCATTTGACTCGAGTCTACATCACTGTTTGTGTGTGTGTGTGCATGTATATTTCCCCCAATAAAACACATTTAAATTGCACTATATGTTTTCTGACTGGTCTCTTTTGCAGTGACCTGGTAAACAAAGGTGAAAAGGTCCTGAAGTTACCCCCTTTTGCAATGTTCTTAATTTGAGTCAATCAATTCCCCATTTTTACATTTAATTGCAGATTCTGATATAGGAACTCACAGGGTCCCATGGCTTTGGGGTAACAAATAAATGCGAGGAAGAAGGTGGTGCCTCCAGGTACCTGGGTGCAATCCAGCTGCAGTTGGGCAGCTGGGGGAAAGAATAGCCTTCACCCTCCCAGACAGACTGCCAGCATTTCCAACAGGAGATGCATGAGAATGATGACTGTGCTTTCTTCCAAGCGTCCAACCTTGCAGTGAACGCATCAATTCCCAAATGGCAAAAAAAAAAAAAGTACAACTCCAAGGCCCTTTTCGCACGGGCTTTCCCGGGCGAAATAGCCCCGTGAGCCGTGCGGGAGTGGGAGCATCGCTCCGCACGACGCACTCCCACTTCCAGCGCTCTCACGGGGCTGCAGCGGCGCGAGCACGGGGTTTTTGATTTTCGCTTTCAAGAGAAAATCACCCTGCGCTCGAGCTACGCTCCCAGCGCCCACACGCACTCACCTGTAGTGCGGTGCGTCGGGGAGGCGGCTGGGTCGCGCCTCCTTCCCTCCGCCCGTGCGGAAGGAAGGGGCGGGGCGGGGAGCTAGCGCAGCGGATGCGAGAGCATCCTGCTTCGCACGGGCGGGGGGCTGCTCGCGACAGCCTCCCGCTCGCGCGCGCACGCGCAGAGGGGCAGGCGCGACTGTCGCTCGCTCCTGGCGCGCGCGGGGGGGCGGGCGCGACTGTCGCTCGCGCCAGGAGCGAGGGACAGTCGCGCCCGCCCCCCGTGCGCGCGCGCGATCGGGAGGCTGTCGCGAGCAGCCCCCCCGCGCGCGCCAGGAGCGAGCGACAGTCGCGCCCGCCCCCCGCGCGTGACAGGAGCGACGGGCTCCTTTCTTGCGCACGCGGGGGGGGATGGACTCGCGAGCCGCCGCCGCCTCCGGGACGGTGCCGTTTCCCAGCTGGTTCCTTCGGCTGCGGAAGGAACCAGCGGGGAACCGGCAGGCTCCCGAACCAGGCTTTTCCCGCAAGCCGCCCGCCCCCGCTCGCGCAAAAAGCCTAGTGCGAAAAGGGCCCAAGTGTAAGGAAGTCACAAAGGTACAATACCAACAGGATTTGGGCCACTATGCAATTGTGTTGTATCTTCTATCTGTCTGATTGCCACCCTTCACGTTTTCCTTCAGTTGTCACAGTCTTTAGCTGTGGAGTGACATGATTACTCTCATACCATCTGAAAAAAACAACAACTGAGTGTATGTAAGCTGCTTTAAAAGTCTTGAGTGGGATAAAAAGCTATAAATAAACAATAAATATTTATTAAGGGTTATGTTTATATTCTGCCTTTCTTTCAGTGAGTTCAAGGCAACATACACTGGTCTCTTCCTCTCCAGGTCAGTTTCATAGCAACCTTGAGAAGCAGCTCAGGCTGACAACAGGTAATAGAATAATAGAGTTGGAAGAGTCCACAAAGGCCATTGAGTCCAACCCACTGCCATATAGAAATACATAATCAAAGTACTCCCAGGCAGTGTATACCACTGTCGAACTGCTCTGAACAGGAAGAAGTTCTTCCTAATGTTGAGTTAGAATCTCTTTTCCTGAAGTTTGAAGCCATTGCTCTGCATCCTAGTGTCTGGAGCAGCAGAAAACAGGCTTGCTCCATCTTCCATATGACAGCCCTTCAAATATTAAAAGATAGCTATTGTCTTGCCTCCTTAACCTTCCCTTCTCCAGGCTAAACATACCCAGCTCCCTAAGCCATTCCTCATAGGCCATGGTTTCCAGGCCTTCTACCATTTTGATCACCGTCTTCTGGACATGGTCCAGCTTTTCAATATCCATCTTGAACTCTGGTGCAGAGAACAACATAATATTCCAAGTTGTCAGGTAGCCTTCCATATTTTAGTAATGGGATATGTAGTAGGAGTTAAGTAGTAGTTTGCTTGTAACAAGGTATGGAAACCAGAAACCATTAGATAAACAAAAAGCTAGAAATGCACTGATAAGCCCAGCCAGGCTGCACCAGAACTTCAAGGTTTCTTGCGGGGCAGGAAGATGAACTCTTCGTATTTTATGTTTTGTATTTTGCTAATTGCCTCCAGTTCACTCACTGAAGTCCTGCACGATGTATCACGCTCCTAATAAATAGTGTTTATGCACTGTTCTATCTGTATGTCTGAATTCAGTTCATGACACAGGTGGTGTCTGATCAAAGCAGAATAGAGTAGTACTATTATCTCCTTCACTCTAGGCACTATACTCCTTTTGATGCAGCCTAGAATCTCTTTGGCTTTTTTACCTGCCGCATCACATTATTGACTCATGTTGAGCTTGTGGTCAGCTAAGACTTCAAGATTCCCATCATACGTACTGTAGTCCAGCCACGTGTCACCCATCCTACATCTGTTCATTTCATTTTTTCTATATAAGTGTAGTGGGTTTTTTTTAACTATGACTCTCTCTGACTCATCCGGTAAGATTCATGGCCAAGTGGAGACTGGAATGTGGATAGCCATCCACAATTAGTACTTTAATCACTACACCATGACTTTCAGATAAATGAATATTTTGAGAGAAAATATAAGACTGGAAATTTAAATATGTATTTCGGTGTAAGTTTTCACTTAGAGGAAAATACAGACTTCTGGAAAATGCAGATATAGGAAAATACAGACTTATAGATTGTATGCAAAACAGACATAAAGAAATGTATTTCCCTATTGATGGTAACAGGGATCTATCTATCTAGGTTTTTGTTTTCTTGATATGCCTGCATAAAGGAGGCCTTGTGCATAAAACCAAAATAAAAGGCACGAGTACTGTAATCAGGTTTATGGTATCTAAAGCAAGGCGGAGGCACAGAGGGGAACAAGAGAAGGAAAGGTAGAAGTGTGAAATCAGGTGTGAGGACAGCCAGGTATGTGAAGCCATGTATATTGTTTCATCCTGTGGTAGCTTCAAGGTGCTGAAACTATGCCCCAAATAGGTTCAGCATCTTGGGTAGTTCAGCCTAGAATAGATTCCACTGACCCATTGATAGGGGAGCCACCATGTCACTGGTTCCATCTAGAATTAAGCCAGGGAATGACTCCCTCCCTAGAGAGCGGCTGCCCAGGAAGGTGAATTTGGACTGGGGCCATGGGATGATGGAAGCAGGGCTAACCCTTTCCTTGTATAATGGCCCTGATCTGAATGCCCCTGACACACATGCATATATGTGTGCGCATACACACACACACACAAACTCAGTTAATATTAACTAATGCAGGAAGAAAACATATAACCCCACTGCTACAAAACTGCCTTTATTTGTTCTAGCTAATACCAAATGTGGGAGGAAGAGAAGACTGGGGAAATTTGAGCATGGGGAAACAATACAGGGGAAAAGCAGGGACAACCACCCTGGTACAGTGGTTTGAGCACTGGAGTACCTCACAGGAGATACATCCCATGGTGTATTACTTAACATTGAATAGTATAGGATCTGCTGAAAACCAGCATGGTGTAATAGATTGAGTGTTAGACTATGGCCATTTCTGCACTAGACTTTATAGTGCTGTTATTCCACTTTCAACATCCTGTGGAATTCTGAAGTTTGTAGTTTACAGAGGCCAAAGAGCTCTCTAGCTGAGAATTCTAAATGCTCCCTCCAACTGCAAACCCCCGGATTCCATAGGATGTTGAAAGTAGAATAATAACACTACAACAGTCTAGTGCAGAAATGGCCTATGACTCTGGAAACTGAGGTGTGAATCTCCACATGGCCAGGGAATCCCACTGAGTGACCTTGGGCAAGTCACACTCTCTCAGCCTCAAAAGAAAGCAAAAGCAGCCCTCCTCTGAATAAATCTTGCCAAGAAATGCCCGTGATAAGTTCACCTAATGATCTCCAAATGCCAGAAATGGCTTGAAGGCACACAACAACAAGAAAAGGCTAGAAACCTCTCTTCTTGAATCATGATTCTGATTCAAAATACTTCCCCCACTCATTGATTTTTTGTTAGATTTTCTAACCATGCATCATTCATATAATGTATAGTTTGATCATCTAAAGGACAAACTTAAACATTTTACAAGAGCTGAGAGATAAAAGAGGGTAAGATATTTAGGTGGGTGGCACACTAGTAGTGTAACACAATATGTGTCTACTCAGAAGTAAATCTTACTGTATTCCAACAGGTTTATCCCCTGGTTAGTGAAGGGAGGATTGCAGCATAAGGAGCCATAGAACTACAGCTTAAATGCTGTTTGAAACCCAGTGTAGCACAGAAACGACTTACCTAAGATAAAAAAAAAAAAAAAGGAAAATCTTACAGATTCCTCCTGTTCTTCTCCAATCTCTTATTTTTCTGAGGAGTAGGAGGGGCACACCTGTATTCCTCTCACATAGATGAAAATATCAATAACAGCTGTAATTAACTGAACATTTTACACTTCTCTAAACATGAACCTTCATGAGATAATTTATTTTCTCTCAAGTGCTCTTGTTGGTTTCATTATTATTCTTTTCCCACTCAAAGCAGAAGCTGGATAGCTATCCTCCCTTTGTAAATCAGATTCAGATGCCAAGATCTGAACTCCTACACATGATTGCACTTCACTTTCTCAAGGAGGCCCTAAATCGTTGCATATCGAGAGAAGCCAGACACAAAGAGCTGCATGAATGATTTGGGCAATGGCTGTAACTCAATGGGAAAAACACCTGCCTTGAATGCCAAGATGTCCCAGGACGTTTAGCACACAGCGTCTCAAGATAAGAATGTGAAAATCTCCTTGCCTGAAACTGTGGAAAGCCCCTGACAGAAAATACATCTTAAAATCATAGAATTACAGAGCTGGGAGGGACCACAAGGGGCATGTAGTCTAATTCATTTCCAGTACAGAAATCCACTTCTAAAGCATCCCTGAAATGCAGTCATCCAACTTCTGTTCAAAATTCTCCAATGAAAGGGACTCTGTCACCTCTGAGCTACTCTATTCTACCTCTGAACAGCTCTTGCCATTAAAAAATTCTTATATTTCATCGGAATCTCTGTTCTTGTAATCTGAATTTACTGTAGCAGCAGAAAACAAGCTCGTTCCATCCTCAACATTACAGCCTCTCAGATATTTAAACATGGGTACCATTTCACCCATAAATCTTCTCTTTTCCAGGTTAAACATATACAACTGCCTCAATCATTCCTCACAGGATGTGGTTTCTAGATGCTATACCTTATTTGTTGCCTTGCTTTGGACACTCTCCAGTTTGTCAATGCTCTTTGTGAGCTGTGGTGCCCAAAATTGGACACAGTAAAGCAGGTAAGATCTGACTAAACCACAGTAGTTTTATTACTTCCTCTGATCTGGACACTAATTCTGTTGATGGAGCCTAGAATTGTGTTCACTTTTTTGTTGTTGCTGCAGCATAATATCCATACAGTTGGAAAGGGCCCCACAGATAGAGTCTAACCTCTCACCTAATGCAGGAAATCCAGTTAGAGCCTCCCCAACAAATAGCTACTTTGCCTCTTTTAGAAGACATCCAGAAAAAGAAATCCCACCACTTCTCCAGATGATTGGTTCCATTGTTGAATAGCTTCTCTGTCAAGAAGTTCCTTCTAATGTCCAATCGAAAATCTGCCCTTCTGTAACTTAAACCATTAGATCTGGTTCTGCCCTCTGGGGCAGCAGAGAACAGACCTGCAGCCTCCTCTATGAGGGGGATATGAGTGCAATCTTGTCACCCCTTAGTCTTCTCCTCTTCAGGTAGAACTTGCCCAGCTCCCTCAACCTTTCCTCATACGTTATATTCTCCATGCCTTTTATTATCCTTGTTGCCCTTCCCTGAACCTGCTCCAACTTGTCTATATCCTTCCTAGAATGGGGTGTCCAGAACAGAATGCAGTACTCTAGATGAGCCTGACTAGTGCAGAATACAGTGAGACTATTACTTCTCTTTTCTTGGACGCTCCTGCTGTATTGATGTAGACGAAAATGTTATTTGTCCTCTTCGCTGCAGCATCACACTGCTGTTTACTGGTGGTCAATTTATGATCAACAATAATCCCTAAGTCCTTTTCACATGATCTGCTGTTAGGCCAAGCATCCCCCATCCTATAAGTGTGCATTTGGTTTTCATAGCCTAAATGTAGCTTTTTATATTTGTTTCTGTTGAATTCCATTTCATCCCAGTTTTCTAATTTATCATGTTGACGTGTGTTAACTTGTTTCAATAGTCTGATGCAGAATAAAGAAACTTCTTATTAATATAATTTTTAAAAAATAAAATAATAATCTGTGAGCTGGGATAGTATACTTGCTTCCACCTAACTTCAGGTTCTCACCCCCACCCCTTAAGTTTGCTAAGATCCACAAAACAAGCTCAGAGAAAGAAAACTAGGACAAGATGCAATATACTAACTGGGAGTAAATAAATATACCAAATGCTTCCTCACAATTCATTTGTCACCTCAGATTGAGTTTCCAAAGATTAACACTAAATACACTTGCCATATCATGGTGAGGAGTGGCATAGGGAGCTGGATATGTTTAGTCTCAAGAAGAGAAGTTTAAGAGGTGACATGACAGCCATGTTTGAAGGGATGTCACATGGAAGATGAGGCAACCTTTTTTCTGATGCTCCAGAAACATGGAGCAAAGGCTTCAAATGACAGGAAAAGATGTTCCACCTAAACATTAGGAAGAACTTCCCTATGGTAATTGCTATTTGACAATGGAATACTCGTACACTGCCTGGAATGTGGTGGAGTCTCCTTCTTTGGAGGTTTTTAAACAGAGGCTGGATGGCCATCTGTTGGAAATGCTTTGATCGTATATTCCTGCATGGTGGAGGGCAGGGTGGACTTGATGGCCCTTGGGGGTGTCTTCTGGCTCTATGATTCTATTCCATGATTATCTGTTGATTTCAACACTAAACCTGTGCCAGAGGCTTGAGTTTTCTTTTCTGGAGAAAATCCATTGTGAGATGCTTTTCTTTCAGACGTTCTAAGCCAGCAGTGAGGAACCTGTTGCCTTCCAGACATTGGACTTCAATGCCCATCTTCACAGAGCACAAGTTACATTCTCTGTGGGCTAGGAAGACCTGGAATCCAACATCATCTGTACATTCACAGGTCCCCGACAGCTGTCTAATTTTTATCTCTGCCTTCTGAGTATTTACAGTACTCAGACCAACTAGCAATTCGATGTTGTTCAGCATTAAGTAATGCACCATGAGACTTACCTACTGTAAGGTAATCCTGGAAATCCGACTAACCGAAAGCAGTTTGAAAAACCTGACAGAGTCCATGCAACAGAAACACATTTGTTTTCAGTAATTTCCCACAGCTTTTAAAAGTGTAATTCTATTTTCCCGCCTGAATAATAATAATAATAATAATAATAATAATAATAATAATAATAATAATATAACATAATAATGTTACAATAACATCATGCTTGCATGCAGCATTTCACTACAATTAAAAAAATTCAACATAGCCAGTTATTCCCCAAAGCAAGAATATTTGTTAACTTCCTAAAGTACAGTTAATCACTTCAGTGTTTGAAGCGTACGGAACTTGATTATCCATCTCCTCTGCTCTAATATAAGCCACTTTTTCCTCCCCCACACCCCAATTTTTATGCTTTTGTACGCTTCACATCAGGGCTGATCTGATTGCATGCTACTGCCTCTCATCACTCTGCGAAGTCCAGAAAGATTGAAGCATGTCCTCATTTGTGAAAAATGCTAGGCAAGAGACTCCCTCAGGAGCAAATGCAAATAGATAACTGGTGCCTGAGAAGCAGGATGGCAATTATGGGACCGAATCGAATTAGTCTCCATTTCAACCTTCTTGTCAAATGCTGTTTTGCTTGCCCGCTTTTCAGTTGCCGGTATATGAAATGCAAATCTAAAAGCAAGGATTACCTGACCTGAAAAGTGTGCCAGCTGTTATATAGGAATGCAGCACCAAAGCCTTCAGTTTTCACATTTGAACCTTTGCCTCTTTCCTAGGGATACAGGATGAGCGTATTTGAGGAGGCTTTGCCTAGGCCTTATAGGTACGGGAGGAGATTTATATTGCAGTCTATGTGGTATAACTTTATGCGTGCTTAGCTACATAGCAGAGATGCTACAGTACCTTCCCAGTGCAGTGACGTAGCTAGAGATTTTGCTGCTCGAGGGCAGTCCCTGAGTTTGCTGCCCCTCTCAATACAATTGAGGAGGGTTTAAAAATGAAACAATGACACTTGGTAGTGGGAACGGCACTAAGGGGGCAGAGAAATATGCCAGCTCATTAATACTAATTATAAAGTGGGGAAAAAGTGAACCGGGAGCTGGACACTTTGTCCTTTGCCCCGAGATGGCAGCTGTGATGGTAAGAGAAGCCCTCTCAGCTTGCTTCAGCAGCTATGCTGCCAACAGTAAGGAGGAAAATGGCGGGCGGGTCCTCCCTTTGCCCCCTCCAGGCATTCTGACTTGGTTTGCCCCAGGAGCCATGTGCCTCTTGTGGAAGCAGCTTGCTGGTGCATACCAAAAGGGAAAGGCAGATGGGGGGGGGATGTTGGTAGACTATGGAGGCAGGTTCCATTTTATTTGGGGATGCCACAGCAGCACCCCCAAAAAAGTGCCACCTGGGGGAGACCATTCTCTGCCCCTCCCAGCTATGCTACTGTCCTAGTGAATTGTGAAGATGAGTATAAGCTCAATAGCAAGAAAGTCTCGGTGAGCATCAGGCTCTACTGATGCATGTCAGCAGTCTGTATCCATTCTCTGGATGCACATTAGGCATGCCCAATGTGAATCGTGACCAACATGCATTGGGCCTTGATGCACAATGTTTGCTTTGCTGACTGTCCTACATGGTAATATCATAGCAGTCACTTGCTGAAAACAGACATTGCAAAACTTCTCTGTTTTATTTCCTGCAGATGTAAGTCCATTTTCATAGACATAAGTCCCACACTGAATTCCAGCCAATATAATTAAAACTACTATTTAATATTATGATTGATTTTTAGCTGTGCTTTCTTTCAGTCACTGTTCTAAGCTGCCTTGGGCCTTGCAGTATGAGTAACATGGGAAAATAAAATACAATAGACCCTCCTCATATCTGTGATTTCCACTTCCTGTGAACTGTCATATCCTTATACTTAAAATGGTGGCAACATGCACACAGATGCACTTAAGTGTCCATGTTCAAATTGCCACACTTGAATATAATGGTGCAGGAGCATTCACGTTTTTCCTTATTTATGGGGGTTCCTGGGACAGTATGCCACCATATACCGTAAATTTTATGTCAATATAATATAGAAAATTAATTCCATACCTTATTTGCATGTATCCCATTGTAAGTAGAATCCACCCAATTTCTATATAAGTTTATGGATTTTTTTTAAAAAATGTATGGTTCTTTGGGTTTATTTTTGTTTATAGTTGTCTATATTCAATAATATGCTTATATATTCAATAATATGCTTATTGAATATATGTGACTTTCCCTGATATGTGTATTCTTGTGTGAAATTTTTGAGCTGAGAAGTGCAATGTAAAAATCAAGACAAAAGTACAATCTGATGTGTTCTGACCCACATATTAATCCAGGAAGTGTGAATTAGGTTACTTCTTTGAAAATATATAGAAAAATTATGTCCTCTCCCATCCCCCTTCCTTCTTCATGGAGTTCTGTCAGATATCTGTGCTTTTCTATTCTGTCCTCATCCTTATGCACAGATGCATACTATGCCTTTTTGCTGTTGCATATACTGTATTCACTGAGTTCCCACCAGATTTCACCTAAAGGAAATAATGAAAAGCATTTCCAGGATATTGTTTGGTTAACACATTGTTAAAATTCTCCTCTTTCCCAAATGATGACGAGTCCCAGGGTAGTGCTTCCTGGATCGGCTAAGGAAAGACTCGATGTAGTTTTGTACTGTTTGATTTATTTTCAGTTATGACGTACAGCAAACATTGAGGTGGAGATGAGCAAAAATGGCCTCTCTCAAAATGACCTCCTTTTATTCATTTTGCTGGTGAAATTATCCTCTGGATAATGCAGAATCCTACAATACGTATGTGAGGGTAGGTACTTTCTTTTTAAAATATCAACCCCAGCTAATGTTGAATGACATTGCATGATATTATATCAAAAATACTGAGGAGATATGAAGCCGAATTAAAACTGAGTCCACAGCACAAAATTCTCCTTCCTATTCCTAGACTGTGAAATTGAGGAAGTCACTATCCTGAATGCTTCAGGGAAGAAATAAAATTCTTCAAGAATTCAGAAAAGGATTAGTGAAGTAAGAAAAGAAAGAAAGAAATATTTTCTTTTTTAAAAAAACTCAGAAAATCATTTTCTGAAAAATTTTGACTGAGCCCTACATGGTACCTATGCCCAAAAGATAGCTTTCAGTTCACAGAGAACTCTAATTTTTCTCTCCTTGTGTTTTCTGGAGGCAGGTGGTAGGTAGAAAGATGGATGAATGGATGGATGGACAGATGGACAGAAAGCCAGAGACATGCCTTGGTGCACAGCTACCAGACATCTAAACTATTAAAAGACAGTATTTCCCAACGTGGCATGGCCAAAGTTAGCCTTTATTCAAATGGTATAAAATCTTGCTGGAGAAAATGGTTGTAGATGACTTGCCTAATCATTTAAGTAATGGGAATTTTACACTTATCTAAGGAGATTTATGAGAACAATTAGCCTAAGCAGGAGTTTCTGGAATGAGAATTATTAGCAGTAATAATTAACCTGCGAGGGGAGAGGGACTGATTTCTCAGTGTGTCGGCTTAATCATAATTGAGCGAATGACTAAATTTGCCATTCTGAGTATTTAAAATAAATCTGAACCCATGTTGATGATAATTATGACTAATGGAAAGTGAGGGTAGGAGGAGAGAAGCAAAATCCTTACAAACTTTCTGATCTAATGGATTATCTTCTGGGTAAATGTGGGAATGGCACACTTCAGCTGTTACTACATAAATCCGGGAATCCATAGCATAGAGAAGGTGCAACATCCTGAAATAAAACATATTCAGGTGTAGCCATGTTGGCCAGGCAGCAAAATGCAACGAAAGCAAAGTCCACAAAGCAGTGAGGCCTTTACTGGGCCAACAAAAAAGCACAAAATATATCATGTAGGTTTTCACAGCTTCATTGCTTTCTTCACCAGGCAAAAATATTAAAAATCATACAGGAGAAGAAAACAAATGACATTAGAGTCACATGCCTACATTTTGTTTCAGATGTTACTCTGTTATCAGTTAGGATGATCTAGAGGGATCTCAGTGCAGGCAGAGGCCACTCCCCTTCTTAGCCATGTGGGGACTGGAAACAAAGGGTGGTAAACAATAGACAATAAAATTTCAAAAGGCTTCCTGCTGCTACTAGTGGATTTGAAATTTTATTGCTTATCCTTTACTGCCCTTTGTCCCTGATCCCCATATTGTCATGAACGGGAGTGGTGTCGGACAGCACTGAGATTCCCCCCCCAAAAAATGTTATCATCTTAAATGACAACAGAAATAACATCTGAGACAAAATATAGACATTTGACTATAAAACCACTTCTCCTATTTTTTTAAAATGGATACTTTTGGTGAAAGAAAATTTGGGGGGTTACTCTTATTTTAGAAGATGCTCATGGCTCCTAGTAAAATCTGGAGAATATATTTTCTTGCTTTTGGTGGTTGGAAATTAAGACAATGAGTTTGACAAAAATAGCTCCACTTCATTGTAGTCATTGCAGTCTAGGGTCAGGAAATGTATTTTGTCATGCAAGTCAGTTCTCTTGGGATCATCCACCAGCAAGGACTTTCCAAGCTGTGGAGTGCATGTGCTCAGGCTTCACATTAAATCAGGAATGGACAACTGTGTGGGGGTTGGGGCCAATTTGACTCCCTGAACACTTCCCACTGCCACACAAAGCCAGCTCAAGAGGTACAGCAGAGGTATTTCCTCTGAGGACCTTCTCAAAATGGCAAGAGGAATTGAAGAGCTTCTCCTTCTGTTGGCATTTTGAGAGTGGCTACTGAAGAAAGCAGAGGTATTTGGGGTAATATGGGGTGCTGGGTGTTTGTAGGGGTGGAGTGGAGGTATTTTTGCATGTTTTGACGTGTTTGCAGAGGGGTGCTGAATGATTTTATGAGCCAAAATTGCCTGAAAATTGTGCTGCTTTTTAAAGGAAAAAATGGGACTGGGGTTGCTACTGGGTGGCAAAAGTTTGGCCCAGGAGCTGCCCTTTCCCCACCCTTGCATTCATTTCAAAATATAAATATACTTAACACAAACCTTTTGCAGGCAAATTTGAGAGGGAAACATTAATATTCTTATGTGGATGGCTTCTATTTATGATGGCTTAAAAAGGCAAAACAAGGGCATCCATGACAAATGTAGACAACATTTTCAGTACACCCTGGCTGGCATGCTGTTGATTAGTTCCAACTACAGTAGACTCATTCAATCAATTTTTTTGAATGTTGAGTCCACAGGTAAGTAAATTGTTCTCATTTATCATAATCAGGGAAGCTTTGGGCTTTAAAATCCTGAATGGCCATCTGACCAGCCATTCTCTAGTTAGCAAACCATGTTGCATATGCTATCTGGACCTCATATCCTAACAACTTAGATAGACATTGAACATTAAAATCCTGAACAGCCATCTGATTGATCATTCTCCAGTCAGGAGATCCTTGTGAGTCAACTAGCCACCATATAAACATACAGAGGTGGAGGCAGAGAAAGAGAGAGATTACATTCAGTGGTGTCTTTGCATGAATGGGAAGTCTTCCGTGAATGGAGGTACATCCACTAGATACAACCCAGTACTTTTTTTACTGCGAGAGTCCTGGCACATCATACATTTGTATGTACTTGCACATGGACCCCCCTCCCCCACACAAACTATTTCTATAATTTGTGGGGGGGTCACCATGTTAACCTGAGAGCCAGTGTGATGTAGTGGTTTCAGCTTTGAACTACTACCCTCGTGATCAAGGTCTGATTCCCCACTCAGCCATGGAAACCCACTGGGTAACCTTGGGTGTGCCGCACACTCTCAGACCCAGAAAACTCTGTGGTAGGTTTACTTGAGGGCCACCATAAGTCAAAAATAACTTGAAGGCATACAACAAGAACAGTATGTTAGCCTGTCATGGCAAAAACAACAAAGAATCTAGTGGCACTATAAAAATCAAGTCAGTTTTATCTGACATAAATTTTTGTAGATTGCATCCCACTTCCTCAGGTGCATGTTCTTCTAACAATTTGATGAATTGGGCTTCAGATCACAACAGCCTAAGTCAAATAAAACTTGAGTTTCTACAGTTAAGTTTCAGGGGAGGGAAGAGAGCCTGTTCTCATCTTTTTCTTTCACAAGGCTCTATGCTGTTTATTTTTGCTTAAAAAGAATTGTGCTCATAGGTTTACACTCTGGTAACCTTAAAAAAATAAACACCAGTATAAGCCTCAAATTCCATTATACCTTATTTTTCTGGAATACCTCCCAATCCCATTCTGCTCACAGTGCCTAAAAATAGCCATGCTGGGAAAATGGAGTGGCACACAATTACACCACAGACACAAGAAGAGACCACAGTGATTGTTTGTTCAAATAAATACAGCAACCAGTGGCAGCCATGAAATGTATTGCCACAGTGAATGTACCTTAACATTCGTGTTCAGGCATTTCCTCTCATCCATCTATTGCCAGATCAGCAAGCGATGGTGGATTCCAGCAGAGTGACTTGTTATAACCACATCTTAAATGGTGTCTCTGCTTGTTTAACACAGGAGAGAAGTAGCCAGGTCTCAAAAGAGAACCAAAGGAAATGCTTCAGTCTTATAAAAATGGCAAAATGAGCATAGAATGTCAATTTCCTTCCTCGTCTCTGATTCACATCCAGTTGCTGAAATATAACCTTCCTTGAACTATAGCAAATTGCAAATAGAAGAGGTGCATTAGCTCTTCCTGAACCACTAAATTCTTCTGTGATGCATATTGAAGGCAAGGCATTAGTTAGCTTTAAAATATCAAATGATAAGATTCCTATGAACTTCCCAGAACCCACATTGTGGCAGCATTTAATTCACTACCTGACCTTAACTTTGATTCTGCTACTAAATCCAGGAAACCTTAAAAAAAAAAGCCCTTCTTTTATCTGCTGAAGAAAGGAATGCTATTTCTTTTGCAGAGAGATTGTTTAGTACCTACTAAGAGGCTTGTTTGCTACTCTGAAAAACAAATGAGGCAAATTTATGGGGCTAGAACATAGTATTGCCAAGTGGCTTCAACACACTGTGGTAGAAATGCACAGCTGACTGGCAGAATACAACCAACACTCCTTTTATTCAGTTTCTGGGAAATTTTGCAAAATAAACACATATTTACCACCCACATGTTAAATCTTGTTTGCCCCTTGAGTCTGCATTTTTATTTCAAATTCAGCTTTTTGGTGCACATCACATTTCCCAGCCAAAGTACAATTTTTGTACCTGAAAAATTTCTTCCAAGTATGGTATTCACTGACCTTCCATTTACTATGTGGTTGTGCAGATGGGATGGATACCGCTAGATATTGTTTCTGATGTAAGTGGGCTATGGAAAATGGAACATAATGTAACCGAGGTACAGAGAAGGTAGCCTTCCCTGATAATCTATACGCACAACCAAGATAACACACAGATAGGTGTTCCTATGGATATCTTGTCCTAGACTAGTGGTTCATAACCTTTCCTTTAGCAAGGACCCCCTGTAAATATAATTTGTTGCCAGGGACCTCCAAGACTTAAGTCAATATTTAAAAATTTAAATTTAGATTTAAATATTCAAATATTTATTTATTTATTTACGGCTTCTGGAGACCAGGGCCCTTTCTGCACCACGCCTGGATGCCATGTTGTCACGTTGCCATTCCAGTAGCGCCACTACTAGGATGGGAGCAGGACCCAATGCTCGCCTCCACACCTGGCCAGCTACTGGTGGATAAGTAGCATTCAGGACACACTCCCTCCTTCTGAAGTGCAGACAGCTTCTTCCTGGACTGCACTGAAGAAGGAAGCACTTGATTGCACTTCCACGCTTCCCATACAGCTGCTGGCAATGTGATTGTTGCATGACAGGAGGCCATTACTGGATTTTTTTCTGGTAATGGTATACCACATGATCACAATGGCTAGGGATGCAACAGGAGCAGGACTGTGATGACCTGTGAGAATGGCAGGTGACATGGACGAGCAGCAATGCCTCCCCATGCCAGAATTGTGCCATTGTGAGGAAAGGGCCTAAGATTCAAATCCCTGCTCTGACTGGGTGATCTTCAGCAAGTCCCTGTTGCTGCCATAGCTGTAGGTCTCCAGCAGCAGGGCTTTGCAGACCCCTGTGAGGGCTCCATGGACCCCCAGGATCCCTGGACCCCAAGTTAAGAACCACTGTTTTAGACAATTTAGAATTTGAAAGGGAAGTTCAAGCACTTTAGGATGAGCCCAGAAGCAAGCAGAGAGCTACTGCACCCCTTCAGAATCAGCATAACTACCATTCCATCTGGTAGTACTTATCACAGTTCTGGTGTTAGCCTGACTTCTGGGGGTCCCATGTGGGACACCGTGATTCAATTCAAGTTATAATGGTTGGGGAAATTAGCGGAGCACTAGCATTAGCAAAATGAGGGGCAGCGTAACCCAGCATGATCTTTTATCCAACTTTATGGGGTCAAGCCAAGCAAAAAGCCAAACAAATGTACCAAACAAATGAATTTTATTAAATGAATATAGTATCACACACCAACGCACTCACTCACTCACATACACAGGGCCTATTGAGAAGGAAAAGAGATGAAAAATAGATAGGGAATATAGCAAAAGGAATGTAGAGGTGGTGATACTGCACCTATCCTGAAGTCTTCAGTCCTGGAAGTGGCGAGAAGAACAGAGCTCAGTGAAGAGACAGCTGAGGGGATCACTCAACTAACAGAGTGCTGGTCTGCTAGTGTGGTGGGGAGTTCTCCAAAGAGACCCTCAAAAACTAGGACTATTTATAGGGCAGAAAATACCCTGAGGGCAGGCCCTATCCCAGGAAGAACAATGGCCAAAACAAAGGAAGAAATGCCATACAATGGGAAGTAGGTTGCAGTGAAGTAAGGTTGCAGTCAAGTTTATGTAGATGGACCTCACCTGATAGGACTTTTCCAGAATCACAGTTGTTCAACCTGTGGAAAACACATTAATCCCTTCAAGTTGGCTACTCTTGGCTGAGGACCCTTTGTCTATGTGGATGTGTATTGCCTGAGGTCTCCTTGGGCCACGTGACTGGGGATTTTCCTAGCCTGACCTAGTTTCTCGGTCGTTCAACCTCTTTGCCTACATGCCCACCCAGGCAACCTCTCTGGCATGGTGGGCATATTTGATATCAAATTTATATTTCCCCGGGAAGGGGTATGCCAGTGGGGTAACACTGGCAACTGCATTCTCATTAGCTAAATCTCCCAAGTCTTCTTCAACTGCAACTCCATGTGCAATCAATCACAGTAATACAAATTGGGAGATGTGCAGAGTGACCCATCATGGCTGTGTAGGAACAGTCATCATGGTAAAAAAAAAACACCCCAGTCTCTAAAGACACTAGAGCCTCAAGTGATCACACTGGACCAAGAAGTAAAGCCAAGATATATGACCATTCTTTCATTGGGATTCAGTGCTCTCTTGAACAGGCTGCACATCCAGTTTCTAAACATGAGAACCTTCTCTCTTACAGGGCCTTTGCCTTGCCAGATCCTACTGCACCCTTGTAGAATCAGACTCTGTAGAATAAGTTTACTTACTTTTATTATTTCCCATGTGAGCATGTAATAGACTACCTCAGAGGGCAGGGCAGTCTCCTGCTTTGGAAGTTTTTAAGAAGAGGTTGGATGGCCATCCCTTAGGAGTGTTTTAGTTGTATATTCCTGGGTCCCTTCCAA
The DNA here is from genome assembly GCA_948474755.1 of Ctenosaura bakeri. Lineage (NCBI taxonomy): Eukaryota > Metazoa > Chordata > Lepidosauria > Squamata > Iguanidae > Ctenosaura > Ctenosaura bakeri. The sequence goes on from CAOLHI010001503.1 coordinate 255,443, forward strand.
CTCCATGATTCTATGCTTCCGTGACCCATACAGTGACAGATGAATTTGGGACAGGAAAAAGGCTCCAGACCAATATTATCTCTTAGTCCTGTGGGCCTAAAATAAACTGTCCAGATACAGCTGACAAAGTAGATAAAATCTAAAACACAGCAAGGTTATGGGATCTGAGGTCTTGGCTTTCAAAGTTTTTCAAATTTGGAAACCACCTCAAGTTGTTGTTGAAAAGAAGATAAAATTCTAGTTCTTGCTGACAGTCTTTAAAAGAATAATAATATTTACATTCAGACTTACTATGGGCTTTTGTCCCACATATGATCTCTTTGGGATCTTATTAAATGTTAACTAGGGTATAAACCCAGTATATATACACAAAGCAGATACAACAGTATATGAAAATTATTGTAAAGATGATTAATCAACCAATTAAGTAATGATTGAAACTAGATTATTTTTTAAAAAAAAATTGATTAGCAAACCTAATTCTAATCATCAGCTGTCATCTTGTTCAATAGTTATAAGACTGTAAGGTGAATTTTTGATCTCATAACTGCTGGGCATTCACAGTTACAGTCGTGAATAAAAGGACATGACCCCCCAAACCCTACTTTTGTAGCTTGGTAGCACCCCAGGCAAAGTATTTCTGAGATGTTGCAGACCAGGGCACTGGGGAATGGCACCTGCAGTTCTTGCCAAGTTCTGTGGCACCCTGAGATGAGCAGTTGTGGCAGGACCCCAAGGGGCCTCTTCAACTGCCTGTTCTCAATATGCCTGAAACCAGGAGAGTACTGCAGACATCATTTCCCACTGACCTGATCTGCAGTGCCTCAGAAACACTTTGGTCAGGGTGCTGCCAAGCTGCTAGGTATGTTTATGTTTTTGTTTTTTTTAGGGGACAATGTTGGCATTGTCAGATATAACTATGACTACAGAACTCCATCATCACAGATATGCTGACAATGTAGGATCTCAACCATTATGTTATTGTTGAAAGCAAGAGAGTATTTTTAGTTGTTCTTTTCTAGTAACACCATCCATGCATATCTCCATACGTATACCTGTAAATGTGACAGATCTATCTGGTTACAAGTCATTATGATGCATCCCATCACTTTGATGACTATTATGCAAATTTACTTACGGCTCAGCTGTGCAGCCTAGACAAATATTTATCATGCTTAAAACCTTCCCTTGCAAATGGTGAAACAGAAGGTAGGGGCTATTCAGTCATTTATCATGATCTGTTAAACTAACTTGCAGCCATGACACGGGGGAACATCTGGTCCTGCTGTGGTTTGTTGAAATCTTCCCTTGTTGTTCTATAATAAGGAAAGGTGAAAATCGTATGCTGTTGTTTTGGGCTAATAATCTTGGCACTAATGAATGCCCCATTAAGAGAGTCTGCTATAAGATTCTGATTACAGCTGCCTTTTCATGGACCACTACATTTGTTATGTTTCCTGAACATTCAGTTGAGTATGCAGAAATGGACTTCTCTGCTGTGTATTAAAATCCTGAGACATCACTGGCTTCAACAACTAAACTCCTTCAGAGATGCTGGGAAACAGACCCTGAGGACTCATTACAGTTCCTAAATTCTTCAGGTAATTTCTGAAATGGAGGAAATTTCCAATAACCGATTCCCATCATCCAATGCAAAGTATGTGAAAAGTTTAAAGACATTTAGCACTATGTATTTCAATTACAGGATTGTAACCTAGAGTTACAAATCCATAACTCCTCTGTATTCAGTAACAATACACAGTTACAATCATGGCACTATTGCCATGGCCGTAAATACTCCGCGAGCCAACCTGAACAGCCAGCAGCTGCATCAAGCGAAAGGTCATCTGCTCATCTGCCAATTGGGGCACAAGGAAGATGGCATTTCCAGCCCCCTCTCACCAGCAAGTCATCACTGAAGCCTCAGTCACTGGTGGCAGGGAACTCCTGGTACCCCACTCAGCATCTGAACGGACCTCCTTCTCTTGATAGAAAAAAGTGGGTGACCCAGGAGAAATTACTTAGGGCCTGTCTGTACTACACTGTTATAGTGCTATTATTCTACTTTCAACATCCTGTGGAATTTGGGGGTTTGTAGTTTACTGAGGGCAAAAAGATCTCTGGCTGAGAATTTTAAATGCCCCTCCATAAACTGCAAACTGCAGGATTCCATAGGGTGTTGAAAGTGGAATAATAGCACTATAACAGTATAGTGAAGAAATGACCTAAGTTACACATTCATAACTAAGTAGCTCATGTCAGATGTTGGCAGACACTTTTTCTCTTTCTCTTCTTCTTCTCTGCTGTGCTGAAAACAGTATGTTGAGAAGCAAGGCTGAGTGACTGGTGGCAAACTGAATTTTTCCCTAGAGAAAGCAGATCCAATTAATGTGCACAAAAGAAAGGTTACCAAATATAAACCATTAGAGCAAAATAACATCCCTACACAAAAGATGAATTGTGTAAAATACTAATTCAGTCATTTTAGACCATCTCACATTTTCCTGTTCTTCCTTTTTTTGCCATTATTTTATTTAGTCTTTGAAAATTTACAGCCTAAACAGAACCAGAACATAGTAGTACATTCTTAATTACAAATATAAATCAGATAAATTAGCACATTTCTGCCATTTTCTCCCCATTCTCAAAAGTTCATGAGCTCAGTCAATACTCTCTTCAATAAGAACACAAAGTCTTTGCTTTGGATGCACTACGTGTGTTGTGTATATAATCTCCTTGCAAGTCCAACTGCTCACATTTTGTCTAACAATTGGCTAGACTACTGCTTTTGCCTGGCAAATTTGGAGCTCCCATAAACTGGGCCACAAGCCAAACTAACATGGGTCGTCACACTAAGATCACAATCACCTTCTTTTGCTTCTCTTTCCTTTTTTAACTTTTCTAAGAAGGCAGTGGGAGACACAAAGCAGAAACATGGGATACACCAAGGAGGAAGATTACACTTTACTAGGGTCTTGAGATCCAGCGGTGTGACAATGAAATCCTACCATTATCCTGTTTTTATTGTGTACAAAGGAATTGTAATTGCATTAATCCAATTGACTTATTAGACAGCCTGACTAGGCATGGAAGTAATCTGAGATATAAAAGTCAAAGTTTATGAGTTTGTCTTGTGTCAGGCAGGCGAAGACCTCATATGATTGGCTGTCAGACGAGAAGACCTCATATGATTGCCTGCCTGTGAAGATTCTATGGAATCCTGGAGTTTTCAGTTTAGGGAGAGGCCTTTAGAATTCCCAGTCAGAGAGCTCTTGGGTCTGGCTGGTTGCTATGGAGACAAGGCCTAGCAGCAAGGAGGAGGGCAGTATATTCTCTCAGAAACCCAACCACTATGTGTTAATAATTCTGAATACAAATTGGATTGGAGACTATCGGGAAAAGTTACAGGTACTGGACTACACCATTTGGGGAATTAGAGACACAGGATCTCAAATCTGTGTATTTCAACCATATCTAATTCCTAAAGTAAGGTAAGGTAATTCCTAAGGTATTTCTAATAAGTGTTACCCATGAGAAAAATAAAATCCCAGGCAATGCCGGGTAAATACACTACTATTCAATAAAAATGCTACTACAGATGCAAGTGGGGTTTCCTGGTTGTAGAGAAATCTCTGGCCATTTCTGCACTACTGGCCATTTCCGACTGGCCTCTCCCAAAACTGCAAACCCAGGATTCCATAGGATGTCGAAAGTGGAATAATCTCGCTATAATAGTGCAGAAATGGCCTCTATGAGTAGAATCTTGAGTGAGAAGAAGAACTGAGAAGCCCTAGCCCTAACTTACGAGACAGTTGGTTCTCTTCATGTGCTACTTTCCTTCCCAGAAGTGGACCCTCAGGAAATGCAGACAATTAGATAACTGTCCAGAATGTTATTTTGGGAATTATATATACCAGCTCCTGCTGTTCCATGTCCCCTTCCCTCAGGAGCTGTCCAGCCCTGGAAGGAAGAACTGCTGTAGTTGCTGCTCTTGCTAGTGGGAAGGGGAGAGGACAAGACTATTCGGGTGATAAAGATGTGGCTGGTGTCGGCCTGGGGGGGAAGAAGTGAGGGTTGCAGATAGAGTGCAACCTCCTTTTCCTTCCCCCAACAGCAAGATCAACATTTTCATCATTGGAATTACCTCCCTGCTCCTTCTATTCTGCCTTAGTAAGCAGGAGCAGTGGCTGGTTTATTAAAATGGTAGGAAAAAGCTGTAATTTCACAGACTCGCTGGAAATTACATACCAAGGGAAGGTTGCACTGCAACCTTTTATTGTAAGTCCCATTTATTCTACCCAGACCTGCTGTTTCCTTGTCATGTTCTGGCTACAAGGCGCAGAGATGGCTCACAAGTATTGGATCCTTGAGATTTTACAATTAAATGTAATCCGTAATATTTGATGCAATATTTAACATTTAAAATATCTTGACACACATTAATCTAGCCATTCTGATTCCATTCAAAGCTCTCAAAGCATCCCTACAACAGAAGATCATGAGAAGAGGAGCAGTGAGGACCAGCAAGGGCAGCAGATGCCTGAAGGAAGGGTGTCTTTCAGATATCAGCGCTGAACTCCTAGAACACCTTTGAAAATTGCATGGTTTTTGAAGACAGTCTCTCAACAGGGAGGGCAATTGAATTATTTGTCTCTTTGTGAAAATAAATAAATAAATAAAAAATTACAAGCTGACATAGGGTCTGCTGAGAATTTCAACATGCCCATTGCCTAGTTCGGTAAGTTTTGAAGGACAAAGGCTTAAAAGGGCAGATTCTGAGTGCACATGCATTGGAGGAGAGACTGGTGGGAAGATTTGTTCCTTGGCCTTTGAAGTGATGTTTGAGGCTTAGCAGAAGCTGGGACTCCCTTCCACATCCCAGAATGCAAGCCAGGATTGACAGTGTATTCATTGTGAGTAGCAAGGGATCATCCTGTTAGCTGCATCAGGGATTTTTTGTGCTTTTTGGACCCAGCTCAATGCTGGTTGACAGTATTTCTGTAACCCCGTTATCTTGGAATGTCTTAAGTTGCACCGAGAGAAAGGTCTGTGCATATGGCACGTCCATAATGTGATGTAACCTCTCATTTAGAATAAAAGCTTTCTGTTTATAACTTTCTCCCATTACTCTTGATTTGGTCTTAGGCCTTTACTGAACAATGGGGTCTGCTGCCAGAGCAACATATCATTTCCAGTTCAGGATCCGTGCTATCGCATGACATTGTTACTAACCAGCAGCTATTGCATTTCAATCCATCAGCAATCTACCCTTTTTCAATGCTGGAAATAATCTGGTAATGACCCCCTTTACCGCAACAATCCCATCAACTGTGGGACTGCAGTTTTTCAATAGTGCTTGATAGTGCTTCTTGCCATAGCCAATCCAGAAGTTGGTGTGGTGTCGGCATTCCCAGATTGTCCCTCCCTCAACTACTTCTATGGCATGGTAAGTTCAAAATCTATCACCTCTCCATGTTTATTTTAAATTTCTCCCTTGAGTTAATTTTTTAATGTTTTAATACATTTTTTTAGTGTTATAGTGTACAGGTATGTCATGGTGTTACAACATTGCTGCGTTAGTATAGCTTAAGAAAAACAAAAACAAAAAATCTGACCAATTGCAAGCTGGAGGGGGGAGGCAGAGAAAAGGACTCACCAGTGATCCTGTAATGTTGTGGGAACACCAGTAGCAATAATGCAACCTACCCACTGAAGTTGAAAGGGTGCCATAGAGAGCATTCAGAACCTGATACCATCCCAGAAATGGCACAACTGGGACTGAAATGGAACAATATGCTGTTGAAGTATGGTGCAGTAAGGGCCTTACCTGCTCAGAATGCTGATGTATTTCCTGATGAAAGGAAGGGCTCTGGGAGAAGCAGGTTTATGTTATTTAATCAGGAGTGATTACTCTGATTTCTCAGAACTAGGAAGGAAGGGGCAGATTGCATAAGAAGGTATTTCCCCCTGCCTATTTGGGTGCAAATGTCTTGATCAGTGAGAGATTGGAAGCAGGCTATCCAAAATGAGTTGAGAATGCAGACACTGACGGAGGCAGCAACAAATTAGTTAACATCAACTACTGTAAATTATCAATTAAGCTGGAAATTTTCTAGGCAACTCAATTAAATTAATTGATTAAAAATGAACTGGATTAAATTTATTTTAACTTAAGTGTTTGACTTGAGTTGGAATCTTAGCATTCATTTAATTTCAAAATTAAATTATTAATTAAGTTACTAATTAATTAAATGAGAGACAGTGCTAAACAGTCTGCAGATTTTACCTTTCCCAACTGGTTCTTTACCTAAAACCTAATTCTTGTTGATTTTTGTTAAGACTACTGCTAGCCTTTGCTCAGCCTCTCAGGTTTGCAGAATTACAATGTTTAGTTCACAAGGTGCAAATCATTTATTTACATTCATATTTACAGTATGGTAGTTTAGTTAGTCCAAGGCTAAAAGAATTTTAAAGCAGCAATAGATTAAGGCAGCTTGGGAGGGGGAGGTCTTCTTTGCATCTAGATAGTCCTGTGTTTTATACCAGACACCACACAGAGGCCCCTCAGAAAACTGAACTGAAGCTCTACTGCTGGGATCTATGTGGGAATCAGTAAGTGAGAAGTGAGGAGATGAGATAATAGGGAGGGAGAAGTAGAAAGCAAGAGAAGGAATTTGATGGGATGGATGAAAAATGGGGCTTCTAAAAATCTGTTTCCTTCCTTCCAAGGCCAAAACAGGGACAAGAGAGGGATGGAGCAAAATCATGAGGGATTTTTCAGTTTGCTTCTTCTGAAACTTTTAGTGCAGGCATTTAAGTTAAATTTACATGGTGTTTTAATACAAACTTTAGAGATATTTTCCCCCTTCTAATATTGATAAAATGAAATTAGAAATGCAAGCTTATTTGTAACTAAAACATGTTACCCCTTTTCTAGTAAATTTCCTGTCTTTTGGCATTGAGTAGGATCTAAAATAAGACAGGATCTTAAGAAAGAGATCCTAGCCCAGACCTCCACCCACCGATACTTTAGAGTGGGAATGAGGAGATTGTGCCAAATTGCAGATTGTGCTAAATAAATTCAAGGAAATTCCCCAAATTTTATTAGTTAATGCTGCCACCACCCACTGCATTAAATTCCAATCCATCAACACAGTGGGATGTTGCAAGGGAGTCACCAGTCTCTAAGCTTAGAGATTCTTTCCCTCTCTGCACCCCTCCGGGAAAGAGGGATTCTATCTATGCATATAACCAAGGCATGCGGAAAGAGGAGAGTTGAGAGTTTTTGAAACAGGAAAATGTTTATTCTAAGAATGGGCAGTATACATAACAGAGATACCACTTACATGAGGGCTTCTTCCCTCCAGGTCCACTTAGTAGTTACAAATTACAGATAGTCTATGTCATTCCAGCCATAGTACCAAAAATAAACAGAAATACCCTAGCGTGACTAACTAATTCATATTCTAGTTACTCATATTGGGGATCACAGGCTTAGATGGTATTTTTGGGAAGGGCCAGGAGGCGACCTTGGCCATTTCCACATGGGCTTAAAGAAACAATGCAGAGCATCCTCCAGAGAGGACGTCTGCACCTGGGAGCAGACTGGGTCAGACCTACTTACTGTAGATCCGCACCTCAGCCTGCTCCCAAATGACCCGAAGTGGTCATCCAGTGTGCTTTTGAAAGACCATTTGAAAGAAGTCTTTCAAAAGCACGGAACACGCCACTCTGTTCCCGCACTCCAGTACAGATTTGCAGGCTTGCACCAGTGCATGCCTGCGATCTGCCGGGGGCAGGCGTTAGGCTGGTGAGCTTCAGCAGTTGGTGGAGAGCCAACCGGAAGCCGCCATTTTCATCCCTGGAGCAGTGTGGAGCGGCAGCCACGCACTGCTACGAACCAGCCTGGACCCAAGCATCAAACCCAAAGCTCTGGTAAGTACCGGCACAGGGCAATTCCCTCGCCCCGTGTGGAAATGGCCCTTGTCTGCCTCTCCTGGCATCCCTCACTCTTCTCATGGTCTTTTCAAAGCTTCTAAAAGCTTCTCTCCTCTCTCCCCCCGAATGGCCAAATATATCTAGCAGTCCATTAACCCTTTATAGGCGTGAGGGAGAACTATCTCCCTTAACCTTTGTTATCTAGATAGTGGGGAAACCCCCTTATCACAGCCTGCTAGAATAAAAAGGCGTTATGTGCTTGTGAAATGATAGTGAGGAGGGTGTCAGTCTAACCTCTTTGAAAAAAGAGTTCCAGAACTCGGGAGCAGCCACTGAGAAGGTCTTTTCCTATGTTCCCACCAAATGTATCTGTGAGGATGGTGGACACTGCTTCTGATTGGCCTCAGCAACTTTCACAAGATCTGGGTAATGTGCTGCGAGTCAGCATAGTGCCGTGGTTTGAGTGTTGGACTATGACTCTGGAGACCAGGGTTTGAGTCCATACTCAGCCATGAAAGCCCACTGGATTGCACTCTCTCAGCCTCAGATGAAGGCAAGGGCAAACCTCCTCTGAATAAATTCTGCCCTTGTGTCTTAGGATCACCATAAGTCAGAAATGACTTGAAGGCCAACAACAACATAAAGCACTGGACTTATTTGTTGTTGCTTTAATGTGTCTTAACTAGTTTTAATTTTATGATGGTTTAATTGTTTTTCTTTAACTTTTGTATGCCATTAATGTTTAACTATTTTTGTTTTAACTGTTGTAAGCCGTCATGCATCCCAAACTGTGAGAAAGGCAGGATATAAATAAATAAAACAATGACGACAACAACAACATTTTGAACAGCGAGATGTTGCTCAAGGCCCTTCTATATATATAAAACAGTGTGCGCACTTTTGCAGTTAATTAGTACTTGTAGGTTGAAATGTAATTGCTTGTCCCAGCAAGAGTAGGTCCAATTGGACTGAGTCTTTTCACACAACACAATTACGGCATTTCGATACCACTTTTAATTGCCATGGCTGCATCCTATAGTTTCATGAGGGATTTAAAGATTGTGTGTTGAGAGCTCTACTGCTTCATGAAACTACAAACCCCAGGATATTGTAGATGTAGCCATGGCAATTTAAGCAGTGTCACAGTGCTATAATTGTGTAGTATGAAAGAGACCAGAGAGACAGAGAGGATTGCTTTTTTCTGTGTGACATGCTGGTAACTGCCATCCATCAGGGTTTAATGTTGTATCAATATGAACTTTAAACTTGGCTCACCTTCAGATTTATATTCTCTTTTATAGGATAAATCTGATGGTAAAATGATTTGAAAAGAAATCAAAGACACCCTAGATCATGGGAGGTTCAGCTATTTCCACCTGCATCAGATAGCATCTATAAGCAACTTATTAACCGTATACATTTTACAACAGGAAAATCGGAATTTCAGGAATGTCCATTTAAAATACAGCCAAGCAAATATTTGTGGCAAACTTAGATTTCATAACTAATGTTGTTAGTTTAATACATTTTATGGGTCACTTAAGGTTAAAAACCATTTTCTTTTTGTCTTAATCTCATGCATAGAAACACTCCTGTTTAGAAAATGGATAGCTGGGTAGTGTGAAGTCAATTGTTTTTATTTCCCAGGAGGGTTTAACAAAATTGAGGATTGCGGTGTTTTTGTATCATTATACCTCCTGCCATCAAGCACACAGAATTGCCATGTGTTTCCTGTTTTGCTATAGTGTTCTGGATTCCTAGAAATTTACCAGTTACTGCTCCTTCCTTGTCTGTTGCATAAAGGAAACGCATAACTGAAATTCCAAATAATCTCATCTATATGTACAGGCAAAGAAGAGAGAAAAAGGAAACTGACATTGTTTTATAGGATGAGTCCAGAGCTTGGGAAAAACTTACTTTTTCAGCCTGCAATTCTTAGCATTCCCTGAGGGATGTAGGGGATTATAGTCCAAAAAAGTAGTATCTCCAAATTCTGAATGAACCTGAGTTCATAATGACAGAGAGTTCATTATGATAGAGAAGAATTGGGAAGGGACTGAGATTTTTGTGAAATCTTTCCCTTGTCCCCCTCTCCATACGAGCCAAATAAGGAACATAGGAAGCCATAGTTATAAGAGTCATGTCCAAACCATGGAAGTAACTAGTTATAAATTACTAGTTACTTGTTCAGATCTTTCCCAATAACAGATGTGTAATAAAGTTACTTTCTGCTCATAGGTTAAAATTTTTGAAGTGCCACTGTAATTTTTTTGATGATGATGACTTTATTAATTTATATTCTATTTTTTCCCCAGTGATGGAATTCCAAGCTGTTTATAATTCATTAATACCAGTACAGATTAAAAAGCACATAAGAGCTTTAGATATCACCTATAATTCATTGAAAGACAATATAGGTGCAGCTGTGTAGCAAAGGGTACAGAAGAAATATCACTTGCTTCAAATGCTGACTCATGGGGCCTTTCACACCATGGTTTTATATCATGTTGATACCACTTTATCCGTCAGGGTTTCATCCTATGGAATTCTAGAATCTACAGTTTAGGGATGAGCGTTTAGAATTCTATCTGTTTAAAAAATAAAATAAAAAATGAACAGCATTCCCCCTGCAAATACACACCACTCCTACTAAATCTCCATGAGGTCTCCATCTCCCTGCATTGATAGATGGTGACAATGATGCTTGCTCTTTACTGTCCTAAGCTGACATGCTGAGAGTCTCTCAGCTAACCACCTTCTTGCTGCCAACAAAAGCTGCTAAATATCATTCCAGTCCAGACTCTTGAAACTTCTTATATTTCCATTTTAAGATCCAAAATATTTGGGAAACAAAGAAGCATCAACACTTGTATACACAAATCTGTGGAGAGGGGACAATGGGGAGTTAGGTTATGCCTGCCGTTTTCCTCCTTTATGTCTTGTTCCTTCTATACACACAAACCTTTTACCATCTTCTTTCCAGGCCTTTTCATTCATTGTTGTTGGCACGTGCCTTCAAGTTGTTTCCAACTTATGGTTTTCTTAAGATTTGTTCGGGGGGGGGGGTGCCTTTGCCTTCCTCTGAGGCTGAGAGAGAGTGACTTGCCCAACATCACCTTGTGAGTTTCCATGGCTGAGTAGGGGTTCCAATTATGGTCTCCAGAGTGACAGTCTGACAGTCAAACTACTACACCACACTGGTTGTCACTCCTGTTATACATATTGTACAGTTATAGCACTATGATTCCATTTTAACTGCTATGGCTGCATCATGTGAGATCCTGAGGTCTGTACTTTGGAGAGGCACTAGAGTTCTTTGGTTGTGAATTCTAAATATTCCTATCTCTGAAAATCCCAGAATGCCATAGGATGAAACACCAGCAGTTGAGGCAGATACATAAAGCTATAATTGTGCATAACCTCCCACTATCCTTGGCAGAGACACTTCCAAATAAGCCTTTGTTGATCCAGTTTTTCAGCTGTTCTTTAAATGTTCCAGTTTCTCTCTTCCCTTCCCACTTTCCTCTTTTGTCCTCGGCTTACTTCATCTGCTGCAAATTCAGTTCAAAGTGCAAAATACCTTGCACTTAGCTCACCAGAGGGAGAGGATAGAAGGAAAGAGAATCCTACCCTTCCCAGTAGACTTAGACAAAAGCAAACTCCTGCAGCCTCTCCTAGATTGGGTGTTCTTCCTCATTAATAACTTTTGCCATCTTGACCAATTCTGGTGTTGCCTGGCCACATGTGTCCTGGTTTTTATCTGTGGCATGTTGGAACATCTGATTGTATAGTGTTAAAGAACCTCTGATGAGGTCAGTTCCCCCTTTCTTCAAATAATTAAGTATTTTTGTTCCCTTTCTCTGGAAATCATGGAGCACCAACCCCAGTAATACAGTAGCCTTTCCACATTCCAGAAGGTTTAGGGCACAAAACCCTCACGAAAGTGGAAAAACTGTGGCTAACTCCCCCCTGCAATTCTCCTTCAGCCCCCCTCCCATTCCTTTGTTTCTGGCCCTGGCATTCCCAGGGTAATTAAAAAGACAAGGTAAAGGGCTTACCAGTACTTTCTCCTCCAACAGAGGAAGAGCAGAGTTCTGCATTCTAACTACTTCCGGTTACCATCTTGAGAAAGGATATTCCACCCAGAGGGGCGGGGTAGGAGCAAAGAGAGCACCTGACCAATCAGCAGTCATTACATAGCAGAAAGTGCAGCCACATGGCAGAGAAGACACACTTCAAACAGTGGTGGTGGAGGGATCCTTACTAACTCAAAAGGGGGAAAAATCCATTTTAAACACAAGCTTAGCAAGCCTGGGATGAGGAATGCAAGAGAATGGGAGAAGGAGAAGGCAGGGGAGGCAAGCACATGCCTCATGAATAATCAAATTTGCAAAGGTCAAACCTGCAAATGTGGAGGGAGGACTGTAGTTGCCAGCTTAACCCCCACGCTCTTGTAAACAAATATAAGTGAACTTCTCCTGTCTCTCCCCTTTCCTACCCCAAAATGGATTTCCCAGGACAATAAACACACATCATTCTTTTGACTTTAGAGGCGTGTGCTGAATCATTACTCCTGTTTCTACAAGTTCATATTGCTCCAGGTCTGGTGTGCTCTGCAAAGTACCAAATAGCTCTACAAAATCCATAAAAACAAACACAGAGACAGCACTGGACACATCTGAACTCTTTAAACACACACACACACACACACACACTTCTCTTTGTAGGTCATTTCCGCACTAGCCTGTTATAGCGCGATGATTCCACTTTCAACATCCTCTGGCATCCTGGGGTTTGCAGTTTCAGGAAGGGCCAACTGGCCCCTCCTGAAACTGCAAACCCCAGGATGCCAGAGGATGTTGAAAGTGGAATCATCACTCTATAACAGGCTAGTGCGGAAATGGCCATAATCAGGGCTGACTGTTGCTAGAAAACGCATGAGCTGCCCCCTCCCCACGTTAAGGACAAAAATAACTCTTAGATGCAGCTTTCCTCCTTCCATCTGCTAATGCTATTCTAGCAGTTCCAAGGTGTCGAAAAAAAATTGTGATTAGGAAAGGCTTCTTTTCTGACCATATGAGTAGGGAGAGATAGATAGCCTAAGCTAGACATGGGCAACTGATGTGAAGGGCTGAGAAAGAAAGCATCGGGAGGGGGAAAAAAAGGGAAAATCTGAAGGACAGTGGAAAAAATAACCAATACATTAAAAAGTAAATGCACCTCAATGGAATAGAAATTGGCTACAATGTCTGCTGCTGAATTTCAGCATATCCATGTCTTCTATAAATTTGTTTACTTTCACTTGAGTTTGTGAGAAGTGTTGTTGGTTCTTTTTAAACAATAAAAATACACACTATTTAAAATGTTAATATTAAATCTTAAGATCTTCAGACCAGTCTGGTGAAGACATGTTGTTGCAGAAGAGAGATAGAGACCCACGGATTAAGTGTTTATTTGTCTCAGTGGGATCATTCCCAAAAGACTGAGCCCCACCTCTTCCTGTTCACAGCAATTTATACATTTCCAGTGCAATCATCACATGCTCAAGACAGAAAACAGATCTGTTGTACATAAGTTCCCACCAGTGTCTACAAATGTTGCAAATCTTCTGTAGCACAGACAAAGGGTTAGCGCGTCAAGCCAAACCGATAACATTCCATTATGCAAAGTTTCTTTGTCTTTCCTTCAAACACAGAGGGACTTCAATTGCAGAGGAAATTAACTGCTTTTCCCTCACACCCAGAGGTCATTTAGACTGACCCGACACTGTCTCCACCACAATGTGAGCCTTCTTGGTGACTGTCCTAGACTGTAGAATCTCTCCCATATGAGATTAGCCTGGCCTCCTTTGTACTGTCCTTATGCAAGCATGGAAATATCTTTTTGTTCAAATAGACATTTAATGATTAATTAGATCCAGGGAGTCTTTTTCTGAGTTTTATGTGCTATGTTTTTAATTCTCTTTTTAAAATGATATTACACTTTTTCAAATTTAGTGGCATTTTAATACGACAACTTGCTTAAGTGTGTTTTAACTTTACACACATCCACAAACACACCCAGATACATATTCATTGTTTTAGCTTTATCTTCTTTTAGCATTTTTGTAAGCTGCCTTGGGCCCCATGCCAGAAGAAAAGTGGGATAGAAATAAAATTGAAAAAAATAAAATTAACTATTCAGATAAACAGTTTTAACTTATTTTGAATGTTTCTTCTTCTAAGTTAAACCGAACTCATTTAAAAAATTGTTTCAAAAATGAACTAGCAGCATTTGATTAGTAAGAAAAATTACAGAGGGGTGTCTGATTTTAAAGAACTCTGCATGCAGCCATACGCTTGTGGTTAATGATTAGTTGTTTTCAGAAACCTTCCTCAAAAAATAAAATTCATTTTTAAAAAGAGAAATGGTGTTCCTCAAATCCTTAAAGAAGGGTGATTCTCATTTAAAATAGACCTATGTCTTATTTGGCCCCCAAATATATATATATATTTTACATCTATTTATATCTAGAGAAACTACTACCCATGGGAGGATATGGTTGAATATGACTATTTATATAGAACAATCAACTGATCACAATTGCAAGGTATTGACATTGGAATATGTCATTTGCAATATAACTCATAATGTAATTAAATGCTATAATTATTTTAATCCTTTATCCAGTCTTGCAATATATTATTGATAACTACATATGAAACATAACACCTATGTATGTATACAAAAAGAGCCCAGAAAATCAGGCTCTGAGACCACAATGTTATACCAAAACAAAAAACAAAACAAAAAAAACTATTAACAATAATAGGCAATCCATGGGCAATGTTGTACCAAAAATATTTAGATATAATGGTAGTAAGAAATCAGTGGTTTATCTGTTAAGCAAGATGTTTTGACCGGGTTGGTCTTTATTAGCCTGTGTTTTTAATTTGAATGTATGTGGTATGGATCCTCCTTTCTTATTCAGTCACAAGGACTGCTTTTAGTGGTAGCTGGTATCTATGAATTTCAACACTCCTCTTGAGTAAAAGAGAATTTATCCCATTTCTAGGCTCCAATGAAAGGTAATTGTCTAGCTATCTCAGCAGCAAGCATATGTGTCTGAAAAATAACCAGCCATTGTGTTTCTGCAGTAGAAATAAACTCCCGGATGATTTCCCAGATGATTTCTTACTTTAGCAGTACAATGAAGGTCATCGTTACATCCTACATCTCTTCATCTGACTGTCTGCTCATTTTTGGTTTTAATTGTGCCCATGTGTTTCTTTTTTTAAACATCACCAAGTTTTCAACTCCTTCAATCAGCATTTCTAACGCTGCAGCACATTTCCTTTGCTCTTAATTTGGCCCATTTACTTATGACTCTTTGGAGGAAGAGAACATTTTTTGTGCCGTCTGTGACTCAATCTATGACCAAATTGTCCTCGAGTACTGGTGATGCTTTTATGACTTTGGGGGACATTTGAGAGCTTCAACCTTTTCTCAGATGGGTTTATTTTCTCACTCATCACTACACTGAGGCAGAGTTGTGAAACCTGTGGCTCTCTGGATGCTGTTGGACTTCATTGTTGTGTGCCTTCAAGTTTAAGGTGGAACCAACATAGGGTCTTCTTGGCAAGATTTATTCAAGAGGGGACTTGTTTTTGCCTTCCTCTAGGGCTGAGAGAATGCTTCCTTGGGCAAGTCACATGCGCTCAGACTCAGACTACAACTTTTATCATCCCTGACCGTTAACCATGCTTGCTGTTCCTGAAAGGATTTAACAACATCTGTAGGGTCACAGATGTCCTACCCATGCATTAAGGTTGTCTTGTCCCTGGTTTTCCTTCTCTGTATATTTTTTTCTCCCTCTAATTGACTGCACGGCACAGTAAGTGAATCCACTCTGTGGTGGATCCACTCTGAGTGTTAGTCTGAACTTTAAAGGCTTTCACTCTAAAATAGGTTCAGTACCTTAGACAGAACGTTTACATTCAAGCTAAACCCTAGGACAGATTCTAACACAAAAGCCCCCATGTGACCCAATGACCACTCTATGCCCCCTATGATAACCTGTTACCTTCAGATGCTGTAGGAATTATCAGCTTTTGTACAAGGAACGAGGAGAGATTTCATCTTGGCCTTCACCTTAGGTAGCAAAGTATCTTGACCTAGCAGTAGTCTGTCCACTAGAAGAAGCAGTGTGGTGTGTCGCACAGCAATATTGCCCTTCCATATGAATCTCCCAGATCTTTTCCCCTTTATTTTTCCTCACGGTTAGTAGTGAAATTAAAAAAAATATGTTCAGTATGTTGCACTGAAAAGGAGGAGAAATGATACCACTTGCCACAGAAAGAAAGCCTGAAACCACCAGCTCTAGACATATAACATTCAAATGGACCAGTAGTTCTTATCTTTTGCTTTTTAAATGCTCAGTTTAATATCTGAGATCTCAGACTATAAACTGACCCATTAAAGTGTCAGAATATCATGGAATATCTGTGTCTTTAGAAAATTATAAAGAAAGGAATATGGCATACACCAAGTTTTCAACACAAGTAATTTTTTTTCTTTCTCCATCATCACAGATGCACGTCTGGGCTCAACACCTCTGTAAAATTGCTTGGGTAAGAATTTAATTTCCCTGTTCACTAGTTTTATACCATTTAATTAAGGAGCAAATTCTCCATCACAACTTGTCTTAAAGAAAAATATCTCAGTCAAAACCTCTTGCCATGGGGGGAAAAAATCTTTGCCACTCAAATGCTTGTTCCCTAACAATCAACACTTAAAGAGGAGAAAAAGATTGTATATATCTATGAACTGTTAATGGATCTCATTTTCACAGAGATATTAAACATTGTTCACAAAATAATTCAAAGTAAGTGTATATACATACACCATACATACCCCTTACTAGTATCTATTATTGCAGCTGGTGTCACGTAGAGATTAGAATCTTGCACTAAAACTAAGAGATCTGGGTTCAAATCTCCAGTTAGTTACCTTCTTCAGCTGAATCAGTCAGCCTAAACCACCTTGCAGGTTTGTTATGAAGATTACACTAGGAAGAGAAGAACCATGCATACTGTCCTGATTTCCTCACGAAGAAGGCAGAGCACAAAAGCTAATAAAAAGCAAAGCTTTCATATCCTACCATTCTTCTGTACTTTAAAATGCTGGATGTTTGGATTAAAACAAAATAGCAATATCAGATAGGTGCAATAGTTCCCTTCATGGAACTACGCAGGACAGCATGGTTGACTTTGAGATGATCGAAATGATACATGTGTTCTCCCATGGTATTTGTGGCATTTTTTGTTCCTGGATTGCAAATAATCCAATAAATTGATTTGTTGTGGGGCAGTCCAGTCTGCTTTTCCATTTATAGATCCCCTGCCTGTATTATGGCACTGTTGTAAGGCCCCGTGTCTGATAATGTGTATAATGATGTCATGATGATGCCTCGTACCCATCCCTTTATCCCTTTTCCCATTTTAATTTTTAGTTGTGCCTGGATGCAATCTCCTCTGCTCTCACCACCACCACTCGCCAAGTGTTCTGAGGGGAGTAAGTGCTATTTAACCATGCTGGCATGCCACCTTGTTGCATAATCCTATTTGCTCTGCACTAGCTTTAGTCTTAATTGTTCACAAGGCCAGCTCAGTGCCTTGCCATTTTCTCCCCCAAGGGATTCTCTTGGAAGACTGCTAATTGCTATTATCTCTGTGTTGTCCATTAGTTTTGCTTTACCATTTGGTTTTAACATACTTGGTGTGCTTCTCTCTCTCTCATTTAATTGATATCCTGCCATTTCCCAATAAAGGATCCATGTGGCTACTGCCCTGATTTTATCTTTTTTCCTCTTTCCACTAGCCTATATGTTTTCTCATTTTTTGGTGGGGGAGGATGGTTGTTGTGCCTTATCTGGAAGAGTGTTTGTTTTTGGAGGAGAGCCAGGAATGATAGCTGGAAGACTATGTCTCTGAGTCTGATCTCAGTGATCCAGCTGACTACCTCCCTCAGATGTCCACTGGAAGCCGAGGCTGGGCCTTCCAGAAAGGAACCCTAAGAGGAGCAGAGGGGTGAAGCTTATCATAAGGCAAAAATGCCCCCAAGTCCCAGGGAGATACAGCATCTAAAGAAGCTAGATATGAAGATCCCCACTCAGCCATGGAAACCCAGTGAGCGACCTTGGGTAAGACATGCTCTCTCAGCCTCAGAAGAAGGCTAATAAGGGGGAAGGAGGGTTGCCTTTGTTCAGACCTTCTGAACAAAGGGAAACTCCCTCTGCCAAGAATACCTCATGATAGGTTTGCCTTAGGGTTGCCATGACTCAGAAATTATATGAAGGCACATAACAACAACAAGGACTCTTCTCTGCTAACCTAATTTTGTCTGCTGACCACCCTTTTGGTTGCTCCTTTGAATCGCTATGCTTCTTTGGCCTAATTCTATGTATAGGCCTGGTTTGGACCTAATCTCTTCATACTCCCTTCAAACTGGTGCATGGCTGTGGAAGTTCATAGCCTTGCCAACCACTTATGCCCATAAACTAGGACAATGGCACTCCAAAAGTCACAGGACACATACAGTGGCAGAGCTTAGAATGTGTGGAGGGGGGGCAGGAGGGGGAGAGGCTACAATATGTGGGGTTGTGGCCTCAGTGTGTGTGGGGTCTGGCCACAGTGTGTGGCCAGGGTGTACAGCAGCGTGGCTATGAGCCAGGACTCCCCAAAAACATTGCCACCTGGAGTGAACCACCCCCATCACCCTCCCATTCCTACGTGACTGGACACATGGTGCAGGGAAAGAGCACAAATATGGCTTGGGACTTGCACGGCTACATGGACATCAAAAGCTCTTCCAAATGAGCACAGAAGGGCCCGAGTGGTGTAGTGGTTAAATGCTGGTACTGCACCCACAACATTTTTAGTACAATCCTGCAGGGCTCCAGGTTAATTCAGCCTTCCATCCTTCCATAGATCAGTAAAATGAGTACTCACCTTGTTGGGGACAACTGGCTAAAACACATTGTAAAACCACTTAGGGAGTGCTTAGCACTGATGAGCAATATAGAAATATAACTGCTATTGCTATTGCTATTGCTATTTCTATATTTCACCTGAATGCCATAAGCAACTTGAAATGTCAGGGATGGTGATGTAGTGAAAATAACTTTTCAGATGGAGAGAATGACACCCAGCCTGATCTTCCCTGAAGCAGAGGTCTGTAAAGCACAGTCTTGGGGCTGCATGAGCTCCTCCATGCTTTTTGGTGGCCCTTAACTACTCCATACCTCTCTGATCAAAAGAGGAAGGATAGTTGGCCTCTTCTGGAAGCCTCCTGGAGCTGTGCTTCACTTTTTAAATAGTTTCTAAGGTCTGCCCTAAACTATTTAACATTTTGAAACTTTTTTTTTAAAAAATAAGCTCCTTCAAATAATTGCTTACCATTATAGTTACTGTTTTTTAAATAACTCCTTTTCTCCCAACAGTAACTAAATAATTACTTTTAGTAACTTTTAAAAATTCTGATTTTTTTTCATCCACTAGCACTGGGAATAATATTTGAATTATTTCATGTTCTTCCTTCACCATTTCATGAGGCCACACCCCCATAACTATAGAAGTGTTGTTGTTAACTGCCATCCAGTTGACTTCACCTTATCCTAACCCTAAGGATGATAGACCTCGAAGTCATCCTATTATCAACTACCTTGCTCAGGTCTTGCAGACTCAGGGCCATGGTTTTCTTGATGCAATGAAGTCTTCCTCTTTTCCTACTGCATTCTACCCTCCGAAACATTATTATCTATTCCGGTAAGTCACGCCTTCTATCATGTGTCCAAAGTACAAGAGCCAATGTGGTGGAGTGGTTTAAGCACTGAACTATGGCCATTTCTGCCCTACACTGTTATAGTGCTATTATTCCACTTTCAACCTCCTATGGAATCCTGGGATTTGCAGTTTAGGGAGGGGCATTTAGAATCCTCAGCCAGAGAGCTCTTTGGCCTTAGTAAACTACAAACCCCAGAATTCCACAGAATGTTGAAAGTGGAATAATAGCACTATAACAGTATAATGCAGAAAGGCCCAAACTAACCTGAAACCTTTTTTTTATTTACAACTAGAGTAGAACCATTGAGCTCTCTGGCTGAGAATTCTAAATGCCCCTCCCTACACTACAAATCCCAGGATTCCTTAGGATGTTGAAAGTGAAATAATAGCACTATAACATTGTAGGGCAGAAATGGCCTATGATTTAGGAGACCAGGGTTCAAATCTTTATTCAGCCATGGAAACCCACTGGGTGACCTTAGGCAAATCACACTCTCTCAGCCTTAGAGGTAAACAAAAGCAAACACTCTCTGAATAAATCTTGTGAAGAAAATCTTGTGATAGATTCTCCTTAGAGTTGTCCTAAGTCAAAAACAACTTCAAAACACACAACAACAACTATAAAAGTAACTACAAGGTTAAAGTTACACCACCAAAAATGGAATTGTCCTTTATTAATTTGCAATATGATTAGCTAAATCACAGCAACTAGCCATTGTTATTGAGGAAATGTGAATTTCAAGTACCTAATTATACATTAGTTGCTTCAAAGCTATGTGCGACCCATATTACAACTTACTCCATTCCATTTCCTTCGTTGAGCGTTGTAGCACTTTTTATCAGTTCCTTGAGCTTTCAAATGCCAGTAGCTCAGCCATTAGGGTGCTATTCCTGCTGAGGTCACAGCTAGGGCTAAAATTTCTGATTATCACCATGTGCATTTCAGCATCACTCCACCTTCCTAGTTTCCAGCAAGTGATGCCTTTAAATGCAATCAGTCACATTTTCTGGTCCCACTCTGCAGACTTCCATAGGCGCTTGAATAATATGCCAAAGGGCTTTTGCTTCAATCTGCTTTCTCCTATCTCAGAGCTGTAAGATCAAATGGAGGTGAGCACTCTATCAAGTGCTACTGCATTCTGTTCAGTTCCCTACAAGTCCCAACATTACCTAGCCCTTCTAGCTGCAGCCATCTGAAGCAGGCAATAGCATCATCCCTGCGGCTTTAAATATATTTATACTGCCTCACAATGAAATAATAAACTTGTTCAAGGAATTTGCAGGGGAATCAGAAGTTTAAACACAGAGTGCTTTATCCGACAGCTTATGTCTCAATGTTCATTAATGCAGCATTTTAACATTAAAAATAGAAGCCTATAGAATTCACAGTTCCTTCACCACTCATCCGGTAAAGAAAGGTGTCAAAAGAACTATCTGGAAACTGATCAGACCAAGAGCTCAATTTTCTCATTATAGACAAATTGTTATATGGTTCAGCATCCAACAAGCATTGTCTCAGTTTATCTTTGTCTTTGCTCATGTCTAAACTCAGTAGCTGTTGAATTTAATTTCAGGTCAATGGCTTTCATCTAGCTAGTTTTGCAGGAATCACTCTGTGCTAAAGAGAGGAAGCCCATTGGAGCTAAATGCCATTGAAGTCAATAGGTACATGTCCTCAGCCAAGCCTGTGGGTCCTGTTAAGGATGTCAAGTATCCAGATGAGTGTACTTGTAGTCCATGGGAATAAGCAGTGGAGAAACCAAGCCAGTCCAGGGTCTCACAAAGAGAGTCAGTGAAAGAAGAAACGTCCACAATCTAAACTTGAGAAGCATTCTTGAGCAGGATCCAGTGCCAGTCAATGAATCATGGAGGGAATAATCCAAGGTGCACACCAAAATCCAGAAATCCACACACTGAGAAATGTCAGACATGGGAATTTTGAAGCGGTAAATTACTGGCTGTAAATTAGCACAATTAGCTCAGAGTTCTTGTTTTAAGGCAGATAGGGCATTTTCTGTTCCTTTGCAGTTGGTGTGTCTGTCTGTGATGCTTCACAGGCTGAAGCAGCTCTGTAGTAGGATTTGAGGTTGTAGAATCTGAGTTTCTTCTTCCCTCTCTTGCAACAGTAAGCCCCCATTTCATGCTCAGGCCTCACTGGGTTGTTTTGTCTGTTACCATACTTGTTTGGAATAACCTTTTCTGAATATTTGTTTTCTACTTCTTTAGACCTTGGGGTCCCCTGAGCCTTTTGAGACTTTCCTCTTATGTGTGAATGGTACCATTTTAGCTACATGAGGACCCACACTTGCAAAAAAATAAGTTCACTATTAGTGTATGACATGGAGAGTTGTGGCGATTGGGAAGATCCTTGATGTGCTTTTCTGTCTTGATGTGCTTGTGTGCAGAGAATATGTACTTCAAAGCTAACTGGGCAAATGGAAGCATCTATTTTCTCACTTTAAGCCATAGAAAAGAAAACTGACCTAAGCTGACATCTTCTGTTCTTCTGTATAAATATTCCAAGAAGTCCTTATCAAGTGGTCCTCTAGGTACGTGTTTAATGGTGTAGTGTGCCTTTCTTTTAAGTTGCCACTGTGTTTATAGCATCTATGCCTCATTCCCTTCTCAGAACTATAAAACTTAGGTGACCGTTGTCCCTTATCTTTTATGCTCAGTGCCCAAGGGAAAAGTTGTGCAATGGCTTTAAATCTCCTATGTAGTAACTGTGTTCTTCCTGGAGAGGCTTGGATTATTCATACTAGATGCAACGGGTTCACTATGCTTGCGCAGCTGGGGAGTGGTTGTGCCATTTGAACTCTCACACAAGGAGATATCTGATATCTGCTTGCACAAGTATAGGTTTCACAGTGCCTGATTCTGCCTGCTGGTTGTGTGCAGCTCTGCCATCAGCTAGCCATTGATTGACTCAGAGGAGTGTGTCAGCACTTTCTAAAATAAGAGATAATGGATAAAGACTGAGAAAGATCAGATAATTGGTCTTGTTCTGAAGAAGTGCATTTGGCTGTAATCTAGCCCAGAAACCTGGACCCTAAGTAATGCACTGGTAATGTCCCATTGACCTGGTAATGGCTCATTTATCATGGTGACCCTCATGGACAGAAGTTGTGATGGAGGACTGCTTCGATCAGCCGGGGGACATGACCTAACTCTGCCTTTGCGTCAGGTTTTGTTGTTGCACTCTGCTTAGTATCTGCATGTTATTAACAAGTCATTGTTTTGGTGAACCTCTGGCTATATTTTATTTTGACAGACCCTTGAGCCTGAGTTTTGTCTGGGAACTGAGTGGATCAAGGCCCTGGAATCATCACAAGGAGGTGCCCAACAGGTCAGAACAGTCTGTTCTCTCTCATTGGATACTTCTATGCTTCCAGGATCCAGAAAAAGTATGCTGACAGGGTTTTTTCACATCATATTGGATCTCACCTATAGTGTGTGTGTGTGCTTGTTTTTTTTTTTTTTTAAACTTATTTGGAATATGGTGGTCAGTTTCTAGTACACCTGAAGTGATTTCTACCTTGCATTTATCTGCAAAACTAGTATCTGTGTTTTCATCATTAATCTATTGAATAACTGCATACCAGTTTAAATAAAATGCATCTGGTTTAACTTGTCCTTTCTTCAATAAGATATTATGGGACAATTTTTTCATCATAGCTATTAACCATATATTTTTATATCATACAAATAGTGAATAATTGTGGCCATCTTTCCATCCTTGAGCTTTTATCAATCAAGCTGCCACAATGCAAAATGTTGCAAGGTTTTTAGGTGACAGATGGTTATTATCACTTTCAAATAGACCTAGTAGGAATATAGCTTAGAATCCTTCACAACTGACTTCTTCAGTAGAAAGGAAAGTTATGGAACAATTACATCCCAGAAGGAACTAAAAATTGGGCAGTCCCACCACATATGCCAGTGGGTGCCCCTTGAACCACAGCCGCTCCAACAAAGTCCTGATCCAGCACTTTTAATTCTGGAGATCTGGAGCCTTTTCCTAGAAGGCAATAATCATCCCACATGCAAATGCTCAGACTGCTGCTTGGCCAGATCTAAATCTTGCACTTATCACAGTTGTATTCTTGTGAACAGTCCTTAAATGCCATTTGCTTAGCGGGAAGCAGATGCCACAGGCTTTGGCAAAGCAGCTCTGACCCATAGCTTACACTTCAAAAGTGCACACCTGGGGCTGCATTAGTGAAAACAGATGGTTGAGATGTAAACATGACATGAGCTAATTGGACATCCCACGGTGGGTGCTTGAAGACATCAGGGGGCTTATCATGACATATGTTTCTCTTTTCATTCATGTTAAATGATATTGTTTTGTTAAACACTGTGAAAAGGCTCCTGGCCTGTGGTTGCAGCACCTGTGATTCTTAAAAAAGATGTGTGCACATCATTACTAAGTAATAAAAGCATGGGGTTTTTGTTCTGGCATTGGCTTTATTCTGCATCTGGTAAATACGTTGACCTTCTGCAAATTGCCATGTGAGCAACCGTTCTTTAGATGGAAAGGACCTCTGTAAGAACATAATACATGGAAAAGAGTCTGGAACACTCTGCTGGAGAAAGGAGGCTGCTGCATTTTGAAAACACTGGATACCTCAGGCAAGAGACCTGTTCCCCAGTCTGACCATATGCTTTTTAGATATGCATGCAGAATCATACACAAACTAAGTTGCACACTATTTCTACCATATCATAAATATGCCATTTTAACTCATTAAAGTAAAATGAGCAGGGAACTATAAATAAATGCTAGGCTTTGAAGACCAAAGCAGCAAAATATGTGTAAATTAGGAATATTTAACTCTATTCTTACCTGCACTATTGCTAAATTTCATTATATAATCCATTATTTAATCATTGGGGGCTTCAAGTAATTAAGGGAGTAAGGCCCCGCTTTGGGGATCCCCAATGTCAGTATGGTTTGGGTAGGCACCATACCTAACTGGCATCATGTGTAATTGGCAACACATTTTATTGGCTCTGATATCAAATTCAAGCCTGAGAGGTGATGGAGATGTCAAACTGAGTGAGGAAAAGAATTTGACTGTAAATGTGAGAAGGACAGGTCAACTCCAAACTTCCTCCAGGTAAGACTGAGTCATTTGTCAGGCAAATACACACCATTCCTGTGGATAATAGGCTTAAATAAAAGCTGGAATTTTCCAGAGAATCCAATTGTGAGGAGCCCACCAGGACACTGATTGACAGATATCCATCCTTTGTACACCTGGATTCTTTCCTTTTTCCTCACAGCACCCACAATAGACAGCTATTACAACACCCATCATGTCTTTGTCAATCAAAGCACTTAAGCCCACCAACAGGCGAAAGACTCATTGTCAACAACAGGTTCCCTTTGTCTTGCATCTGGAACCTTCACAGCCACAAGCCATTTTCAGAGTACAAATACCCCTGAGTTGAGGATGCCCAGGGCAGTCTCTTGAAGGTCTACCTGTCACTCTGTCTCTTCCAGCTAGCTCTTATGTGAATGTGTGAATGTGTGTATCTTGTGTGCATGCATGAGTGAATTCCCCTCAATAAAACACATTTTTAGCTTACTTCTGAATCTCTGGCTGGTTCTTTTCCTGTGTGTGCCAGTAAACACTGGTAGGAAAGATCTTGCTAAGTTGCCCCCCTCTCGCAGCCTCCTGATTTTGAGCTAATTAATTCCCTACTTTTTCACGGAAGTATTTGGCATTGCAGGTTGGCCCTTGTGGCACCTGTGTTTTGGGGTAACAAGGGCTCCTTCACACAGGGAAAGGTGTCCCAGGGGCTGCAGTATTTGCTGCTGTAGTTCCCCAGGGTTCTTTTTTCTTTTTTAATTTTTTTTTAAATTAAATTTTACATATAGATTTTTTTTTTAAAGTGTCAGGATATTTTAACTAGAACATGAGACCTTCTCTGATTTCTCTTTCAAGTAGGTTAGATAAAAGGGAGAATTTTTGCATCCACAGATTAAATTCTTAAACACTGCACAGTCTCAACCTGAGGATAATGCATAACACCATCATTCATTTAAAAATATTGGCCATAGAGTGTTCTAAACTGATACTTTTGATTCCCCTAGTAATTTAAAATGGTTCCTCTCTCCATCAGCCTTGCTGAAAGCCCTTTGATAGGAGAGGACTATCAACAGCAAAGTGTGGAAAAATTACTCTTTGGGGGCTACAATTCCCAGAATCCCCAAACTGGCCATGCTGGTTTGAGGATTCTAGGATCTGCAGTCCAAAAAGTACCCTTTTCAAGCTCTGCTTAAGACCATTCCTACTTTTGTTTACTGATGTGTTATAGAGTTTGAAAACAGAGTTTATTGTTTCTACATATATAATTCTTGCAAGACATAATTCTTGAAATTCACTTGAAATTCCATTAATTCACTAGTGGAAAACTTTTTGTCTGCCTCACACCAACGACAGCGGTTTTGCATGATTGGTTGCATTCCTAGAGGTTTGAGGGGAGCGGACCACACCAGGTTACACAATCAGAGGGGTGTGACATCAACCCTAGTGACACCACTGACCTTGTGCCCACAAAACAGGCTGCATTGGCAGAGAAGTCTCACAAGAAGAGGCCATGGTGACCACTCCTTTGGGGACCTGATGCCATGCCTTTTTGGAAAGCTGTGGAGAGAGGCATGGGGTCAATAAGTGGCAGACAGGCTTCAATGTACAGGCCTTTAGAATTTAATATGTAGAGGATCACTTGGATGCAAGACGACAGGTATACTTTAGTTAACAAAGTAGAAGTTCCCCTAGGCATTTCTTCAGAGAATATGGTATCAGAGGCAGAAACAACATGGAAAGAATAGGGAGAGAAATCTACACCACAAAGAAGAACAGTTTGACATGCTTCAGAAAACATTTTATTAAAAACTAACAATACACAAATGTGAGATGAAATAACTAGGTCAGCTAAGCCTTGAACAAGAGAACAAAAATATTTTGAACCATTTATAGGCCACTTGAAGGCTTCTTCTAAAATACATCCATGGGTGACCTTTTCTTTCACCAACCTCTACTTTTCTTATGATTTCCATTTGGCCAAACATATAGATCTATGCTTTTTTAAAAAAAACATAGAGGAGATAGCTGGTGAGGAAGACTTATCTTCTCTCCTCTTTTGAATTCTGGGAGCAGCTGCTTTTCACCTTGCCTGCTACAGGCAGACAGACATGGCTAAAGTAGGATCAACTGGAGCATAATCCCATTCTTTCCCAGAGCAGGTGTTGCTTACTGCATTGTTTATTGTAAACAGTCCTGGTGCAAGCTGACACCAAAGTCACCATCCTACTAAAGCTTCTGAAAACATCTAGGTAGACTGAAAAGAAGGAAGAGAAGGAGGGGTGGATGGCCATAAACAGGCTTTCTAAAAAAGGTGCTTTAATGTCAGAGTTTTTGTTAACTGACATGTGCCTGGATGTAGAAGGCCATTCCAAAATTGACCACTTTCTATGATGGGGTTTCCAAGAGTTCACTTTTAATAAAAATACCAAGGCTGAGAAGGTACCTGAAAGGAGCAGAGACTGGGCTGGAAGAAGCCCAATTCCAACCCTACAACCCACCACCCTCCCAACCCTCCATGGGGACGAGAGACGGACGGGACTGCGACAACAATTCTGCATGATGATGTTGTGGTCCCATCCTTCTCCCATCCCCAGGTAGCACAATCACAGATTAAATCATTGATGGGATTTCAATTGCACCACCATCACAGACTTACCTGTCCTGCAGAAGCCCAGTAAGCACAATGGGTGCACTTCCTGTCCCTGCAGTGCCTGGGAAAGTATCTGGCTGCACTGTGCAAGGAAGAGGTGTGGCCATGGTGCTTCTTACATGACAGAGCCAGCCAGTGTGTAAGGGAGTGCAACAGGAGTGCTCCCCTCCCAGCAGAGTCGATCCCCACCTGAGGACTCCACTAAAAGGTAGGGTGTGGAAAGGGCCACAGATTGGGCAATATTAGACATTTTAACACTCATAACTGAATGGCATTTCCTAGAATCTCTCCCAACTCTTTCATTAAGCCTAAAATTAGTTCTGATGACCTGTGTGTCTGTGGTTTCATGTGAGAGGAGCTTTTCAAAGCTGAAACTTACAAAAAATTATTTGTAACTACCATGAGACAGTCAAAGCTTTCCAATCTTGTAATATTATCAATTGAAACTGAGTTGGCAAAATGCATTGAGTTCAGTGAAGTGATTCACAAGTTTGCAGCTTTGAAGGCCAGGCAAGGAAAGTTCTGATTTAGTTGAGAAGTTCACTAAGTGCTGAAATACTTGGATACTTGTTCCTCTTTTTAAAAAGTACATTTCTACATGCATTTGTCTACAACTTCTACATTATTTGGGCTATTATTGCTAAGGCAAACCTAATACATTAATGCATCACATGTACCAGGAAAGTTTAGTATTAAAATGAACATAATTTTGATGTAATTGAAGGTTTTTACTCCAAATTCTCTTGTTTTCTTACCAAATTTTCACTTCAGCATGAAACTATGATCCTTTCCACACCTTACCTTCCTCTATCATCATCCAGGCATCATCCCAGCAGCATCTTTGCTGGGATGGGAGCATGTCCCCAATGCTCCCCTCTGCACATGACCAGCTGCCTACACAAGGGAGCGCAAGGGACATACCCCTTCCTTCTGCACTGGAGCCGGCCTTTTCTCCATGCTGCACTGACGATGGCTGGCTGTGATGGAAGACCCATGCAGTTGGTGATATACCCCATGGTCGCACTGGCTGGTGATGCGAGAAGAGTGGGACTGCATTACCATAATGTGGAAGCATTGTCCTCTTGTGTCCTCATGCTGGGACACTGCCATCCTGTGGAAAGAGCCTATGTAAATGTAAATACTTTTCGCTGTGCATATATTGCATTTTAAATGTATAGTTTTAATTTTGCTAGTTGTTTATGTCACTATTATTGCCACTACATTCAGTGAAATACAGGAATTATGATTTACAAGTAACAACATTACAAAAACAGTACTAAAGATTCTGTATGGTCTATGGGAGGATTCTGTATGGTCTCTGCTACCTTACTGTGATGCATATGTAGATAAAGCCTCCAGTCACCTTTGTGGCAGCCCTGTTGGCTTTGAAAGTACAAGCTGACTTGACAATAGACATGCTGGATTCACTTGTTATTGCCATTGGAGATTGACTGTTTGGGATGTTTGGTGACTCCAGAAATCTGCCACAGGCTAATCTGCGTGCATTGATGCCTTGATGTACCAATCATTGAGGCTGAGAAATTTCCACTGGGCTTTGATGACTGCATAAAGAGCTAGCAGATGAGCAGGTTTTGATTAACTCTGTCAGTCTGGGCATACTTAAACTTCAGCACACTTGTATATTGTCAGCCCAGCTGTCCCCATGTGCTAAATTCTCATCAAAGCACTTAAAACACACACACACACACACACTGGCTTGTCTTTCAAATGGAGCTTCAAATGAAGTTTGAATCATGTGTAATTTGGCCGGGTAATATTTTCCTTTCTTTCTATGTAGCTTTGAAATCAAATTTTCTATAACATTTATCAACTGTTTTATTCATATTCCCATTAATATGGCTTTCCCAATGAAATGAAAATGTTTTTTTTTAAGGCAAGCGGGTCCTTGTGGAGAACAGATTGTTCTTGTATGTAGCTGGGTTGCAGGCACCAACCAAGTCTTGCAGTTAATTTTCATGTCCTGTTGAAGACTGGCAAGCGCTCAGTGAACAATCCTACGGTCAACAGGAACTGGCAGGGAAAAACCAGGCAATTCCCAGGGGTTACACAGAGTTACAAAGAGAAGCATGGTCCAGGCAGTGCAAAGTTTAAAGCAAAATAAGCAGTCTTGAGCAGAATCCAAAGGTGAGAAGGGTTGTGTCAGAAAGATTAGTTTGAAGGTGTGTGCAGAAGGTCAGAGATCCATGAAGCCCAAGATGTCACACAAGGTTGCACCAAAGTTTTGGAGCTGTTGTCTGCAGCAACAGAATGGCCTCGGCTGAAACTAATTTATAGCAGTTCAGCTGGTCTCATTATCTCAGCACCCTGTATTTAAAGTGGAGCAGGGTATATTATTATTATTACTACTACTACTACTACTACTACTATTATTTATTTATTTGTATCCCGCCTCTCCATACGAATCGAGGCGGCGAACAACTTACAAATAGCATGTATTTCGATACATTTCTTATACATATCCCCAACAAGCTGGGAACTCATTTTACCGACCTGCGGAAGGATGGAATGCTGAGTCAACCTTGGAGCCGGGCAGGATCGAACTCACAACCTTGTGGCTTGCAGTACTGGCATTGAACTACTGCACCACCAGGGCTCCTTTATTTCCTGATCCTTTGTTCCTGGTGCTTTGATTTACAATGCTCAACAGGGTGAAATGCCTCCTCCTCCTCCTGCTCCTCCAGCTGAGCCCCACCATCTCGACACTCCTCTTTCTGCATCTGAGGAGGCCTCTTCCAGCCAGGACCTGAGGACTTCATTGTCATGAAAGTAGAGAAAGAGAAGGACAGTTTGAACATTCTGGACAAGGGGTAAAAGCACCCTGTTATTTGAGATACTTACTCCTGGCATCCTAACAATAGCTCTGCAATAACTATGGAGCAAGGGTTTAGATACTATGAACCACGTTTCTATGGCCCCTGAAGCACCTTCAGCCTCCAGGCCTTCCCAGTTTGGGGCTGTTTGGGGCTGTTTTCTCCCCTTCTCTTGCTTAACATCTTGGTCAGTTCTTAAGGAGTTACTTGTTCTGGTCACATTTTCTCCTGGCTGCTCCTGTTTATCCTGCTTGAACCAACTGGCATGTGAGCTGCATCCTATCTCCTTCTGCTTGGTTGCTGTTGCCAGGCATTCCTGTTCTGGGCAAAAGATTTCCCAGTTTGCCTTTGCTTCATCTGGTGGGCCACCAAGACCTAAGCCAATGGGTCATTCCAGCTCCTACTCACATTTCCCCTCCTTCTTCACTTCTTGCCCCACTTATACCCCTAATTCCCCCCTCCCCACAAAATTTTCTCTTTCATTTAAAAAGAAAACTCTAAGCAAATGAAACATTTTAATAAAATGATGTTATGGTGGGGCTAAGGAGGAAGGGCAAGATGAGCACATGAGAATTTTTTTCCTCCCCCATAAAATTTTTCTTTAGTCCCCAAATTTCTAGCGTTGAGGAGATTGAGCCATGGGAAATCATTCGCAACCAGAAATCTTATATTTGCTGTATTCATATTTCCATCTAACTTTGTAGTTGTATGCCTTCAAAGTCATTTCTGACTTATGGCAACCCTAATGTGAGAGTGTGTGACTTGTGGTAACTTTGTCTGCCCTTCCTTCCTTCCTTCCTTCCTTCCTTCCTTCCTTCCTTCCTTCCTTCCTTCCTTCTGTCCTTACTTACTTCCGTCTTGCTTGCTTGCTTACTTGCTTTCTTTTCCTTCCTTCCTTCCTCACTTTCTATTTATTTACTTATTCATTTCATTTATATGCCACCCTTCTTCCAGAGTGTGACCCAAGGCAGCTCACAAAAGGAATCTATTAAAACCTGACAATAATTTTTTTTAAAAAAATTAAAATAATTACAGGGAAGAAGTATAAAATTATTTAAAAGGCATACAAAAGTAAAAATAAATAAATTAAAAAACCCCAGCCATCCCAGTAAGAAGCCTCGTGACTGATTATATACTAAAATCCTTTAATTGCATACTAAAAGCCTTTGCCTGCTGGTGAAAGGAGTGCAGGGAGGGGGCCACCCTAGCCTCCCATGGAAAGAAATCCCAGACAGTGGGAACAGCCACTAAGAAGGGTCTCTCCCATGTCCTCACCAAGTGAGACTGTGATGGTGGTGAGACCAAGAGAAAGCCCTCACCTGTAGATCTTAAGATTCTAGCAGGTTTGTATAGGGAGAGACAGTCTTTCAGATAGTCTTAACCTAAGCAGTATAAGGTAGGGCGTGACAAGTGCTTTGAATTGTGTCTGGAAACAGACTGGTAGCTATTGAAGCTATTTTGCAAAGACAGTTACATGCTCCCTATAACTGGCCCCAGTCAGCATTCTGGCCACAACATTTTGGACCCACTGAAATTTCTAAACAGCTTCCAAAGGCAGCCCCACATAGAGTGTATTATAGTACTCCAGATAGGATACAATCAAGTCATGTATTACATGGTTATCTAAACTATATTTGTAGATACTTGACTAAGATTGTAAGTTACTGCAATGCTAGAAATTTGGGGATTGAAGGGAAAAAATTTTTGGTGGGGGGTGGCAGAATTTTTATTGGGTGCAATGGTGTCACTTTGCCATTCCACCCAGTTGCTACACTCCTAATGCTTCTTTTGATGTGAGGACATGTGGAGGTGGGTGCTACGGCAGAGGCTTTATATTGCAGGCAGAAGGTCACAGATCTGCCCATTCTTCTCCAGGTGAAAGAGTCTGGAAGAAAGAAAGCCTTCTGTCTGATACCCAAAGACACACTGCCAGCCAATGCTAGGCTTCTAGTTGTGGTCCTGACCTAACAGGTGAATGCCAATGCTTTCATCTATTCAGAGAGTGCTGCAAAGATAACATTGCATCCAAGTGTGCCAGTTGCTTCAGCTGGTATTAATGCCGGCAAATGCTCTAATCTTTAGTTTAGTTAACAGAGCATAAAATCTGAAGCAATGCACTGTGTGATAAAGCAATTTGTTAATGCTAGTAGTTTTTAACCACATGATCCACCCAGGCATGAAGAACATGGTGTGCAACAATTTTTACCTGACACATCTTAAATGATGTCTAGCTTGGCATCTCTGTTGACAGTTTACGTTGCTACAGGTAGGAGGAAGCATGGTGCAGTATGTGACCCATATTGTCTAGTGTCCATTGAAAGCCTCTCAGTCAACAGTTTGTAGGGAGAGTTTTCATAAAACAAACAAATAAGCCACACAACATCGTAACCCTCTACAATATTAATATATCAGCAAAGGAGTCTCTCAGAGTTAACAGTATTAAATATTTATCCTATTCAAGTAGCTTACATGAAGTTTGGCAGCAGATTACAATACAAGTGAAATATATCAGGAGGATTCCAAGATTCACACACCCATGTTGGAAAGGACTATATAGAAATTAATATTTCTATCCTGGAGAATGATGGGCATAACTTCAGGGTTAGCTTGTGAGCATTTGCATTATCTTTAAAGGTATGTGCTTATCATTATAGCAACTGCTGTGGTTTTCTTCAGAGAAGAACAGATGAAGGTACTGAATAATTCTGTCCTAAATAACTCTAGCTAGGAAGATAACATATCTTGCTTAACAGAGGGCTAGCTTCCATCTGAAGGCATCTTATAGATTTTAGAAGCCTGGGTTAAAGAACTGAGAAGGGAGAACTGGTACTTTGAAGTTGCCCAACAACAGTACCAAGACAACAAGCTGAGCAGACTCAAGTAATTGGGACAGTTTTCCCAGTAAGATATATTCTATTTCAATTTATAGTGTTTGTTTCTAAATTTGCACCTCTACCTATAAAATTGGCACATGCAAATTTGTATCCTTAAATCAATCAATTAATTAGTTGTGTAGGTTTAGTAGTCATTGCTGTCCACAGTCTCTCTTCTAGAACCACAGTTTCCAGTAAACCTTGGTTCAAAAGATTAAAATGGGAGAGGTCACGGCTTACTAAAAACCTATGCATATGCATATGACAGGCTCCCCATCTTTTGTTATTAGAACCGTTATTAGGATTTCTGCCTGAGATCTTGGATAAACGGTCTGACATGTTACAGATAAACCTCAGTTAACAAAGTCCATGTGTTCCTTGGCAATATTTCTCTAACAGATAATGTGCTATCAGAAGAAGAAATAACATGGAAAGAAAAAGGATAGTTTCCTGCACCACGAAAAAGAAAAGAAAAGGTGCAGCTCTACATGTTTCAGCAAGCTTTTTTTTTTTAATCTAAAACTAACCATATGCATGTGTGAAATGAAACAACCAGGCCAGGTGAGCCTTGCATAACTTGCATGGACTATCACCTTGATAGCAGTCAATAAGATTAACTGGTTACTTCATCTCTTTGTGTTGATGAGACTTGCACTGGCATTGTTGGGAATATCCCATTTCTCTATTCTGAAGGTAGATGGGCCATTCAGATACTCATGTCATCTGCGATTGCTGGCTTTATATCAACTCTCCGTTCTTTGTGGTTTTGATATCACCAAAATCTACTTCATTTTTAAGGCATTTTTCGTTCTGTAGGATTAAATTGGTGTCATGGTTTGAGCACTGGACTATGACCCTGGAGATGAGGGTTTAATTTCCTGCTTGGCCATGAAAACCTAATGGGGGTTTCCCCAGAAAACTTTGTGATAGGTTCACCTTAGCATCACCATAAGTTAGAAATGATTTGAAGGCACACAAGAACAACAAGGATTAAATTAACTGAGACCACTGAACAAATGTACTAAGCACGGCAGAATTATTACAGTTACAGTGGGATTAATGACCTTGTTATAAGAACACAGTTAGGTTGATTGGCCTATAGTAATAAAAAAAAGTTCAATCTCACCAGACCATTCCCATGGGCACTACTTGAGACATGGCAAGTGTCCAGCATTCATCCCTAGAGTCTTCTCTCTGAAATAGTTGGAGCTTATCAAGATATGTTGTCAAGATCCCCAAGTGGATGTTAATTCCTGATATGACCTTAGCTCTTCTGTGGGAAGCTGTAGAAAGTACAGTCTTTTCCATTACTTCTGAATGGCAGCAGAGGTGTCAAGATAAAAATCTTTTCTTTCTCCTTTCACTGTTCTTATGCAGAACTTCTGCTTCACTCTTTAACTACTCTATTTCAAAGGCTTGACAGTTTGACAGGAGTAATACAGCAAACCTTCGCTTTACAGCTATCTCAGGAATGAAAATGGCTCATAATTCCAAAATATCTGGAACTTTGAAAAGTTCTGTCTTCCACTCCAGTTGTTGACTACCTCCTTGTTTCCCCTGCTTCATGACAGGTGACTATTACCATTTAAGAATATTGTGGTGCAAGTATTATTTGAAATGGCCTATAACTTATTTTCTGTGAAGCTTCATACTGCTGACCTAACTTTTGGAAGGTCTTCGTAGTTTTCATTTAGTTCTTTTTTCTGCACTGAAGTGTAATGACGCTTCATCTTTCTTCAAGAAAAAGAGAGCTATAAACAGGACTTCCTTGATTCTAGAGATGGGAAATTTGTATTCACTGTATTTTCAAAAAATGAATTTATCTAATTCTTTTGATGCAAGGCTATTAATTAAAGTGTGACCACATCATCTGGTTTCTCGTCACAGGGAAGCAACTGAAGTGGCTTTTTTTCCTTCAAATTATGTGTAAATAAATGAATATAAATGCATATTTCAAAAATATGCACAGGCACACTTTTTGGAAAAATGTGTAAAAATGTGTATTTCTGGTGCAACAAGGAGTTGCAACAGGGATTTGCTTCTGATTGTCAGACCAGAGATTACTGACAAGAGAAACTTGAAAACATCTTTCTGCTGCACCCCAATCGCCAGCAGAACAGGCCTGTATCGCTTGATGTGGCTACTGGCTAAGGTAGGGTTTTTTTGGAGTATTTGCAATCATGGCAATAGTGTCAAAATTGTGAATATGGAGCATGGATGAATACTGAGCAGTTATGGATATATAATTCTAGGTATGAATCCATAACTGCAATGTAGGATGTCTGCCATGTTTTTTCTTGTTTCTTCTGTTCTCAATTTATTCTTCACACCTCAAGAAGGTTCATACAACCAGCTGGCTTCTTTATTCCAACTGTTAATATGATGAGCAACAAAAACAGCAAGGCAATGATGCTGAAAGATCGTACCAGGCTGATACTTGAGTGAGAACACTGAGGATGGAGTTAGAAATTTGATTAACTGCTGCAAACTGTCGACCAGCACTTGTGTAACCAGCTAACATTTTGTTCATGACTAGGAAGTCAGTAGACCCTGCATGCTAAAAATTCACCCTGCAAAAAGAGGAGAATTCTTCACAAATTGGGCCTGAGGCCTGTATTTTATGGCCTTGACACAAACCTTACAAGACCCTACCATAATCTTCAGGGAATGCTGGAACACCTTTTAGCCAGCTGGACAAGCTTTATTATTATTCCAACACTAAAGAGACCAGAAATGCCTGATAAGTCTAATAGCTAGGATGCCCAATAGCAACATATGCCAGATGGACTAAGATGGGTTGGACAAAGTGGGCAAACACTTAGCAGCTTTAGTAGAAAAGAGATTAAACATTTAGCTTGCTATCAGCAGTGTTGATAGCAAGAGGCATTCTCATCACTGTTCTCAGTGGTCATCCTGATGCCCAAAGGAAACCCATAAGCAGGAAAACTGACTATCTTGTTCCAGGAAGCATTTGTTGAAACAGATACCCTTGCTTTCCAACTGGTGGCCACCTAAATGCAGCAAGACCACTGGTAATTGTGACTTTATTACATTGTTGATTTTACAAGGATCGATTGATTCGATGTTCTGTCTTTTTCCCAGAGCAGGATCCAAAATGGCTTATAACATGAATTAAAACATAATACAGTTACAAACCATGAACATTAAAGCAGAATTTAAAATAGTTAAATAAACTGTCAGACGAAAAACCAAACACTGAATTAAATCAGTTTTCATAAGTTAATAAATAAGGAGGGGGAACATATAAGGCCTCCTACCCAGGAAATCAATGGCCTATCTGAATAGAAAAGTGTTTGCTAGAAGAGCAAGGGGGAGAGGTTTCCTATGGAAGGGAGTTCCTCAGCTTTGGAGCAGCTACCAATAAGGCCCTCTCTCATGTCCTCATCCAATGTGCTTATGAGGGTGGTGGAACCAAGAAAGAGCCCTTCTCAAAAGATATTAAAACTTATG
Organism: Ctenosaura bakeri; assembly: GCA_948474755.1. Lineage (NCBI taxonomy): Eukaryota > Metazoa > Chordata > Lepidosauria > Squamata > Iguanidae > Ctenosaura > Ctenosaura bakeri. The sequence goes on from CAOLHI010001503.1 coordinate 292,124, forward strand.
TAGAGTCATTATGGGGAGGTATAGTCTTTCAGATAGTCTGAATCTAAGCTGTAGGGGATGTATATCTTATAGAAAGAAAGAAGAAATAACTGCAACTTGTTAGTTCTAATCCTCACTCTGTTTTCTCAGAGTTGTACAGCAATTACTTCAATCAGTCACATTTTATTGTACAGCCAAACCTCTCACAATATGACAGATGCAATCAGTCAAAAGCACACACCAACAGATCAGGAATAAAAACAATTTGGCCAAATCCAATCAGTTCATCAACCCTATTGTTTACTAGGTTGAAATCTACAGTGTCTGCATGAGTTCATTTTGTTAACAAAAATCAGGCTGATCTGACAGCTGCCTACATTTCTTTCAGTTTAGGGAAGTGTGCCACCTAGTGACTGAAAATAATATGGTAGACCACAGAGGTAGCCAAATTAACTAAAAATATTAATCAATTAAAAAAAGAGCCTTAATATTGCACACTGTCCTATGTTGGTAGCCAGCCAACATTCACAGCTCTCCAACAGAGTCTGTTGTAGCAGCCATAGACAACGTTCACAACCATTTGTCATCCAGTTACTGTTTGTTATTTATGCAGGCCAGGTCAGCAGTAAATTCCAAGTGATAGTCCAAAGGCAGTACCTAGCAGCAAAGTCAGCACACAAAGCAAGGGTCAAGGTTTCCAGGAATATGAGTCAGGGATCCAAACATAGGACAGGTTGCTTCTACCAGCAAAAGCAGTTGTCTGCAACAGCTTTCTCCCATCAGTTCCCCTGTATATGGGCCAACAGCCTCCCCAGCTGTTTGCCTAATTAATGTGTCTGCTCTATATAAATGGTCTGAGTCTTGTGGGCTCTCCCTTTTTCACCTATGCTGGCTGCAATAAGTATTGTCTTGTTCATGCCTCTGTGTTGTGGCTCTTGAGAAGGGTCCTGTCTGTGTTGTACCTGGGACTGGGGCAGGACACATGCTTCTTTGTACCCTTAGTAAGCATGACAAGTTTCAGGTGTTTACATTTCACAGTTGTGGAGCTAGGGAGAAAGTATGGAAACACACAAATGTACCTCTTCCCTCTTTGTTAATATAGGCCCTTTCCACATGAGGCGAGTGAATCACTCCGTGCCGTTACTTACCAGCTCTTCTTGGGTCCGAAGTAATGCAGATTTTCCCTTGAGCCCTTCCGCAGGGCTCCTCCATTAGTGCAGGGTGATCTGGAGCAGTGTGAGGTCTGTAGATCCGCACTCCTCTGGCTCAAAATGGCGGCCTCCTGTGGCTTCCGGCTCAAAATGGCGGCTTCCGGTGTCTTCATGGGAGTGGACCAACCGCTGACTCTGGTCATGCCCACAGCCCGCCCTCCACTGATCACAGGCTCGCATTGGTGCAAGCCTGCGCATCTGCACAGGTAAGTAGGAACACAATGGCATGTTCCAGAAAATGTAAAGACCTGATTTTTCTGGTCTTTACTTAGCACAGGGGAGGACCACTTGGGGGTGAGTTGGATCAGACTGAGGTGCGGAACTAAGTTAAATAGTCCGCATGTAGTCCGATCCAAGGTGGGGACAACCTCCATGCCAGGACACCTTGACCCGTTTTAACTGCCTCGTTCAGAAAGGGCTATTGATTGTAATTTTATACATGCCTTTTTGGTGTTTGCATGCTTTACTGAGTTCTACAAGGATCATTTGTCACCGTGGGCTATGTGTGAAGAAGGGTGGGATATAAATAAAAATATTTCCCATTTCAAATTGTATAACCCATGTTGTAACACTTGTTCTGATTGATACAGGATGCCTTTAGAGACTGCTTACCAGAGTCACTGTAATAAAGATGCTTCCAGCAATCACACTTGAGTTATCATTAAATCTTTCTTTATAAAGAGCTAGACTTATTGAAAGCAGAATTATCAATGGAATGTCTAGTAAAGTACAGCCCTGGGGATGACCAACTTGGCTGGTCAAAATGACATTCCAAACTCTTCTGCTAAGGCATTTCAGTGCTTTGCTTCACTTGTACATGTGTTTACCTGAAAATTTCAACCTAAAACAGCTCTGAAGGTGTTTTTTTTTAAAAAAAGATCTACAAGGTAGGTTCTATCATCGCTATATATATGTTCTGCTTCCACCATATATATTTTCCTTGAAACATGTAACAAATGGTAATTCTGACATTTGGATGAAAGGTACAGTTTCTAGATCAAAAACAGAAGTTGTACACAATCTGTTGTCAAACTGTGATGTACAGAATCATAGAATCTGAGTGGAAGGGACCACTAGGGCCACCTAGACCAATCCCCTGTTATGCAGGAATACATAACTAAAGGACTCCTAAAGATGCCCATCCAATCTCTGTTGAAAGATCACCAAAGAAGAAGACTCCATCACTTTCTGAGGCAGTCCATTCTACTGTTAAACAGTTCTTACAGTAAAGGAGTTCTTTCTAATGTCTAGATGGAATCTCTTTTCTTGTAATTTGGATCCATTGGTTTGGCTTTAGTCTCTGAAACAGCAGAAAATATGTTTGCTCCATCTTCTACATGAGGATATATGGTACAGATTTCTGCATTTTGCATTTATCACATGGCTATAGACACAGAATAAGCCTCTTGCATAGACAGTGTTTTCTTTCTATTCTGCCTATATACTTGTATTAGAGAAACACACACAATAGAAAGTCAGGAAAGGCATTAATGTATCAAACTCAAAGTGCACTCAAGTTTATCTCTCTTTTTCTTCAATACTTAATATTCTTGGGCCACAACAGCACCCTTTCCTTTTCTGTGTTCTTCACTCTTTCTTGAAGCCATTCTTGATTTTTTTTTTTTTACTATAAGATTTTATGTATATATTGTGTTTTTGAAATACTATTGGTCAACAAATCAAGACAAGAGAAAAATTAGAGCAAATAGGCTTCAAATTAGACTGGTTCTCATACAGGAAAATATATGAAAGATATAAAATAGATCTAAAAATAGAGGGATTTAATATGAGATTGATACCTAACTGTGAAAATGGGGCTTCCCATTATCTAAAGGGGGATACTTCCCTCTTCAGGTAAACCAAGGGTTAATGAGGTGTTGGGATTAGATTACATTTTAGTGTGGGTCAACATCATAGGTCACAGGGTGAGACTTGACCAATCAAAAAGGAAATAGGTGAGCATCTTCAGGATGCTTTGAGATGCTTCCAAGGAGAAGTTATAAAACTTCTTAGAAGGCCATGTAGGAGAGAGATAACAAAGAGACAACAAAGAGAACAACAAAGGAACCACTGGTCGCAGGCTGGAGGCCATAGGCCTCACCTCCTGGCTTAATTCCTCTTAGAACACCTAAGCCTGTGAACCAATGTGAGTAGCTATAACTAGTTATCTAGTCGCGTCAGGGACTGTCTGTTATTTTGGAGGTTGGCTGATCTAAAGAATGTATCTGTGCTTTTATATCTGTTTTTTGTAACTACTTGTAACTAAGTGTGCCTGGGAGGGGGCGCCTCTCATGTGTATTATTGCCTTGTCTATTTGCATGCCTTGAATAAATACTTTCTGTAAAACCTCTGTTTCTCTCCTTCCCCACGTCAACACCACATAGAACTTCCTTGTCCAGAAAGCGGGGGGAGCGAAGATCCTTAAGCTTAGGGATTGCCAGTTACTGAGCAGAGTCCCACTGTGCTGTTCAGTTTATTCAGAATTCAGTGGGTGGTGGCAGCAACAAGAATTAATAACTGCTGAATAATTTCCAGTCCCTCTCAAGGGTGGAAGTCTGACTTGGAAGGGCTGGCAAATGAATTTCAGCATAACGCTGGAAATTCCATTCCAGTATGACACTAATGAATTAGAGAAGATTTTATTTGGACAATCAAATCATGTCATAGTAAAGTTTTATAAACATCTATTACAATATGATTTAGAAGTTCAAACAGTGAAAGATATCATGATAACCTGGGCGAATATAATAGGTCGTTCACTCAAGTTAGATCAATGGGAAATATCCTGGAAATTTACACAAAAATTTATGCTGTCACATGTTCTAAAAGAAAATTATATAAAGATGCTGTATAAATGGTATATAACGCCGGTAAAAATTTAAAAAATATATAATACACATCAGGATAAATGTTGGAAATGCCAGGGAAAAAAAGGTACTTTCATGCACATGTGGTGGAACTGCCCAAAGTTAAATAAATTCAGGAAAAAGATACATAAAATATTGATGAAAATATTTAAAATCCAAATACCATTAAGACCAGAAATATATTTGCTAAACATGATTCAAATTACAGATTCAAAAATCTCAAAAAAGTATTGGAAAATTTTACTTTATTTAATCACCGCAGTCAGAATTATAATTGCAAAAAACTGGAAAAACAAAGAAAGTCTAAGTATTTAACACTGGATGTTAAAAATATTAGAAGTAAAAGAAAATGATCGATTGACCTTAAGAATAAAAGAGAAATCTGATGAAATCATGAAAGAATGGAGTCCAGTAACAAAGTTTCTCTGCAATAGGTGGGGTAACATATTCATGGATGAAATAGAAATTTAACAAAGATTGTGTGTCGAGAGGAAGATTAAAACACTCAAATGTAAGTTTACATTATGTAAATATGTACTACGTATGGATGTATGCATGTACTACTACGTCATGTTTGTACTACTACTATAATATGACTGAAGGGTATAATAAAGGTATAATTCCTAAGGATTAACATTAAAAGGCAAGAGAAGTAGGAGAACATTTACATTAAGAACTATAAACAAAAGGAGGAACAACAACAAAGACAACAGAGAAGGGGAAAAAATGGAAACAAGCAAGGATGGGGGGGAAGTGTAAATAAAAGAAAAAAGAACATTTAAATATTGGTCAACTAGCTGTGTGAGTCCAAACCAGAGGAAGCAATTTTTTGTTTTGTTTTTTTAACGATTTGGATATACACATACAGTACGATGTATGCAATGTACGGACAACAAAACCTTGTAAGAAATGTAATATGTAAATTAAGATTAATGATGATGTATCTTTGTTTCGTATAAATAATTGAATATAATTTGATACTAATAAAAAAAAAAGGGAAATACTATTGGTCCACTGATCCCTATTCTTGAAACTCTAGTAGTGTCTACCATGTTTCAGTCCTGCTAGGGCCACATCTCAAACGTGTAGGTTTGTGCTAGTAAAATCAGGTCCCCTGGTTGTATTCCAACATGAAGGAATCCTTATCCATACTGAGCCTTGTTTCTCACTGCCAAGTATATAAGTGGAGGGGCTAAGTTTAGCTAAGAGCTGCTATGAGCTGAGATGCTGCTGTGTCCTGGATGAGTTCATGACACTTTTGTAAGGATTGTTTCCTGTTCCAGTATTCACCTGCTGGTACAATAGCTTTCTGGGTCAAACCTAAAAGCTCTCTCATATGACAGACCACTCACTGCCAAAACTCTTTGATCAGAATATATTCAGTCCATTTTCATCCTTATGAGGTATTCACTCCTAAGTGTGGTATGCAGCTACCTGCTATATCTCACTCTAATGTAGAGCTCATTAATACTTTCCTAATTTGTGTAGCCTACATAGTAAGATCCTTATTGGAATTCAGTGTATCCCAGTCGTGCTTTTTTCTGTCACTTTGACACTCTTACTGCAGGAGATAAAGCATTTAATACACAGGAAATGGAATATTTGGCTTACTCAGACCACATTCAAACAAGATGGCAAACAAAAAGCTAAAGACTTATATTTAATGAGGGTTGTATAACAAATATAATTCAGTATGTTCCAATAAATTTGTATTCAGTAAATAGATTTTAAAGTAAACAACATTTTTCAATTTGTACATAAAGAACATTTCTGATACGTAGTAGCAGTGGCTTATCTCTTATAGTTCTAAAACATGTTCTTTTTAAAAAATGACAGCTCCTAGCAGGAGGAAAATATGTAAGACAGAGGAAAAAAGAGGCTGCAAGAAATTCAAAGCCAAATCCAAAATAAAGGATTACTATAGTATACACCTGGAAATAAAGCATATTATAATCTATGCAGCATTTAGTAAACCACATCTGAATGGCATTTGGTAAAGTGCAAAACTAAAGCTTTGGTCATAAAAAAGTAATGTCACTTGGCAGAGTCCAGGTAACACAAGTGGTATGCAACCTTTATTTATTTTAATGGAGGCTGCACAAAATGAATGGAGATTGCACAGATTGCAAGGAATGAACCATTAATAATGCGTACAACCTGCAGTTAATATTCCATTGAAACTAACTAAAACTATGCAAGAACTCTAACTGGCCATTTCAATTCAGCTTGTGTAGAGAACTTCCAGGGGATTGTGTCCAACATGTGTTGTGTCCATTGCAATCCAGAAATCCATATGAATACTTAAGTACAGCTTCTTATAACATCTTTGGATTTCTCATATTCAAGTTTGAAATTATCTCTCCAAAAACAGAATGATACCAGAGCTCAGATCCAGTAGCTAGCAGTAACAGCATTCACAATCTACTTTTCTCTTATTGATTTTTCAAAAATAAAGCAGCTCCACACTGGATCCACCGATCTTGGTTGCCTCCACATGGTACATCAATGTTTGTTACCACACAAACCCTCTCAGCACTGGTGTAAACTGGCAAAGAGATGCACTCCTCAGGGGAATATGGTCCATAAGCATTCTGTCAAGAAAATAAAAATAAAACACACATACACACACAATCCATTTAAATTTGAAGATATCTGATATACTATTCTATACATGCTTACCTGAAAGTTAATCATATAGAACTAAATGGATCTTACTGGTGTGCAGACATGCAAAGGACTGTACAGAAGGACTGTCAGTCTGTGACACTGAATGGAGTCACAAACACATAATTCTAAATCTACCTATTAAAGACAGCATCAGAACAAAAACACAGTAAGTGGGATCGAGATTTAATCATACTTAAACCAGACACACTTAAAGTATGGGTAAGTATGAATAAAGAAATGTATGAAAAGCTTTTTTCTTAATCTTGAGATATCAAACTATCATGCTGACCAAAATGTCACTATTTTTTTTTCTCCCAGCTCAGGGGGATGACTCATCTCATAGGCCATCTGATATATTGTCTTATTTGTTATTGTACAAAGTCTGACATGAACCCAGAACTCAAATCCACAACCCTGAAAACCAAATTGAATCTCATAATATAAGACCAGCACAATCCTATACATGTCTGTGCAGAAGTCAGCACCAAAAAATTAAATGGGATCTAAACCAGATTGGGGTTGGGGGGGAAGATGATTAAAATATCCAGGTGTAACTGGGTTGGCCATGCCAAAAAAAAAAAAAAAGCAACAAAATCCAAAATCCACAAGCAGTGACACTTTTTTTTTTTTTTTGGCAAGGGCAATTTCAAAGCGTAAAATACATTATGCAAGTTTTCAAAGCTAAAAAAAAATGACAGAGTCATAATTCAGCCCTAATCATGCTGTCCAGAATTTATCTTCTACTATATTTTACAGGTTTCTAGCATTTCCTTTTCTTTGAAGACAAAGAAATGCAATTTTTTTCTAAAACAAAATTACAAGTGTATTTCACAGTGCAAACCCACACTTAAGAAAATTACCATGTGAAATAAATCATTTTAGGCTTTCAGTCCTGTATTAAATAAAGATTATTACTATAATTGGGAAGTTGTATGGGGTACAATTCCTCATGTTCAGATTATTTTTGTCATGATTTTGTGCATTTGAATAGTCTTCAAGATTTGTAAAGTAAAAAGTATCCTTATATGCTGTTTACATAATGCTCCTTAACAACTCATTCAGTACTTCACATCTTACTCCTGATGAAGTAGCAGCATTATACTATTGATGTAAACATGTTTCTTAACTGTAACATGGTTGATGTGGCCATCTATGCTCTAACACATATGGATTTGCACCTTTTTTACAATATTCTACAGCTGAAGATATACAGAAAGGGAAGACAGTTGCACTTCAATCAAAGGGACAGGAATAGGATGCTAGCTGTCCTTAAATTGTTCTTCAACTCTAACAGCCTAGATACTTGGCAACAGAATCCCTGTGCTAAAAATCCTGGTGATGAATGCCAGGTCAGTGAATGGGAAATAAGCTGCCATTCAAGACTTACTCGTGGATGAGCATGCCAACCTGGTATGTATTACAGAGACTTGGTTGGAGGAGAATGAAGGAGGGGGAGGCTAATCTCTCTCAGCTTTGTCCATCAGATTCAGTAGCAGGCAAAATATGGGGAGTGGGAAGATGGAGTTGCAGTAGTCTATCTCCCTGACTAGGACTATCATGACAACCATGGGTCTATCCCAAGCTGTATTTGGCTCTACTCATGCTGCTGGGCATACTTGGGACCTTGCTTTCTGCAGTGGATGGAGTGAGCTTGTTCTGGAAGTGGAGGAACTGTCTACAGTTCCTTTATTATGGACATATCACGACCAAAAGGGATTTAGGCTTGCTGGAATTCAGAACTTTTGCACGACAGGGGACCCATTAAAGTGGTCAGTCCCAGGAGGCTTATGGATTCAGTTGGATTCCTGATGGCTCTTGGGGAGTTTCCTCTTGCCTTGACAGGTGATCCTGTCAAAGTCCTGGCTGGCCTCTGGAATGCGGAAATGGCCAAGGCAGTGGACCTGATTGCTCCTAAGCCTTCCTTCTCACAGAATGGAGTCAAACTGCCCCCCCCCAGGAAGTTGGTGGTGATGAAACAAGTGAGAAGGTGACTAGAATGATACTAGCAGAAATGTTGGCCCAACTGAGCACAGGCTAAAGCTTATCTGAGGGCCTACTCTGGGGCAATACAGGCAGCAAAGGCAAATTTCTTTTCTGCCTCTGTTACATCTGCCTGCCAGCAGAGCTGTTTCAAGTGGCCAGCAGTCTTTTATACATAGGCCCAAGAGAGGAAAATCCAAATCACTTGACAACCTGCTGTGAACAACTTGCCTGGACTTTGCAGATAAAACCACTCAGATCTACTCTGATGTGGATGCTATAATTTTATAGATCCAGTAGATATAACTTTCGTCCCTGCCTGTCCAGTGACAAATGGATACTTTTCAATTTGTGCAACCAAATTATGTGGACAGGATTCTTGGAAAGCTGAGTCGCTACCCTTCTTGTCTTATCTACAAAGCTAGAAGGGGACTAGCTGAGTAGGTAAAGGGAGTGGTTAATGTCTTGCTAAAACAAGGCAGAGTTTCAGCTTGTGAGAAGGAGGCAGTTATAAAAGAACAGGTTGCTTACCTGTAACTGTGGTTCTTCGAGTGGTCATCTGTGCCATCATACACTAGGAGCTTTAGCGCCTGCGCGGTAGCGTTCGGAAACTTCTAGAGCTTGTTCGCTTGGCGGGAACCCCTCCCCCACGCCGGTACTGTGCATGCTCCTCCCGCCGAGCAACGGTCTCTCCTCAGTTCTGTCGTCCGCCGTAGAACCTACAGGGACCTGAGAAAGAGGGGAGGAAGGGCGGGTGTGTATGATGGCACAGATGACCACTCGAAGAACCGCAGTTACAGGTAAGCAACCTGTTCTTCTTCTTCGTGGTCTCTGTGCCTTCATACACTAGGAGACTGTGTAGCTTACCGGTCGGACGGCGGGTCAGGTCCTACAGCACGGAAGCCAACACCTCACGTCCAAACCGGGCATCTCTGCGCGACCGGCAGTCGAGCCTGTAGTGGCGCACGAAGGTCGATGGTTGGGACCAGGTCGCCACACGGCAGAGTTCATGCAGGTCAACTCCTCGCAGGAGGGCCGCAGAAGTAGCCACCGCTCTGGTGGAGTGGGCTCGAAGCAGGACTGGCGGAGGCTTCCTCGCAAGCTCATACGCCAGTTGAATAGTCCGTACCACCCATTTGGAGAAGTGCTGGGTGGACACTTTGAGGCCCTTCCGACGTCGCCCATAGCAAACGAAGAGATGCGGCGTCTGTCGGAAGGAAGCAGTCCTGTCCATGTAGAAGGCCACGGCCCGACGCACGTCCAGGGAGTGGAGAGACCGCTCCAACGGTGTCGTCGGGTTCGGGAAGAAGGCAGGCAGGATGATGTCCTGGTTGAGATGGAAACTGGACACCACCTTAGGCAGGAACGAGATGTCAGGTCTCAGGACCACCTTGTCTCTGTGGAAGACCGTGAAGGGCTCATCGGATCGAAGAGCTGTGATCTCACCCGCTCGCCTCGCTGAGGTCACCGCTACCAAGAAGGCAGTTTTCATGGTCAGGAGCCTATCATCCGAGGTCGCCATCGGCTCGAAGGGCGGCTTTGTCAGCTGCGAGAGCACCAGCGAGAGGGACCACGGCGGTAGCGGCGGCGATACCGGCGGGTAGAGATGATGAAGTCCTTTCAGGAACCGCTTAACGGTATCGTTCCTGAAGAAGGCCGAGGCAGCAGATCGTGGCGGTTGGTATGCCACGATCGCGGAGAGATACACCTTCAGGGATGGAAACGCCAGCCCCTGTTGCCGGAGGTGCAGGAGGAAATGCAGGACGGTAGAGAGCCCTGCGGGCGATACCGGCTCACTCCTCTCGTTAGCGAAGGTCAGGAAGCGTCGCCACTTGTATTGATAGTTGCGACGGGTGGATTCCTTCCTGGCCGCGACGAGGACGGTACCGAGCACGGGATCGTCTAGTGCGATATCCTCCAGGCATGGAGGGCCAGGCGTGGCAGGTCCGGATGGAGGACTCGGCCGCCGGAGTGGGAGAGCAGGTCTGGTGTCGGTGGCAACCAGAGCAGGTCGTCTCGTGCGGCTTGTAGCAGGGGTGCGAACCAATGTTGCCTCGGCCAGTACGGGGCTACCAGGATCGTGTCGGCTCGGTCGGCGAGGATCTTCGATATCGTCCGGCCGAGCAGCGGGAACGGCGAGAACGCGTAGAGGAGTTCCCCGGTCCACGGAAACTGGAAAGCGTCCCCGATGGAGGCATGATCGTGGCCCGCTCTGGAACAGAATCGGCGACACTTCGCGTTTTCCCTGGTCGCGAAGAGGTCGATCGATGGTTTGCCCCAGCGGTCCCGAATCAGTCTGAACGCCTCTCCGGAGAGAGACCATTCGTGATGGGATGAGGTGTCCCTGCTGAGGGCGTCTGCCGTGGTGTTCTCCTGGCCGGCCAGGTGAACTGCCACGGGATGCGTATGCAGGCGAATGCACCATTCCCACAAGTCGAGTGCAATGTTGAGCAGGGTTGTGGAGTGAGTCCCTCCTTGTCTGTTGATGTAACAGACAGCGGTGGTATTGTCCGTCAGAACCAGGACCGTCCGCCCCGCTACGACGTGGCGGAACGCCCGTAGCGCTTTCAAGACGGCGAGCAGCTCCAGCACGTTGATATGGAGAGCGGTCTCGTCGTCGGTCCATCTGTCGCGGACTCTGAGATCGCCGCAGTGGGCACCCCATCCATACAGGGAGGCGTCGGTCGTTACCGTCACCTTCGGTGTCGGCTGTTGGAAAGGCATCCCTGACATGAGATTGCGTCGCGACTGCCACCATCGGAGGGATGAGCGGACGTCTCCCGGCAGCTGCAGTCGGAGTGTCTGTTCGTCTCGCAGGGGGTCGAATATGCGGACGAACCAGTGTTGAAGAGGTCTCGCTCTCAGCCTGGCGAGATATGTCACAGCGGTCATCGCAGCCATGTAGCCCAAGAGCTGCTGGACGCTTCTCGCAGATAACGTCGGGGCCGTACGAGCGTGAGCGGCGGCCCGGATCAGGGTTTGGGCTTGAGACTCTGGTAGGTACGCCCTGGCGGAGGTCGAGTCGAGCGTCGCCCCGATGAAGTCCAAGATCCTCGCCGGCTCGAGGTGGGACTTCTTCGGATTCACCCGTAGACCAAGGCGGGTCAGGAGTGACAACGTCATGTGGACGTCGTGGTAAAGTCTCTGTTTGCAGGACGCCACCAACAGCCAATCGTCAAGGTAAGGGAAGACAGAAGCACCCTTCGTCCGCAGGAAGGATACCACCGGGGCCATGCACTTGGTGAAGACCCTTGGGGCAGTCGAGAGTCCGAACGGCAGCACCTTGTACTGGTAACAGGTGTCGTCGACTGCGAAGCGGAGGTACCGTCTGTGCTGCGGGCGAATGGCGATATGGAAGTATGCGTCTCGGAGATCGATGGAGGCGAACCAGTCCCCTCGATGTAGGAAGGGCAGGATCGACGGTATCGTGACCATCTTGAACCTTTTGGGGCGGATGTAGTAGTTCACCCCTCTGAGGTCTAGGATCGGCCGGAGGGTACCGTCGGCTTTCGGTACCGTGAAGTACCTGGAGAAGAAGCCGGTGGTCTTGGCTTCTTGCGGGAGCTGCTCGATCGCCCCTTTCTGGAGGAGGGATTGGATCTCTTCCAGGAGGGCCGGACTCGACGGCGTGGAATAGTAAACGCCTCGAGGAGGAATATCGAGAAACTCGATGGCGTAGCCAAGACGGACGATGGAAAGCACCCAAGAGTCCGTAGTGACACATTGCCACTCCGTGAGATGTCGAGCCAGAGTCGGTCGGTCTCCGAGCGCTGATGGTAGGCTGAAGAGTGGGTATTGGTAGGTCCTGCCAGGCACGTCAAAACCGAGACTTTGTCTCGGAGGAGGACTTCTTGGACGAAGCCGGGCGTCGTCTAATCGTGCGTCTGGCCGATGAGCCGGAGGACGGTCTCGACTGTCCAGACTGGGCCGAACGCTGGAACGACGAGGTGGAAGATCGTCGCCAGGATGGGCGGAAGGTGGAGGCCCTGCGGGCTTGCGTGGCTGGCTGTAGCCCGATCTTCTTGGCGGTCAGCCTCGCCTTAACGAGATTGTCCAAAGCTTTGTCGGTGGACGAATTGAATAGGCCCTCACCGTCGAAGGGGAGATCTTCAATCCTCCTTCTGGTGTCCTCCTGGATGTCGGCCGGCCGCAGCCAAGCATGGCGGCGCAGGCCGATGGATCCCGCCATGACCCGGGAGGCAATCTCCACTGCGTGCCTGGAGGAGGCCATCTGCTGCCAAGCGATGGAGATGGCCTCGTTGAAGATCATGGAGGAGGCTTGGCGGAAGTCCTCCGGTACCGCCTCCATCGCCGGTTGCAGGCGATCGAGCACCTTTTTCAGGTATGCCGCGAGGCAAGTCTGAGTGTTGGACAGCCTGATCTGCAAGGAGGCGGCGGAATAGAACCTTCTTGCATAGGCGTCCAACTTCCTGCCCTCTTTGTCCGGCGGGGTGGTGTGTTGCCTGCCGGAGCCTTTCGTCTGTGCCGACTCGACCACCACAGAGTTCGGTGCAGGGTGATTAAAGAGATAACCGGCGTTATCCTTCTGCACCCTGTAGAGGTGTTCCAACCGCTGCGGTATCGGCTGAGCCGAGGCCGGCCTATCCCAGGCGGCCTTCACCAGTCTGGATACCCGGGGCAGGAGAGGCAGCGGGGCCGTGGCAGGTTGCTTCCCTTCAAAGACGGAGAAGACTGGATCGTCGTCCTCCGGCTCCGCATCGGCGATCTTCAGGCCGAGGGTAGTAGCCATGCGGAGCAGCATCGCAGAGAACTGGTGGACGTCCTCTGGAGCAGAATCTGGGATCGGGTCCCCGAATCCCAGCGGAGGAGACTCCTGGGAGGCCGCCTCAGACACCTCTGATTCCGCACTCGAGTCGTACGACTCTGAGGTCGGTGAGTCCTCTCGCCGCTCGCTTGCCGGCTCCTTCGTAGTCGCCACAGGTGTTGCCTTCCTAGGCTTCTCTGCAGCCGGGGCGGTGGTAGTAGCAGCGTCCCGCTTGGGCTGGCTGACTACTGACTTCACCTTCTTAGTGGTGACAGGGGTAGTCTGGCAGGCTGACGTCGTCGTAGCCCGCTCAGTCACCACCGACTCCGTAGGGCGCGTCGCCGTTGCCGTGACCCTAGGAGGTGGCGATATCGCCCGATACCGAGGTGAAGGCTCCCTCGCCCTATGATATCGAGGAGAGGGAGAGCGGCTGAAGGAGCGGCGGTCCGACGGAGATCGGCTTCGGCGTCGACGGTACCGAGCCTCGTCCCCTCTAGGCGAGCGCGATTCGCGCTGTCGACGAGGTGACCGGGAGCTCCGGAAGGTCTCCCAGCGACTCGGGCCACGATGGTACCGATCCCGGTACGATGGCGAATGTGACCGATAAGAGGCCGGGTGCTCTCTCCATTCAGATTCCCTCGCGTACCTGGCCACGTAGGACGCCGAGGTGTATCTGGAGGCAGACGAGCGAGGTTGTTCCTCTCTTGTCTCCCTAGGAGGCGGCGAGGCCACCGGACGCTCGGAAGAGCGGGACCGGGACCGGAAGGAGGTCGAACGCCGCTCCGGAGAAGCAGAGGGCTCTCTCTGCTGCAGGTCGGCCGACCTGCGACGGCTAGGAGGGCGGTGGCGCTGCCACAGGCGAGTCCGGGCGCTGTTGGGGAACGTCCTCGATCTCATCCTCCGAGAGATCGACGGACTTGCCTCGCCCTTTGGAAGGCTGCTGAGTAGGAGTAGGAGTAGGAGGTTGAACGTCCCCAGCCGGGGAGCGCTTCTTCTCCTTCTTCTTCTTCTTCTTCTTCTCCTTCTCCTTGCCCTTGCCTCCGTCCGGAGCAGGGCGCTTTTTAGCAGGCGTCTCCGTCAGGGGAGCCTCAGCCTTCCTCGCCGTCGAGGATCCTTTCGCTGACTTGGCAGCCGCCGACAGCTTCGGGATCCTCGGTAACGCCGAGATCGGCGTTTCGCCGGTACCGAGCCCGATACCGACGAGGTGGACGGAACGGCAGCCGCCGATACCGTCGATGGCGTGGTTGTCTTCTTGTCGGCCATCTTGGAAGTGGAGGTCTCGTCTATCGCCTGCAGAGACTGTTCCCAACAATAAGACTTAAGTCTCGTGGACCGGTTGCGGAGAGTTTGGGGAGTAAAATCCCGGCAAATTGGGCAAGTCCGAATGTTGTGGGACTCACCCAAACAGAAGAGACACTCCTTGTGGCCGTCGTTGAGGGCAACTTTGCGCCCGCAGGACACGCACTTCTTGAAGAGCGCGGACATAAGACGAAGAACGCCAAACTGCGAAAATCCGAAAAGACCAAAAGCCGAAGGGGGAGTCTGAAAGAGAGGTCAGAGACAGTCCAAAAATCCGTAAAACCGTGAAAACAGCAAGCCAAGCACAAAAGTGAGAGGAACAAACCAAAGAACCTTCCGTACGCGACGGCGGACGAGAAAGAACTGAGGAGAGACCGTTGCTCGGCGGGAGGAGCATGCGCAGTACCGGCGTGGGGGAGGGGTTCCCGCCAAGCGAACAAGCTCTAGAAGTTTCCGAACGCTACCGCGCAGGCGCTAAAGCTCCTAGTGTATGAAGGCACAGAGACCACGAAGAAGAACTTTTGTGTCTTTAATGTCTTGCTAAAACAAGGCAGAGTTTCAGCTTGTGAGAAGGAGGCAGTTATAAAACCATTATTAGTTTTTTTTTTAAAGATTTTAAAAAAATCTTCCCTGGATCACACCATTCTGCATAATTATCAGCTGGTCTCTAACATTCCATTTTTTGGGCAAGGTTCTGGAGTGGTAGCCTCCCAGCTCCAGAGGTTTCTAGATGAGATGGATTATCTAGATTCATTTCTATCTGGTTTCAGGCCTAGTTATGGGACAGAGAATTCACTGTTGGTTCTGCTGGAACCTCTGGTGGCTTTGGATACCATCAATCATGGCATCTTTCTGGGGCACCTTGCTGGGATGGGACAGGGGGCACTGTTTTACTCCTGGAGGGGTGAACCCAGGTGGTACTAGGGGACTCCTACTTGCCCCATTGATTGTTGGTCTGTGGAGCTCATTTTTGTGCCTCACGCTATTTAACATATACACACAATCACTGGGAAAGTTTTGGGGTTCAGTGCTATCAGTATGTGGATGACACCCAACTCTATTACTTCCTTCCACAATAAGCCAAGACAGCTGTTTTGGTCCTGAACGAGTGACTGTCATCAGCAATGGACTGGATGAGGATGAATAAATTGAAACTTAATTCAGACAAGACGGAAGTGCTCCTGGTTAGATGAGGGAATAGGGATTCAGCCTGTGCTGGTTGAGGTTGCACCTAATCCCATCAAGTCCCTATTGGGTCATAGGTACAGAAGAGCACTATCTGCAGGATCCAAACATAAAGACAAAGGGGTGACCACAATAAATGAAACCATGAAATCCAATAGCTTCTGCACTGAAAACACAGTTCTCCAAATTTCTTCACTTTCCCAGTATAGAAAAGGTCAGTCTTGATCAGTGTCTAGCTTTCCTTTGTCACAGTGGATGACAAAGGTCACAGGAGATACTAAGTTCTCTTTAACTCATTCCTTACACTTTTTGTCTAGGCAAGCAGATTGCCAAATGTTTTTGCGGAACTATAGCTCCCAGAATCCCTGTCCACTGGCCATGGTAACTGAGACTATTGGGGATTGAAGTACAACAACATTTGGGGAGCTAAGTTTTGGGATCACTGCTTTAGACCTTTTTGGTTTATTTAAGTTAGTGGCATAAGCCAGATTTGGTCCAGGACCCAGATCTACAGTGCTTGCTGGTCACACTCTGAGTGACTGAATCAGAAGCTGGTGTTGAGTGCTGGAGAGACCCAATATTGTTACTGAGGCTGGCATAGAACCACCTGCCACAGGTGACATTGTGTCTTCCTGCACCACTGATGCCTAGAAAGTATACTGAAGGCTGTCCTGAAACAAAGAGTGTTATTAAATGCACAGCCAAGCCCATGTTCTCTCTCAAAAAAGTGCCCAAAGATTAGAGAAACAATTTCATCTGGCCTCTCTAATGAGTTTTCACATATGCACAGATAACAGGGATGTACATCATTTGGGGGAAGCTTGTTGCTGCTGTTCACATATTTGCAAAAAAGAACTCTAATGGTCATAGGTCCATTAGTCCTTCAAGGGGTCTCTGAAAGGCAGAAGTAACAAACTCCAAGCAGGCATATCTGAGGTGCAGAGACATAAGGACAGCCCCAACTCAGTGAGAAAAAAAAGCAAGTAACAACTTAACAAAAATAAATGAAAAGGAAGCCCTATGCAGTAACAAAGATAAATTCACTAGGAGAGGTGGGAGCCTAGTTCAGGACTAGGAGAGGTGGCAGCCTAGTTCATTAGGGGAGATTGGGCACTCACCAGGAAGGTCAACTCAGTGCAAACGGAAGTGCATATGTATGATGTAAACAAACCACAAAGAAAACCATTCTGCACTAAACTGTGCACGTAATGCATAAAGAACCACTAGTGACATGTTTTTTTTCATGGAATTTGTCTGATCTGCTGATAAAGATGTTTTTGCTCATGATATACCAGAATCTCACCAGGTAAAATCCCATGGGATCATATAGCATTTCCACACATTACAGTGAATTGCCTCTAAATTACTCTATGGTACAGTATGTGCCAATACTGTTAATGGAAGACAGAAGCTGAAGAGAATTCTTATGCACATTTTTATCAATATAGATATTATATTTGAATTGTGTGCAACAGGAGATGCAACCCTAAGCAATCAATCATTGCATCATCATCATCATTACTAGCACCATCAATGTAAGAAAACTTTAAAATGCTTAGGGTCATTTTAGCTGTTTTTTAAATCAATTTAAAAAGACATCACAAATAAAAGCCATGATAGCAGAGTAATAAGCAGATGGAAGAGCTGTTTTCTCCTTTCCCCTCCAGTTTGCTGCCAGCTCAAAATCACCCTCAAACCTTGAGGAGAAAAGATATAGGGTTCCCAAGTCTTTCTGCATAGGCTTTAAAAATCAACTGGGGATGGTTGAGAAGTGTAGCTTTAGAGAAAATGAAAATTCACTTTGAAGCTTTGACGAATAAGGTTATTAAACTGCAAGGAATCTGGTCTCTTTTTAAAAATCAGGTCAGACATCATACTGAAAAACTATTATAGCAAAGGAAGCCAATTATAAGACTTAAAGTTTAGGGCCCTTAATAATAAAATACCTGTGGAATCCAGGCCATGTAACAAGGGAGCACTGACGACACACTGGGAGAGTCATGCTGGTTTTCTGAAAGTCGATTTCCATCAAAACTACAACCTTCCAGTTGAAGGCCACTGATCTGTCATGGAAACACATAAAATATTCAAATATGTGTTGGGGACAGAAATGTGAGCAGTGATTGAATTTTATCTTGGCATAGGGTAAAAAAGTTCTCTTGATGGTTCATGCAAACAAACAAAAAAGCTGCAGAAATTGCTAAAGAACAGAGTAGGAAGTACGATTTTTTTTTTAACAAAGAGTATTTCTTATGGTAGAAAATAATACCTGCTTATGTCAGCACTTATATCAATGGCAGCAACCAGAGCATTAGAGTAACAGAAACAGAGAAGCAAAAGCAAACAAACATTTATTAACAAGGTCCAAGAAAGAAGAAAAAACAAATCCTAGAATAGGCTTGGCGTCCTGTTGAGAGGTTTGACATTAACTTTCAAGAACAAACTGAATTACTGCATGTTCTCTGCAAGTCACTGAAGTGTTTCCCTTCCACCATATGTAAAAACAATGCACAAGGGGAATGAATAAAATAATTCTTAGCTATTTTTCTTTTTTTTCTTTTCTTTTTTAAAAAAATCCCTACAAGATCTACTGTTCGCTTTTATTTGTGCTACTGAGACATTTTTGTTGTTGTAGGAGATGTGTTTTGACAGCTTGATTATTATTTTTTTTAGCAGCTGATTATTAAAGGAATACTATAGTTTCTAAAGAAAATGCTTCATTGGTACTTTTAGTAGAAATTAAATTCCACTGGATTTAATGATAAAATTAATCATGACAATCCTAGCCCCACTTTCTTCAGACCTATATTTCTGAACCAGGTAATACAGTGAACTTATTTTAATATGCTTTCCAAGAGCACAGCAGGTAATAAACTATCTTTTACCATCTGCCATCTTTGGGGGAAGATTCTATTTTATTTCATTGACTGCAAAGCTCTTTGCACTTCTATTGCAGTTACGGGCAACTTCTGAGGCACTTGTCCTGAGGCAGAGGTCAATTTACTGCCTTCTCCTGTCACTGAGGAGCAGCACCATGGCATATTTGTCCTTTGTTGCTGGGAGGTGCCAACACAGAATGGTAGAACCTTGCTGATGTTCTCTTGTCAACGAAGAAAAATGTATGCTATCTTTGCCTCAAGGGCTACCAGACACATAGACAGAGGGTGGTAATGAGGAAGAAGGAAGGGGCTTGTTCTTCAATTTCTCTCCCTTACAACAGTTTATTCCCATAATTTGCACAGTACTGGAGTTCATAATGCTACTATGGTACTGCTGAAGGAATGAACTATTTGTCCATGTGTGCCTTCAAGTCGTTTCTGACTTACTGGTGACTCTAAGGTGAGGGTCACAGGGTTTTCTTGGCAAGATTTGCTCAGATGGGCTGAGACAGTGTGACTTACCCAAGGTCACTCAATGGTTCCATGGCCAAGAGGGATTTGAACCTTGGTCCCTGGGTCCTAGTCCAACACCCAAACCGCCACACTATGCTGCACAGCTACTATGACACGAGTAAAAATGCAGCTTTCAACTTTGCTATTAGATAAAGTTGATCATGTACATCAAACCTCATCCCACTTCAAACAGATGTGTGAGTTAATGCATTACAAAGAAACCTTAACTTGAGAGGCAGGATGATAGCCATCTTCATAATATTTGAAATTCTGTTAGGAAAAAGACAGAGCAAACTTCTTTTCTGCTGCTGCTATTGCAACTGCTACTGCTACAAAGGACAGGATCTAAGTCTGGGAAATCAAATTACAGGAAAGGGATTCTGAGGAAAAACTTCTTGAGAGAAAAAACTATTTGATAGTGAAACTACTTCAGAAGGTACAGGTTCTCCTTTATCAGTTGCTTTTAAAAAGAGGCTGGATGGCCACGTGTCAAGGATGTTTTTGCTTTGGCTTCCTGGCAACACACTCGCAAAATGCTGGATGACCCTCAGAGCACCTTCCAACTCTATAGATCTCTGTTGTGCCACCTCATTTGTGGAATGCTCTCCTCTTGGAGACCCAGTTGCCACTGATAGTGGCATCGTTCCACTGCCAAGTTAAAACATGGCTTTTCAATAAAGGCTTGAAGGCCTTTATTTCTTAGAAAATGTACATGTGTTACCCTGCATGCTGGGGGTCCCGGGAGGGGTGACCAAATAAACAAAAAAAACACAAGCTGGGGGAATTTAACTCGAGCACTCTCTTAAGCCAGAGAGAGGCAGGGTAACTTGGCTAGGATCTTTTACCCAATGTCTATGGCTTCAGGTCAGAGAGCAGACAGGCAAGTTTAAAAATAACAAAAATAACAGTTTTATTGAAAGATAAACAGCAAATAAGACAACACGCACACTAGCTAACTTGGAGGTAGGAATAGAGAGATTCAAGGGAATGGGTAATATGACACATTTTCTCGTAGTCCTGGAGAGAAGCAGGGTTCCGGGAGAGAAAGCTCAGCGTGGTTCGCTGAGGGGAGTTTCCTTAGGCAATCGGCAGCAAGGCAGGATGGAAGTCTAACGTAGTCCAAGAAGGGAGGCAGACTCAGTTGTTGAGAACTGAGGGGACAGCTCACCAAACACAGCGGCAGCAAGGCTGGATGGAATTCAGGAGCAATCCAAGGAAGTCCCAAAAGTGGGGACTTTTTATAGGGTGGATAGCGCCTACAGGCTATGCCATGCTTGGTGAGAACAAAAGGGGATTTTGGAGCGGGACAAAGGAGTTGGAAAAGGTCAAGTCTGCATGATGAGCTTAACACTGGATGACAATAGTTTGGCCAGTACGCTGATGGCCTGACATAAAGGAATGGCTCAGCTCTTGGTCATGCGGCTTTGTGTAGATACGCGCCGAGCAAAGCCGGTTTGCAGGGAGGTTTTCCCTAAAGCAACGGAGAGGCTTAAGTTGCCTGCCTGAATGAGGTTTTGGAATGTACAACCATTAACGGCCACGCCCTTACGTGCTTCTCCGGTGGACCTCTGCAAACACGTGGAGTAGGGTGGCAGAGAAAGGTCAAGTATAGGCTGAATTATTTGATATCAAAATGATATCTAGTGCTCTCACCAGACATAACATAACTGGAGTAACACATGCACATGATGTTAAACTCTTTTGAAGTTCTAAGATGAATAATTTTAATTTGTTTAAATTATTTGTACCATTTTAAATGTTAAATTGTGTTAACCGTTAGACTGATTTTAACTATACACTGCCCAGAGACCTCATGATACAGGACAGGATGTAAATATTGTAACAAGCAAATACAACTCTTTAATTCTATAATTAATGCAGTTGATGTCTTCTTCAGTATGAAGTATATAATTATCTGCTATCATGACTGAACAAACATACTACAAGGATGCAAACACCATGCTAATCCACAGGTTGCATAAATCCAAATAAGCACTTCTAATATTTGCGAACCAGGCCATGAAGTATAAGCAGCACATATTATGGATTCCTGCAATTCCTGGGATTTTCCTTTGATGTATTTCTTTTCATATCTTTATATTATACTTTAACTGAATTCACTGTGCTGTCAAAATATCCTTCAGCTATTCCTCCCTGATTTCCAAGTGATATTTTTTTAAAGAAAAGTATGAGGCATGAATGGAAGATGACAAGTCAGTCAGTGCCTTTCCATGTGAGCATGAGATTGTCAGATAAGAGTATCTGTACAAGTAATTCCAAATGTCATTAAGCAAGATGTAATTATGTACAAATTGATTTTGAATAAAAAATTCATCATAGCCTTATGACAGAGAAAGTGTTCCTCTAATCATGTCTTGGTGTTATCTGCTGTATTAATCATCCATTTCAGCGATGGCAATCCCTCTGGACCAAGCTGCAAACTTGGTTCAGAGTGCCTTATTAAATGGGCACCTGCCCTTAAAATTGTCTCTCAGAGATGATCTCAAAGTTTATTAGGTGACTTTTAAAGATACACTTACTAAATCATATTAGAAGCCTGAATGGCTGAAAAGAAAGTCGTGAGTTTTGACAACCTTTGTCCCAGATCTGCCATCTAAAGGACAAATGGTCTTCAGTAAAGCACAAATAAATTCCTCAGTTCCTTTCACTGGTGCTGTTAAAATCAGTCTAGTATCAACATCTTTCTGTACTGCAGGGGCTCTGCTAGCTTTAGAAGCAGTAATTCTTCATTCTGAGTTTGGTGGGCAATTTCAAGGCATCAGAGCCTGTACTGGAACCTTTGAACCCCTTCATGGTCACACTACTGCTGGTTGTTGTTCTGCCAGCACCAGCATTTGGCAGAATGCATTGCCACCACTGTAGCTCCTTCCAAAACTCAACAGCAACAATGACAGATCTCTACGATGCGGGAAAGTGCTAGAGTGACTGCAGGGCAGAGAATCCTCTTTTCTTTATGAAGGAACAAGAAACGAAGAGAAAGGAGGAAGTCATCATGATATGGACAGTGTTCATAGTGGTTGAGGCAGAGGCAGCTGCTGGGAGAGGAGGGTAGAAGGGGCCACACATTGGCCACCCTTGTCCTAAGTTGACTTCCGTACATCTTTTAAAGAAGGGGATAGCTGCTTCCAGCCTTCTACTTTTACTAACACAACAAACGTCTAAGGTGTCCAGCAAACTTTGTAATAACTTTCTGTTACAGTGGAGCCTCTCTTTGGTCAGAAGCAGAATTTTGCTTGGCTACAATAAGGCATTCTATCACAATTTTCGTGAATTCTGTACTCAACTTTAGAATTCCTTGCTTGTTTGTCTTTCAGAAGTGATGCAAGACATTTTTATTCAAGATGATTTCTCAGTCTCAGGGAAAGAAAGGGACAGGTTATGATAATTACCATATTGTTACCCACTACATAATCTGGGAGAATGACCTGAAAATCCAACTGAACAAACTGACAAATATTTCAAATGATTTAGGTGTATAAAAAGAAGCTTCAGCAAGGAAGATGAAATGTGAATGTACAGAGTACCTGAACTTGGAGTTTTGCTTCTCTTATCTGACCCTTCCAAGATGCTGTGAACTTCAGGCTATCTACTGAACAAGTCATCACCCTAGAAGACAGAATGATGGTGGAAGTCTAAATATTGCATTCAACCAGAAAAACATATGAATTTTCAATTATAAGCCTTGGTGGTGAGTAAAGAAATCTGACTGTTTTAAAAACAAAAATGGAATAAGGAAAAACATGCAGCATTCCATAAAATAAAGCAATATTTTGGTAATGAAAAATACAGTGCTACATTATTACAAACAGTATTATTTCAGTCTCAAGAACATTATAGTGTTTTCTAAATAAATACGAACTCAGTTTTGTATAACATCTTTTTAATTTGAATAACTAATGCCTGGGTTTAAAGGCAACTTTTTCCTTACCAAAACAAAGAAAATTTTAGCTTCTTTCACAATCTCCTCATAATATTTCTTCTGGCATCTCTCAAATCATTCCCCTAGAACTTATCTTTGTGCTATTCTCAGGGCTTTTTTTTTCCCTCTTAAAGAAACACTTGGATTTAACCAGAAACTGTCAGTGGAAGGATGACCAATGCTGTTGCATCAGAAGTACTGAGGCCCAGTCAGGGAACTGTTGTTACAGGTTCTAAGTCTTCACACATTTTCAATTTGAATTATTACTGATGACCTTTCCTCTGATTGGCCAAAAACCTCTACCAGAATCACAAGGCCACTAATGGAACAAACTTTGTAAAGGTATTTTTTGGCTGCATCCCAAATGTTATAGGAATCTGGACTCGTTTAGGGCCATCCATCTGAAAGAAATAAAAACGAAGCAAGCACCTGACACCTCCAACTGCATGAAACACAAACATCTTTATGAGCTTAGGAGCTCTTTTTATCTTTCTTTCATTCTGACCAATAAATAGGTGTCATTGAAATTAATGTAATATAAATTCAAGAATACTTGCTTAGGATGGTTGGGTTGTCAATATTGTTTAATACTTTACTAAAATTTCTATGCAAGACAAAATTTCAATTTGAATTCTGCTATCTAATTTTTCTCTTTGATCATGATAGTGTTTTGGCACTAGTTAAACCTCCATTCCACTTCCTACAACATTTCTTGCTACAAAAATAATTTTAGAAACAAGAATAGCATCTGTTACCTAGATCTCCTTAATAGTCAGGGGTTCTCATACAAATAAAGAAATTATTGGTGGTTAAAAGTTATAGAAACTTTTTAATACTGAATCTGTGTTATGCATTCAATCATGGGAGCTCTGTCTGAAGAACATGCCCTGCCTAAGATGACTTTTTGGATCACATTATTGCAGAGATTGTCCTGCAGAATCTGCACAATGTAAGCATCATCACCCAAAATGCAGTCCATTAGTAATTCGCTTCCCCTCACCCCGTGCAATCGCATAAGGAGAAGCGCCTTTGCCAGCCTCTCAGAAAGTGAGGCTACTTAATGATGCCACGACACTGGGTGCCACAATGGTGGGGATGAGGGTGGAGCAGGGACTCCACTTAAGGCTGAACCACCCTCACTTTTGCCTCACTTTTCTGATCCAGTGTGACCCACCTTCCCACCCCAAAAACAGTATAAGTTTGCTGGTTGCTTCAGGGCTGGGTAGGAATTTTTCTCCCCTTTCTCCCTTTTCCATGGTTTTTTTTGGCCTATCCTACACTGCTGCAGGAGAATAGACAATTGGCTGCAGGGTGGTGTCTTAAATAGGTGGACTGGAGGAGAAGACAGGACTTCAGCAAATATCTATAGTGCTCTTTTGGTGAAGGATAATTCTCTGGAGCTCCTTCTACATGTTCTGAGACATGGGGTAGAGGTGGGGAAGGAGACTGTCCTGGGGTGAAGGTTGCCCTCACTTCAGATCCTGCGACAAGGAGGGATGTACCCTTAGGCCCACTTTCCAGAAACAGCTGGCCGAAGTTGCAAACCAGTTTCATGGATTCACCTCAGAACTTTGGTGCTTGCCCAAGGGAAGCTGGGGGAGAGGTCCAAGGGAGACCACTTGCCTCAGCTGCTCCTGCACTAGGCCTCTCTCACTTTTGCATTTCTCTAAGGTCAATCTTAAATAGGCAAGAGGTCAAATAAAGTTATCCATGTTTAACCCAAGCCTTGTTGTGTAGCCTCTTCATTTCATAGATTGGTCAGCAATAGCATTTGGCATCTTACCTTCCCTAACCCAAAATTTGGTTTTGGCAGTCATAGAAATTCAGAAAAAAAACAGGTGGTTTGTCATAACATCGCTATGATGAAGGTCTGATCAGCAGTCTAATAACTAGTATAGCTGGCCTGAGGTAAATAAATGCTCTAAGAATAAGTGTAGAAGAACATGCAATATACCATTCTCTGTACTATGTAATATAACATTCAATAAACATTCTATGTCAAGTTTTATCTAATCATTTTAATAGTTATTTTTAAACAGTCATAGCTTTTTAAACTATAAAGCCAGAAAATTAATCATGCTGAAATAAAAAGGCCCTACTAAGAAGTTAGAAGAAAAGTAGGGCTTCCTGTAAAAGGGGACTCTATAATTTAGTTTTCACTTGGACGGTGGAAACAAGGCAACCAGAAATCAACAAAAGCAAGACAATGCTACTGAATGACACCAAAAGGTTCACAAAATGGCTCAGTTCACATACCTTGCCGTTTCCTGTCGTAAAGCATTCAGAAATGTGTCTGGGTGGAAGAGTTCTGCAAGGTCCAGAGTATCAGAGAGCAAGGTCTGCTTTTCTGCTTTACTTACCCAATTCTGCAAAGATAACAGTACTGCATATTAACTGGGGCAATGAAACAATGACTTGAGTTTTCCTCTTTTTTCTTGTTTATTTGTTATGTGTTTGCTTGTTAAGTTAGTAGTTAGGTTGTAGAGTAGGTAGTTTTCTTTCTGCATGTTATCTTGTAGAGTTCTTGTTGTATGTCATTTTATTACAGTTTGAAATAGTTTTTATAATTTCTTAAAAACAACAACAATGACTTGGTTTTATTAACTGGGACAACCATCTAGCTTGCTATATAGTGTCTTAAATGTTGAACAAGTGGTGCCTGTCACATTTGGGAACCATTCTCATATTCACCTGTATATACATGCCTTCCTGAATTCAATGGACATTTAAAACGTTCATTCACAGCACTGCATCCTTGGAGATAAATGATTGAATGTGTTAGAAGATGATTTAATAGTTTAGTCCGGAAGACTGGGTTGTGACTAATGGTCAATAGTGATGAACCCAATGCAGAATGTTCCTAGAATGGTAGTTCTCAGATCACAAAGGGGCTGTTTGTAGAGAAACTATCATGTGGAGAATAGGAATACAGTACAACCCCCATATCTGTGGATTCATAATCTGCAGATTCAATTATCTGGGGCTGAAAACAGCAGGGAGTGCGGGATCACACTCCACACTGTTTTCCTGCCTCCAGTCACAGGTCCAGGACCTGATAGCTGTGGCACCCAGTGGGAAAACAGTGGGCAGTGTGGGATCGTGCTCCTCACTGTTTTCCCGCCTCCAGCTGCAGGCCCAGGGCCCACCGTGATCAGGCCTGGGGCATTCAGTACTATCCATAGATTTCCGTATCTGCAGGGCCCCCCGGAACCAATTTGTAATCTCTGGTATGGCACCCCGGGTGGGGACCCCCAGATATCACTTTGGTATCATCTAATTCAGCCCTAGCTGGACTCCACATGTTTGTGAGTTCTCCGGACAAGCACGGACATGAGTGCGGTCGCTAATTGCTTTCACATTCCAGACTCTTTTGAGGCCAGCAACCTAAGCTTTGCTCCCAGCTTCAGGGAACTTCCACGTGCAATTTCACAATAGCTGCTCGGCTCTCAGCAGAGCCAGCCTGGTAAACAAGACATTTACATATTGGCTATACTATTGTCATCAAGCATTAAGCTCATCATGTTAAATTTGACCTTTCGGAATCCTTTGTCCAGCGCAAAAACTCCTTTTGTTCTCACCTGGCTTGCCATAGCCGAGAGGCACGAACTCCCTTATAAAAACCCCTCACTTTCAAACAGTCTTCGGACTACTTTGGACTGCCATCCTGCCCTGCCGCTGGTTTGTCTAAGGAACTCCCCTCAGCCAGCCAAGCTGAGCTTTCTTCTTCGGAACCTCACCTCTCTTCATCCAGGACAACAAGACCAGGTAGTATTACCCACCCTTACCCTCCCCCCATTCTGCTTTCCAGTTAGTTAGTGTGTGTGTGTGTTGGTTTATTTTCTGTTATTTTCTAATAAAGTTGTTATTTTTGTTACTTTTAAACCTGTGTGCCTATTCCCTGACCTGAAGCCGTAGACATTGGGTTTTAAGATCCCTGCAAGGTTACCCTGCCTCTCGCTAGCCAAAGCAGTGTTCCAGCTAATTTTTCCCATTTGGTATTTTAATTGGCAAAGTGGGCGCCCTTCCAGGGAGCCCCCAAAACTCAGGGTAACAAATCCCCCACAGATATGAGGGTCGTACTGTATTATGTTCTACTTACAAATCTCCTTTACTGACAGATTCTAGGAAATGTCACAAGGGAAGTGAATGACACGGGCATTTAAGTCTTTTATCATCAGAAATGGGGAGATCCAAGTTGGACTGCATTTTCTTTCAAATAAGCATAGCTACCATAAAAAATTCTATCAACTCCCCAAACTGGACAACTGTATCCAGTCACATGCCATTTCTATGATAAGCAGAAACTCCAGCTTTAAAATGAAAATATAATAACACAAAATTAAAATAATCATTGAAACTATGGACTGCTACTGGTAGGAACAGATATTTTCATTTCTTGTTCCATAGGAAGACCCTGCCTAAACTGTCATTCCCCCATAAAAAATAGATGCTTGAGAAATCAGGAGTGTACGTCAGTTTAGCCAGATTTTAAAGAAAGCTTTGAGTCATGCTCGGAAGGGGAAATTCTTTTGTCAAGATAAATAAATATTAAGCCTCTTCTGTACTAAAGCTTGAATCCTCAATAGGCGATGGAAACCCACTGGATGATTTTGAGCAAGCCACACTCTTTCAGCCTCAGAGGGAGGCAAAGGCAAGCCCTCTCTGAACAAACGTTGCCAAGAAAACCCCATGATAGATTTGCCTGAGGTTTGCCGTAAGTCAGAAACAATGTGAAGTTACACAACAACAAGCTACCTGGCACAAAAGAACTCTACAATGATATTGCTTGTTGATATAAGGGAACTTTTAGAAGACATGATTAACAGAGGAACACCGAATCTGCATCCCTCTTTGTAATCTCCATTAGCACTGATTGCCTGAAAAGCTTCTTTCTTTCTTTCTTTCTTTCTTTGTATCCCGCCTCTCCATATGGACCGAGGCGGCGAACAACTTACAAACAGCATGTATTTCGAAACATTTCTATACATGCCCCCAACAAACTGGGTACTCATTTTACCGACCTGTGAAAGGATGGAAGGCTGAGTCAACCTTGGAGCCGGGCAGGATCGAACTTACAACCTTGTGGCTTGCAGTACTGGCATTTAACCACTGCACCACCAGGGCTTCTTCAAGAATAGTATTTAATCTCTTCAGGTCTGAAATAGCTCAGATGGTCTACTTCCTCTTCAGAAAGGTAACAGGAAAGATAGCTTATTGAAGGATTGCTGGAGTGATGAAAAGTATTCTATATGCCACATATCTAACAACACATAAGATCTTTTGAGGATCATCAACTGTTTGCATGACTCCACAGACTGAACTTTGTGAGATGAATAGCAGCCCAGTTTCACGAATGTGACTTCATGGACATAAGCCAGTTTGTCAGAGCTGTGAGCTGCTATGCAAATTTAAAGAGACCACCCAAGCATGTCTATACTGGATGCAGAAAGTACATCACAAAATACATTCACTCTTTCTCAAATGAATACTGTGCTACACACAACAATATTTACTATATATCTGAATAAACCTTACATCCCCTGAACATCAATTATTTCATATATTCTGTTTGATTTAACAAATAATTGGTAAATAGTTGAATATTACACATGGTACCACCATACATTGCACAAATGTATTACCACAGTTTAAATATTTACGTATGAAATGTAAGATGGTGACTTATACCCTCTAAAGACAAAATACTCACCTGCGTAGCTATTTATTTATGGCTGTATGTTATAAAATAGTAGCAAAGCCACATATAGCATTGTCTAAATATATGCCATTACTGCACATGTGTTGTTAAAAAATTGCTAATTGGTCCAGACACTTTCCTTCATCTTAATGTATTCCACAGTAATAGTAAGAAGCCAATTAACTATAAAATCTGAATTTTTGCATAGGCAACATCATTTCTGCACTTAAATCTGCTGGACAGAAAACAGTATTTTCTTGGCATAAAATAACAGTTTTGTGCAGAAAACAAGTTTCCTGAAACAAAATCAGTATTTTGTTTCACTTACAAATCTGTGCTTACTTTGGGGGAAACTTGGTTTCTAACATGAAATGCTGTTTTTCTTCAAGAAACCTGAGCATGCAAAGCCCACATGCATTTCTTTCACAGAAATGCGCCTGAACTGTGAATAGTGTCAAAAAATCTGCATCTTTTGATGACTTTCTTCAAAGCAAGGAGGAAAATGGTAAAATTATTCCTTTCTGCCTTCAAGAATAAAATGAATGAAGGCTTAAATCCCACCTGTAGGGAGCAGGTTGTAATAACCTAGTTAATTTCATATGAAAACATTTCTCTTTTTCAACAACTACTACCATTACAGCACTGAATCATCCTTGGGACAGCTACCGAAACTCTAATATCACTAAATAATTGTAATTTGTTTTTCTGTCACAGTGTCAAAACACATTGTTATGGTCTCTCTCTCAGACACAGCCATTTAATCAAGTGACCTTTAAATGTGTCACAACACACATTACGAACGTTCATCTCACACAATTAAGATTGATTTGAGTTTTTAAACTTCTTTCTTATATTCATTAGAAATACATTGGTCATTTCTGCATGATTCTTTCACTGATTTAACAACAGTTCCACTTATAGCATGGCAGCAACTGCAATCCTTCCATTACAAAGACAGACAGTTTCATATCTAAGTGGTTGTGAGATTAACTCTGCAATTTGTAATTCATTTTAGTAGCATCTTCAAATAAACATTTAATTCATCTCTTCAAGGAAGTTATGGGCAAGCAGTTATACTCAATAAAATTCTAAGAGACTGAAATGGTTGACAATCACATTTTGTCTTCATACAAGTTGGAAGTAATCACTTTGAAATTTCTTTTTAATAATATTTACGACCTTAGCTGGGAGGCGCTTTCAGAAAAGCATTATAAAAATAACTATATTTTACTTTAATGCTAGAATCTCACTTACTGGCAGTCAGTAATTAGACAGTTAAACTCAGAGCATATTCACTGTGAGCTGAGATCAAAAAGCTAGAGCACAAGTGTTGCACAGTTTCCAGCAATCATCTCCCACACTGCTATTACAAGGTCTGATTCCACATGGAGGATGCTAACTGTCAGGATCTTTATTGTTGCCAAGTTAAGAGACCAACAAATCAAATCAGATGAACATCTCTCCCATGTGGTTCCAGTATTCACATAGACATGCCACAGTGGCATGGGATCCAAGAACACAGAGCTAACTTAGAGCTCACCAAAATAGCTGGAAGCCAGTTGAAGTTGTACTGAATCCAAACTCCTCTCAGCCTAGGGTGGATATTAGAATTAATCTCACACTGGCCTAACTTTATCCAGGCATATGGACTACATTCTTGCATTGAAGTAGGGTTCCTCCCTTATTCTGCTCCTTCTCTGGATTTTGCTTGCTCTGCTGATAATCCACATTAACCATCAGAAAAAGGATTATCCTGCAATAAGAGCATTTGAGCCAGCACAAGAGGCTTGTATGCACCGACAGCCAGCAGTACACCTCTGAGTTACAACTGTACTGCTAGTCTTTTCATTTTATCAAGTTCACAAGAATGCAGCCCAGCTGTTTTTCCTTCCCCACTTAAGGCAGAAAGTTATGTGGAACATGAAGGTGAGCTAACTAATTCACTTGCTAGTGCAAACATGGCTAAAATAACAATGTGAATCTAGCAGACACAAAGCATTCATTTCAGAAAGCTTCCCCGATGTTTAATAAAGTTTCATGCCTGTGGAGTGGCCTAATGTATCTAAAAATCCTTAGCAATATGACAGGCTGAAATGTTAATTTGCGAGTGCATTCCTCATCTCATTGTGTGTTCCCAAGGGTAAAGCCATTTTACATGGAAGAATGAAATTAAAACACTCTTTATTATAGAACTTCCTGATACATTATGCATCATCCACAGACAATTGTACAGAGCCTATTAAGGGAATGTGTTTGGAGCTGGCAATAATAACCTTTTAACTACAATATTTGCCATGGGATGTGCTCTGGATGAATTTTCGTATTCGTTTGGAAAGACACTGTTAAGGCATTTTGTAGTAAGAAAGGTAGTGTTTGTACACAAGCTTCTTTCTGTTTTTGAAAATGAGTGAGAGCAAATTTAGCAAGCCTTGGAAATGACTTTTGAACATCTTCCCTATTTTCATTGTCAGCTTATCTTAATATAAACATCTAGTCCTTATTACTGTTATGCCGGCTATGTTACCCCAGATGGGGGCTCCTAGATATCTCTTTTGATATCATTTAATTCGGCCACGGCTAGACTTCACTCGGCGGCCCTGCTACACGTGTTTGGGTTGTTTTCCAAACAGGCATGTACTGGCTGCAGCTGTTTAATAGTTCACATTCCATTTTCCATTCAAGCCAGCAATCCTCAAGCCTCACGTAGCTTTAGGGGACTCCCATACCCACACTCCACAATAGCAGCACCGTTTCCCGCCAAACCATACCTTTTGGAGGGCCATCAACTCACCAGCCACTCTACTGTCTTTCAATGCAAATCCCATCATGTTAACACTGACCTCACCAGATCCTTTTGTCTAGTGCCAAAACCTCTTTTGTTCCTATTTGGTTTACCATAGCCGACAGGCATGATCCACCCTATATAAGGTCCCCAATTTTGAAACTTCTTTGGTTCCCCTTGAACATCCATCTCGTCCTGCTGCCGGTTTGTTCAGGAGTTCCCCTCAGCAACCACACTGAGCTCTATCATTCGCTGTTCCAGTTTCTTCAGGACAACGCGACCAGGTGTCGTATCACCTGCTTTTCCCTTCAATCTCTCTTCCTCCTTCTTCAAGTTAGTTAGCGTGCGTGTTGTTTATTTGGCTGTTTATGTTTAATAAAGTTTCTACTGGTTTGTTTAAACCCTGTTGGCTTGCTCTCTGACCTGAAGCCGTAGACATAGGGTGAAAGATCTCGCTACATTACCCTGCCTCTTGCTAGCCAAAACAGTGCTCTGAGTTCTAATTTCCCCACGTTTAGTATTTTAATTGCCAAAGCCAGGCACCCCTTGCGGGACCCCCAATTTTCAGGGTAACATTACTTCCCTGGGTATTTCCCCTCCTTTCTCTTTTTTCTTCCTTGTTAAAATTTTCTTTTCTCCCCTTTCTTTATATATTTAATTTTATATTTTAAAAATCCTCCTATCTCTTTTAAAAATATCTTGCCTAGTTATTCAAGTGCACCAATGTTTCCAGGTTATGTGTGTTTTGTCTAAGTACAACTTAAAACAGACTTGATTGCTTCAATTCAAATTATCCACTGTACACAGATACGAAAAGAATAGAACTGCCGACTAGGAAGAGCGTTCTAGGGAAAATATCATTCCCTCTGGAATGGAAATCTTTTAATGTCACAAAGAAGTTAACCAGTTTCAAAGCTACTTTCTGCTATGATGTGGGTGCATAAAACAAACACTATGACCTTTTCAACTACCTGGTAAGTTAAGAATAGGAATATTAAAATTAAGAAGAAATTACCAAATTACACAGCCTATATTGGCAATGCAGTGAATACTTTGTATAAATGTGGGCATACATTTTGGCTTATTCACTTAACTTTTTTTTTTTAATATAAGTCCACTGAGCACGAAAGCACAACAATAATATGATATTTAAACAAATGCTATTGTATGAATTAAAAATATTGCAAGTATTCACCATTCATGCAGCATGATTGCATACAGCATTCATCTATAGCCCAAAAACAAAGGCCACAATACTGCCATTGTAAAATAAAAAATATTGAGCATTTTATGTCTTTATTTTAGTAATTGCACAGCACATTTCAAATGCATGTAAGACCACTTGTATATTCTTGGAGCAGAGCATGATGTAAGAATGCTATCCTATAGATACATTAGCTGAGGAGCTTTAGAGAAACCCCTGTTAAGCTGGCATTCCTCCTGTTAAACCCATGTCAGTGGATATGTACCAGAGCAATATCATAGCTATGACAGCTCAAGTCCCTGTTGGATTATCTGCAACACTGTCTCTATTCCTGTGTTGTAAGGACCAATATCGATTTCCAATATTGCATCTGTATTCAGAATCTTTATCCAGTCATAGCTCATATCCTGTCAAAACTATGTACTAAATTGTAGAACATCCCTAGATTTATGCATACCGCTGAAGGGGAAACTATCATGCAGCTGATGGCATGTGTCACGGGACTATATTCTTCTGGCTCCTTGTTTGGTATACTTAGAACATGCAAGGGAAATATTAGTGATGAAAGCTATGGACACATTATACAAAAGAGATAACTTTTTCTGGCCAAACACGTACACAGAAAGCATCCTGCTTTGTTGTTCTTCTTGTTGTTATTGATATTATTACATTTACTTATATCATACATTTTTTCCTAGTGAGGTGCTCAAAGTGATTTAGAATTAAAAACAAATGAAGATAAAAATTCACAACACAGAAGCTTAAAGTAATTAACCTATCAAAAGACTAAAATCAATTAAAATACCATAAACAATTTTTTTAAAAAATACAGCACATTATAAAAGACCCCTCTCCCCTGAAAAACCAATTCACAAACATCTTTCAAAACAAGAAGGTCTTCATTTGCCTGTAGAAAGACAGCAATTTCCTCAGCCACTACTGCCTCTGGAAGGGGCAGAAAGCAAAGGCACTGGAAGAGAACTCAGGTGAAACCACTTTCCTTTCTTTCCTATCCAATAGTCTTTATACATTCTCATCAAGCTCCCTGACCACTGCTCATTACTCCTGTTTGGGTTTCCCTTTTTCCCCTCACAGTCAGCTCTTCTCTCTAACTCTGCAGAGGTCAGGAATTTCTAGAATCCAAGTACTACTTAAGCTACAAAGGAAGCCTACAGCACAACTAGCACCATGTGACCATAGAGTTTTCAATTGTTTCCACCTGATTTGTTTCACAGATGCATCCATCTAGAGAATCATAGAATCACAGAAATGTAGAGTTGGAAGAGACCCCAGGGGCCATCCAGTCCAACCCCCTGCCATGCAGGAACACCCTCAAAACGCTCCCAACAGATAGCCAACCAGCTTCTGCTTAAAAACCTCCAAAGAAGGAGACTCCACTACACTCCGAGGCAGCGTACTCCACTGCTGGACAGCCCTATCGGGAAGATCTTCCTGAGGTTCAGGTGGAATCTCCTTTCCTGCAGCTTGAATCCATTGCTCCTTGTCCTGGTCTCTGGAGCAGTAGAAAACAAGCCCTCTCCTTCCTCTACATGGCATCCCTTCAAATATTTAAACATGGCTATCATGTCCCCTCTTAACCTTCTCTTCTGCAGACTAAACATACCCAGTTCTCTAAGTCTATCCTCATAGGACATGGCTTCCAGGCCGCTCACCATTTTGATCACCCTCCTCTGGACTTGCTCCAGCTTGACCATGTCCTTCTTGAATTGAGGTGCCCAGAACTGGACACAGTATTCAAGATGAGGTCTAACCAAAGCAGAGTAGAGTGGTACCAGTACCTCCCTCGATCTAGACACCATACTCCTATTGATGCAGCCGAGAATTGCATTGGCTTTCTTGGCTGTCGCATCACACTGCTGACTCATGTTCAGCTTGTGGTCAATGAAGATCCCTAGATCCTTTTCACACGTACTGCTATCCAGCCACGTGTCCCCCATCCTATATTTCTGTATTCCATTTTTTCTACCTAAGTGTAGGACCTTACATTTCTCTCTGTTGAATTTCATTTTGTTAGCCTCGGCCCAGCTCTCCAATCTGTCCAGGTCGTTTTGAATTTTGATCCTGTCCTCTGGTGTATTAGCAACCCCTTCCAATTTGGTGTCATCTGCAAATTTGATGAGCATGCCCTCTATTCCTTCATCCAAGTCATTGATAAAAATATTGAACAGCACTGGGCCCAGGAGAGAACCCTGTGGCACCCCGCTAGTCACTTCTCTCCAGGATGAAAAGCAGCCATTCGTGATCACCCTTTGGGTTCGGTCGGTCAACCAATTACAAATCCAACTAACAGTAGCCCTGTCCAGCCCGCATTTTACTAGCTTCTTTGCAAGAATGTCATGGGGAACTTTGTCGAAGGCCTTACTGAAATTGAGATAAGCTACATCCACAGCATTCCCTTCATCTATCAAGCTAGTAACTCTATCATAAAAAGAGATAAGATAAGTCTGGCATGACTTATTTTTGAGAAATCCATGTTAACTTCTTGTGATTACCACGTTGCTTTTTAAGTGATTTGAAACTGACCGCTTAACGATCCGCTTCAGGATCTTTCCAGGTACTGATGTCAGGCTGACTGGGCGATAATTATTGGGGTCCTCTTTTTTTCCCCTTCTTGAAGATGGGGACAACATTTGCTCTCTTCCAGTCTGCTGGAACTTCTCCTGTCCTCCAAGATTTCTCAAAGATTATAGCAAGCAGTTCTGAAATGACCTCTGCCAGTTCTTTTAATATCCCAGGATGCAATTCATCTGGCCCTGGAGACTTGAATTCATCCAGTGAGGCCAGGTTTTCCTGTACCACCTCTCTACCTATTATGTGCCTCATCTCCCCTGCTTCCTCACCTGCTCCCCAACCGCCAGGTTGAGTGCTTGTATCCTTCTGGGAAAAAACAGAGGCAAAGAAGGTGTTAAGTAGTTCTGCCTTTTCTCTTCCCCCTGTGAGTAATTCGCCATCTTCTCTGTGCAGCAACCCTATCGTCTCCTTCTTTTTTTCTTTTGCTGCGGACATATTTAAAAAAGCTCTTTTTATTGTCTCTGGCCAGCCTAAGTTCATTCTGTGCTTTAGCCTTTCTGACCTCCTCCCTACATCTCATAGCTACTTGCTTAAATTCTTCTTTGGTGGTTTCCCTCTTCTTCCATTTCCTGTACATGTTAACACTTAGCTCAGCTGAGAGTTCTTTAGTCAACCATTCTGGTTTCTTCAGATGCCTTCCATTTTTCCTCCTTATTGGCACAGTCTAAGACTGTGCATTCAGTATCTCCGTTTTAAGGAACTCCCATGCCTCCTGAACTCCTTTCCCTTTCACTATTCTTGACCACGGAATTCCAGCCAGCAGCTCCCTAAGTTTACAGAAGTCCGCTTTTTTAAAATCTAAGATGAGTGTCTGGCTACACTTATCTTCTCTTTCCCACTGAATGCCAAATTCCAATAGGGCATGGTCACTCCCCCCTAAAGATCCAACCACTTCTACCTTATTAACAAGGTCATCCCTGTTGGTCAGGATCAGATCTAGAATATTTGATCCCCTTGTGGCCTCTTCCACCTTCTGGACCACGAAATTGTCTGCAAGACAAGCAAGAAACTTGCTGGACCTTGCTGTCTTGGCAGAGTTTTGACTGCCAACATATATCCAGGTAATTGAAATCTCCTATTATTACTGTATCTCTCCTTTTTGAATGTGCAGTCATTTGGTTGAGGAAGGTGTCATGAAAGTCCTCAGTCTGAGTTGGAGGTCTGCAGTAAACCCCCACCAGAATATCCCTATTGTTTCTTGCTCCCTTAATTCTAACCCAGATGCTCTCGACCTGGCTTTCTAGGTCTATGTGAACCTTCTTTTCCATACAGGTCTAATAAGCCCAACCGTACACTTGTATTAGTAGCCACCTTGCAATTTTTATTCAAGGGAAGAAAGTTGGGATATGAAAACAAGAAATAGACAGCATACTTGTGAACTTTACTTTAGATTACTAAAATACTGACTCTTAGTGAAATATTACACTGTACCTGAATAGCATGTGCTCGTGCTACAACAGCTCTGAGATACTGTAAAGGATCCTCTGGGCCTTCCCATTTGCTTTGCCATGTTAATGGGCACTGTGGGGAGGGAAAAAGTATTTATTAGCTTTACAACCAGCCACTACCAAAAACATATGTCAAAAACTACAACTTCCACTGTTATAGCCTTCTGTCTATCCATCCAACTGATCCAGTCCTTCCCTCACTGTATTTCATGTTTATTTCAGAGTCCGAGGAAGACCCCATTTCAAAGGATGCTTGTTCAAAATTTCAAAGCATTCAGCAGTGGGTGAATTCATCCATTTGAATTTAAAAAGAAAGAAAGAAAAAAAAGAAAGAAAGAAAGAAAGAAAGAAAGAAAGACCTGAGAAATGGCCACTAAATGCTATCAAGCCATTCAGTGCCCTTGTTCTTCTAGCTATCTTCATGTAATATGTTAGCTTTTTGTTTAAGGTTATGGACCCAATTCTGTCCATCCTTTTTTGTACATTAAGTTCCTTCAAAAGTTTTTAACATTTTGTAGCTTTGGACCTGTCTGCGTCAAACAATTAAATCACAAAGTTGGTACTGAGCTTTGTGGTTCGCACACCTATGTGATTACATGTTTATTGAGGAAACTTTTCCTATAGTTCACATGGATATGCCAGAGTATGGCATTTCAAACTCTTGTCTGCACTGAATTCTTAATTGCCTATGGCTGTCATAAGCTATCTTAATGCATTTCCAGAAATCTATGATCTATGATACAGTAACATTTGGAATAGAAAAGTCTTTGACAAAGATGCTCCTTTTGACAGAGTCTATGCCTGCTCAGTCCCCTGCTTTTTTTCCATCTGCTGTTCAGCTGTAAGGCTTTTAGCAGCATTAGCATTGGGAACATGGCGAAGGAGGGCTGGAGAAACACAGATTTTCAGTGTCAGTCTGGAGCAGCATGTTTGCAATAAACAATGGGACGACGCTTAAGGTAGGAAAATGCAGGATTTTATTGTAGTCAATCCAACTGTAGCCGTGTGTGTCCACCTACAACAGGCAACATAAACAGCAGTTCCATCCAAAACCCCTCACTGAGAATGCATATTTGGCCACCAAAATGGAACTCACAAGAAAGATGCAGGCTGGTGCAAGAAAAAAATTGTCCCTGGATCCATTTTGGAAGAAGCTTTCAAATGGTCTCTCAAAAATTGAAATGCTTTTATTTACTTATGCAAGGATTACTTGAACTGGTTGTTTCATTTCACATGTGCACAGTAATTCTGCATAACAAGTTTCCTGAAATATGTTGAAATGTTCTTCTAATAGGAACCTATCCCTATAGTATTTCCAAGTTATTTCTTGCCCCAATACTATAATTTCTCTTAAAGAAGTTACGCCCAGGAATACATCTACTTTGTCAAGTGAGGTATACCTGTACTTTTGATTAATCTTGGGCTCTCACTGTTTCAGTGTTTTAAATCCAAATCTCAGATTGCTCCATTTTTGATCAAAGTAAAATTTTATACATTATGTTATACTCATTTGCACTTTCAATTATTGTAGCATGTATTATCAATATTGTATTTCTTTCACTGGCTGCTCTGAAACTCCCCAGAGTGTATCTGTTTATGGGTGGTCATATAAATCAAAGTGGAAAACAAAGCAGGAAAAAGTGTATTTATTAATGAGTTCTTAGATTTAAATCTGCTTTAAATGAAACGAAAAATCAATTGAAGAATAAAAGTGTGCACTTTTCCAAAGAAATGGGCTCTGGTTCAAGACTGTCCTAACTGCAGAAAAACAAATCATTATATATATCGAGAATTCTTTTTTTTAAAAAAACTTACCTTCTGGTTTAATAAGGCACTCGCTAGTTTCTGTACTTCTGAACTCAGTAGTGAGGTTCCCCTGATGACTTTACTAAGTGCCGCAAGAGATTGATGAATACTCTGAACTAAGCGAATGGCACTGAACTGTTCCAGAATAATGAAAGAAAGGATTGGGGATCCTTGACGCTCAGAAGGAGGAGACACTTTTTGATGAATTAGGTTGGAATTCTAAAGGGAGCAAAAATTTAAGTTACCTGGTTAATCTATTAATGGAAGATGACATCTTCACTTTCTTAACAATACCACAGAAGTACAAACTGATGTCAGAATGAGAAGTTGGACTTACCGTGAAGCTTCATTCTGGGATGGCGGGA
Organism: Ctenosaura bakeri; assembly: GCA_948474755.1. NCBI lineage: Eukaryota > Metazoa > Chordata > Lepidosauria > Squamata > Iguanidae > Ctenosaura > Ctenosaura bakeri. The sequence continues at coordinate 331,304 of CAOLHI010001503.1, forward strand.
GGAGGAATCCACAATGATTGGGTTATTCCCCGTGTGCCAACCGGAACTGTTAGGAGTCCACATTCCAAATCCGTTAATTCTGTTAGGACTCCACTCCCTCTCTGTCAGTTTCCTTCCCTAGCCAAGCCAAACTGTAAACTCCATCAATTCCAATCATCTCTCACATTTAAAAATCAACGCAGATCAACTCTACATACAATCACTGTCCAAACTCTCTCTTCATTTTCCTTTCTAATAATTTCTTTCTCTTTCTTTCTTTCTTTCTTTCTTTCTTTCTTTCTTTCTTTCTTTCTTTTTTCTTTTTTTGTAACTTCCTAGGGTAGGTGTGGATTCTTCCTCCCACCATTCCAGAATGAAACTTCAGGGTAAGTCCAACTTCTCATTCTCTGGATGGCAGGAGGAGCAATCCACAACGATTGGGAAATACCCAAGCCTCATTCTGGGTGGGATCTCATTTACTCTTCATAACTGACTGAAGCACCTTCCTCCCGAAAGCCAATCACTCTGACCGAAACTTATCCATCTTATAATGCCTTACAAAGGTCGATGGTTCTGACCATCCTGCTGCATCATAAACATCTTGCAATGAAGAAGACACAGTATAAGCTGTACTCGTTGACACAGACCTTGTTGAATGAGGATATACATTACATGGTCTTGCTTTACCTGCAGCATCACAGCATTGAAAAATGCAGTTCTTAATCCACCTGCCAATCACCGCTTTGGAAGATTTCTGTCCCATAAAATTAGGATTAAATGAGATGAACAGAGCCTCTGTTCTCCTAATTCTTGCCATCCTCTTAATATAAAGACGCACAGCTCTCATGACATCCAAAGTATGATATCTCTTTTCTTCAGCATTCTTTGGCTTAGGAAAGAAACTTAGGCAAATAAACAACATCCGGTGTCACCTTCTTCCAAGCACATTTAGGAAGAACAGTTGGTTTCAAAGTCAATACTAATCTATCTTTCTCAAACTTACACAAGTTCACATTTACAGACAAAGCTGACAATTCTGAGACCCGTCTCGCTGACATTATGGCTACCAAGAATGCCGTCTTGGGGGTAATTAATCTCATGAAGCATCCCTTATTGGTTCAAAAGGCACCTTCATTAAAGAATTCAAATCCCAAATTCAAATTCTGACTCGGAAACCTATGTTTTGTTCGGAAAGAAGTCAGCGCTGCACCCCTCAAGAATCTCTTTATATGAGGATGTGCTGACAGAGATACTCCATCAAACTTCAGCGCTACCAACAATGCTGATACCTACCGCTTTAGTGTGTTTGGTCTCAGGTCTCACAATCCCTTCCTCACTCTTGTCCCCCTTGGCTTCTTTCTTTCAGGACTCTCCCCTTTACTGCCTTCCCTAAATCTGCCCTTCTCCCAGATGTAAGGATCAGCAGTGATTTATATTTTCCAAGACTGTGGTACTGTTGGCACTAAGGTCAAGATGATATTATTGGTAGTGTGTAGATTCCAGGATTCAAAATAAGACTCTGTGATACTGTGTTAAGGAATACAGAACTTCAAACATTTATTGTAACACTGTTGCTTTAAATGTGCTTTGTATCTAAATGTTTATAAATAGAACACTATTCTTCTCCCTCTCTCTCTCTCTCTCTCTCTTTCAGTTCATTCACTATCTCTTGTACACTCAATTTCTCAGTTCTCTCTCCCACAGAGCTCTTCAAACCTCCAACCAATCCCAAACACACCACAAATCACACTCCTCTTCAAACACACAGCAGACAGTTAAAATCCGTTACTTTCCTCTTTCCACCATCCCCTCCCCTGGGCTATACAAGGTTCCATTTTACCAGCCAAACAGCTTAAACACTCTTAGTTGCCAAGGAGGCTCTGTTGTCAAGACCCCCTCCCATCAGGTTCGTCATACCTTCCATGTCACATTATATATATTTTGCGTTGACTGACGCCTAGACGCCATGATAGTGTCCACCACCACTGGCGAATAATCCTGAAACTCTAGGGCCTTCCTCTCAAATCCCAGGCCATTAAACTCAACCACCAAGGGTTCAGATGATACACTGTACCCTGGCTTAAAAGATCCCTTTGAAGAGGCAACTTCCAAGGATCTCCTACAAACAGCTGTCTCAGTAGGGAGAACCAAGGCCACTTTGGCCAATAAGGTGCTATCAACACCACTCTTGCCTTTTCCTTTTGTATTTTTACTAATATTCTCTAGAATATCTGCACAGAAGGAAAGGCATATAGCCGACCTTCCAGTCATGGTACTGATAGAGCATCTGCTGCTTCCGCACACCTGCTTCCATCCATCGAAAAGAATCTTTTTAGTCTGATATTTTTGGCTGAGGCAAATAAGTCTATCAGAACAGGCCCGAACCGTTTGTTCAAACTCTGAAACACCCGATAATTTAGTGCCCACTCTCCCAGGTGTAATCTGTTTTGACTGAGATAATCCTCCCTGACATTCAACTTTACTTTTAGATGCACTGCTGTTAAGGATTGCAGATTTTTCTCTGCCCAATAAAAGAGCCTGTTTGACTCTTCTATCAGAGCCTTTGACTGAAGACCTCCTTGGTTGACCACATACGCTCTTGCTGTCATGTTGTCTGTCCAAATTTGAACATGATGGCCCTTCACTATACTCATAAAGTTGAGAAGAGCTAGCCAAATCACTTTCAGCTTCAAAAAATTTATGTTCTGTCTCAGCTCCAAACCTGACCATATACCCTGAACTAACATCTCCTGACACACAGCTTCCCAACCTGTCAAGCTCACATCGGTTGTAATCTTTATATACTGACTTACTTCCAAAGGCACTCCTTTGTTCAAATTTGAGTTCCTTAACCACCAACCCCAATCTGCTTTTAGTTGGGTTGGCAGCTTGGTTAAATCATGCCTTTTCTTGCCTATGTTCCATTGATGAGGAATCAGCAGCCTCAGCAATCCTCTGGAATGGAATCTGGCCCATGGCACCAACTGAATTGTTGACACCAAAGTTCCCATCACTTGAGCCAACACCATCACATCCACAAAAGAACCTTCCAGTAACCTCTGCATTACCTTCTTTACCTTCACGATTCTATCCTCTGAGAGATAAATTCTCCCCCTTATGGTATCTATTCTTCCTCCCAAATGAGTCAGCACCCCTGTGGGAGTTAAATGACTTTTCTCTATATTCACCAGAAAACCATAAGTCTGTAAAACATCTATGGTCCTCCGAATACTCCTTTCCAACTCCGAGTCCTCCTTTATCAACAAATCATCCAAATAAGGGTAAATATGTACCCTTTTCTGTCTCAGATAGGCTATCAAAGGAACCAACACCTTCATGAACACCCTAAGAGCCAAAGCCTAATGGAATTGCAGTGCCTTGAACTGATCACGCCTGCCCATGAACTGAAACCTGAGATATTTCTTGTCTGTATTTCTCATAGGGACATGCAGATAAGCTTCCTTAAGGTCTATTGAAGCCATCCAGTCTCCCTTGGTCAAATTTTCTTTTATGGTTTGCAGCGTCTCCATCTTGAACCTGAGATATTTCACAGAACTGCTGAAATCTCTCAGGTTCAGGACGATAAGTCCCATTGCTTTTTTGGGACTGTAAAGGTTGAGCAGATTCTCAAGAAAAATTGATCTTGAGGGACTTCCTCCACTGCACCAATGAGTACTAGATGTTCTATCTTTCTTACAACTATTCCTCTCTTTTCCAGCACACTTGCTACTGGTGAGGAGACATACCTGCTTTTCGGCATCCTGTCAAACAATATCTTGTAACCCTGAGTTACTACCTGTAAAACCCACTGGTCTGATGTAATCTGGTTCCACAGGACACTGAACTGCAGCAGTCTTCCTCCCATACGATGTTGTTGTTTGTCAGAACTGGATTCTACCCTTCCGCTGGGTAGATCCCCACCTTCTCACCAACCTCTCCTTTTCTACCAAAAGATCCTGACCTTCCATACTGACCTTTTGGTCTATACCACTGCTGTATCTCGAATCCTGCTGTCTACCGTTTCCTCTACCCCGAAAGGAATAATATGAATTCTGAAAAGATCTCCTTCCAGGTTTCCTTTTCTGCAAAGTAGGCATTACCTGCTTCTTTTCTCTACTCTCCACCAACACTTTTTCCAGTGCTTGATCACCAAACAGCAACTCTCCTTTGAAAGGAACAAAAGCAAGATTATTCCTCGATTTCTGGTCAACATCTCAATGATGGAATCATAACGACCTTCTTGCAACAGTCACAGCATTTATATTTCTTGCCATAAATGCCACAGAATCATAACTGGCATCCGCCACATACTCTAAGACTTTTCTAACTCTGAATAATGTCTTCAAAGAAGACCGAGACTGCACATCCTCATCTTCCATCACGTCTTGAATCCACATCACAGGTGCCCAAACAAACATAGAAGTTGCCACAGAAGCCCTAATAGCTAAAGCTGAATTCTCATGTGCCTTTCTTAAAGCCGAATCAGCTCGCTTCTCATTCATATCCTTTAACATAGTATCACCTTCACAGGGAACCAGAGCCCGCGAAATAAGTGCAGCTATCAGCCCATTCACTAAAGGGACCTTTAACAATTCCACATCTTTCTTTTTAAAGGAATATAATTTATTAGTAAGACCCAGAAACCCACGAGTATTTAAAGAAGAGTCCCATTCCACACAAACCAACTCCTTAAACATATCAGGCACTGGCATATCAAACCCATGCAACTCTCTTTTTTTAATTACAAAAGCTATCTTAGCCTTCTTTCCTTTTGAATCCTTTGACTGATTTCCATCCTCATCCATTTCCAAACCTAATGTATGTAAAACCCTTTTAAAGTTTTCTGCTTGAAACAACCTGCCACTACGTAAATCTTCTGCTTCCTTCGCTCCTGAGGAGCTGTCCACATCAGAATCCTCTACCTGTTCCTGCATCTCTTCTTCATTCCATTCATCATTAGATCTTTCCTCTAACTCCACACCCAATCTTTTCTTTTTAATAGGAATTTCCAAATCATCATCATCATGTTCAGTAACCTGTCCACTTTGCAGAACAACCATTCTCCTTTTCTCTGTACTGAATCTCTCTACTCTTTCTATCCATCCTTACTTGCTTCCATGCTCAAGTCCCTTCCAAGTTTTGGTTAACTCTCTCAGGCAACACATTTGATTTTAATGATGTTTGCAAGTTTAAATTATGTACATCCATTACTGACTGAGAATTCATTAAGTTAAACAGTCTCCTATCAATCAAAGAATCAAGTTCATTAGATGTATTAAATTGATTTTGTGAAGGTAAAATCATTGCATTCAATTCATTGGAAATAGTTTGATGCAACTCATTATTAATAGTCTGTGTAATCATGCACTGCAAATCATTTATATTGAATGAATTCATCATAAAATTAGCCTCAGATGGACTTTTCCTGGTCCAGCTTCCTTGTCTTAGTGCTGGCCATCTTTCCTCCATTCGTCCCACATACTGCCTCTCAACCAGATTATAAGGGATTATAACCGCTTCTCTCTCACCCATATTCTTGACAACAAACAGGTCTGGGGCTGCGTCCATAATGAAGGAACGCCAGTTGCCTTTCTCCTTAAACGCAGCTGTCTCCATTTTGCCATGCGAGCTGCTTTCTGCTGACCACAGAGAGCTGGGCACTTGAGTAACAACGCTCACATGCGCACTTCCTGAGCGTTCTAACTTGTCCCTGCCCTTCGGCTTCGGGCGACTACATGGACTAACTGTGCCTGCTCCCAGAGATGGATTTTCGCTCTCCAACAGCCCCTCCTGTCTCCATGGAATCTCCAAATTCAACATGGTGGCTTGAAGTAACCTTTGTTGATTTTACCACTGTCTTAACCTTAGCTTTCTTTGGAAGTGGATCCTGACCCCGTTTTTGAGTGGTATCCACTTTCCTCTTTTTAACTGTTTTCTCCTTACTGTCTTTCTTTCCTACATGCTTATTTCCCGCAGCTCTTACCTCCTCCACGTCGCTTTCGCTGGAGGAAAGCAATACTCTTTTTAAGTCGATTGTTTTATCTTCCCCAGAGACTCACACATTCACAATTGTCTGAGAGTCATTATTATCATTTCCATTATTAGATTCCAACTCAGAGCCTTGCTGTGTGGCAGACATCTGAGGAGAGACATTCTTAACATTACTCCTTTTTTCCCCCTCAGAGTCTTGCTGTGTGGCGGGCATCTGGGAATCCGTTTCCATCGACATCTTCCAAGTCTATTTCAACTCCGAAAACCGGCTGATAGTTCACCTCAAACATACACTGACAGAGAGAATTGAAAAATTTGTCCAGTTAGCTTGGCAAGAAAAATAAAACTGACAGATGGGGAGTTGAGTCCTAATGGAATTAACGGATTTGGAATGTGGACTCCAGTTCCAGTTGGCATGCGGGGAACAACCCAATTGTTGTGGATTGCTCCTCCCGCCATCCCAAGAATCACTGGAACACACAGTTAATACCCACTGTTTGTATTCAGCTACCTTGAAGAAAATTGCTTCCTGCGTTTGTTGTCACCTGCATTACTGCAGTGATGTTAGGAAGTAAGACACAGCCAACTTGCATTAAGATCCCCACCAGAGAAAAAAAGATTTGTCATATGACAAACTTATGACAAACATAATGATACTGAGCATTATGAGCAGACATAATTTTTTTCTTGAGATCGGTAATTATGTACTTTGAAACCATGCTAGCAAAAAAATTTGCACATAAGAAGAAAGATTAAAAACTTAAAATTTAAATAAGACTATAATAAGAGAACAATGCAGAATGACTCTGAAACTTGTACTCTAGGAAAATATCTCATGCTGTCGTTTAAATGCAGGTAATTAGTACTTTCGGTTCTCAGAACTCTGAAAACTGCTCTACAAAAACCTTAAGAAGAAAATTACTTCAGTCATTACTTTGGAAAATTTCTGGTTTCTTCCAAAATCAAGAACTAGAATGTATTACTTAGAGAGAATGAAAAGAAAAGGAAAATAAAAAGAGAAGTTTATTGAGAGAATAAAAGCTTTTACATAACTAATAATTTTATAGTAAACAAAAACAGTCATTTCTGGTTGTTTCTGGAAAAAAAAAACCTGCTTACATAAGTAGTTTATTACTGGAAGCTCAGTAATATGGAAACTGCAAACTCACAAGGAAAAAAAAAGGTCTAAGGCTTGTTCATGTCATCACTAATTAAGCCAAGATTGAAAATCTGAATTAGGCCAATGCAACACTTGATTGACATCGCCAAAATGTGGATGGCATATTTTCTTTGGGATTCAACTTGAATGATTGTGCCTAATAATAGCTTTTTTTCAGGGGAAGAGAACGTGTTGGCAACTCTCAACTATGGAGAAGGTATTTCAAACAGCTAAATATAACATGGTGCTCCAGCTAACTAAAGAACTCCTTACTCCTACCCAGGTGTTCAGCATTAAGAAAGTTAGGATACTCCCCTAGAAACTTGATCTGTAGATGCCTATCTTTCCTATTCTGGATGGGGTAGCTTTCCTTCTGAAGGATTGGGTATGCAGTTTTTGAGACCTCCTGAATTTAGTGTTCCTCTTTTTGTTGAGGTGGTGATATTGTTCAGAAGCAGTTTCCCTTAACTTTATTTGATGCTCTAACTTGCAGTTATATCCAGTATAGATAACAAACTGAGGTTGACCCTGAGCCAGGTCTGGAAACCAATACAATTGGTTTAGAATGCTGCTGCCAAGTTTGTATCAAGACTACTATATAGATTATCTGGGGATTATACTGATACTTTTCCAATTACATTAACTTCCTATTTTTTTAATAGCCAAATTCAAAATGATGTTTAAAACCCTGAACAGTGTGATTGCTGGCCATCTCTGGAGGAGCACTTGCTTCCATACCAGTCTCTGCATCAAGATACTAGAGATAGTTCTGCTTCATGTTCAGTCTTTCTTGGATCAAAAGTTTGTGTGTTCACAACACAGAAACTTCTCTATTTTGGTGCCCAAGTCTTGGAATCCTCTGTCTTACTTTTTTCCCACATTGATGTTTTTGGTTGACTAAATGGGGATCTTTGACTACAGCGTCAGGTCCAAACTCAGTTGAATTTTTTCATATTAAAATTAGTTGGACATAAGTCATGACTACTTTGTCCCATTGATTTCAATGGCACCTAAGTTCAACTAAATTTGGATGCAAGGCAATATAACTTTTTTCTGTCATCTTAATATGCTATTCAGTTCTTTCAGTAGAGTACTACAAATAAGCACCATCACTAACACTAATACTACTTAACTAGTGAATTGGTAAATGACTTTAGAATGGGTGCTTGCAACGGGGATATAAAGTTTCATTCATCAAATATCGGACAGTATAACAAAATTCTGTTTGTTACTTATCTAAACTCAGGCTGATGTACTATTGGGCAACAGATATACTTTCAAAACTTTGAATATTTTTTTAATTATTAACTCTTGATCTTTCTATATATGTCTGTGCACAGATATAATGCTAATTTGCACTGAGCCTCCTGTTTCTATATTGAATGAAAGCTCAGAACACAAGAATTTGAAGAAAAAAAGCAACGCAAACATTTGTAATGGTACAGAATAAACAGCCATTCACCCCCCAAAATTCCATCTCTCTGATTATGGAGGTTCCATGGGCTTAATTTCAGAAAGAACAGAGGTACAGCTGAATGCTAGCTACTCCATATCTACCTCTGTCTTCTAGGATCCAACCCCTGCTTTCCTACTTTTGTATGTCTGTTCACTTGATTGAAACCTATTTAGGAAGGCATGAATGTGAACCCAACAAAGATGTATATGATATACTATCTTCTTTCTCTTGCCTAAGTGAGGTTTCCAGATCATTCACACTCTCTACTGAATATAAAAAAAAACAAACCCTGAAAGCATGTTATATCATTTAAGTAATAAGGAGGCAGTTATTAGTTATGTTAGAACAAGCTCTGCTTAGATTTTAATTATAAATAGATTACACATATTTTATTTTGTGTATGGATTGCATTAATGTAATTTAATCTGTAGAATTGTTTTATACTTCTTGTTTTGAGGAAACAAAATGACAAATGAACGTGTCAAATCATTTCATAGTGATCTAATTTGGGCTAAATGCATATGAGTGTCCTAAATAGAATTGTATAAGCTTAAGCCAAGTGACTGGCTTGTTTAGAATTTTAATTCAATAAGCAGAAGAAGATTACCATGTTTACTGTCAGTTTCAGCAATGACAACAGTTTCACCACCTGTCGTTTTTGAACCAAAAATTGCTTCATAAAATGGCCTGACTGCTGCAACTGATTTAGGTGGCTGTTGAAGATCCACATTTATCACTCTCCTGCCAGGAAGCATTGTCAAAGGATAAAAAGTAAATAGGAAAATTATCAGAATATATTCAGACATGTGCAAATGCCTTCAGCCTGCATTGGTCCTAAATTTGTATAGTTAGTTTCTCTAGCACTAATCCATGTCAATGATGCTTAGAGGTGTGAGTAGAAAAATGTTTGGTGTGATGGTCCCGGGTCCCATAATGAGTTTAGTTAGATGATATAAAAAATAACCAAAGGGACTAATGGCTAATGTAAGGAGCAGACCAGTTCAGTTAGCACAATCTTACTTCTAGTGATAAAAGCTGATGTAGATGTATGGGAACTGTCTAGCCATAGCTGAATACTGCTATACTTTTACACTCACATCTGTTTTTTCAGCCATGCTGCTTATGAATTGTGTTGGGGAGCTAGGACAAATCCGGATCACTGATATAATGAGTCTTTAACTGTCTTTAGGGCACAATAAGAGTTAGAGGTTTGTAACCCAAGATGGCCATAACTGTCCAATAACCTAGGACACTTGTGTGTATGTATGCATATATGTATGCTTTTATAGAACCTCTTTGATTGTCTGGCTCAGGACAGAGATGAGTTAGCTGCAAAGGCCTCTTGTCACATCCTGTATCCAGCACCCTTTTCTGAAAGAATGTAGCTCCATTATCTACCACCACAAGTTGTGTCAAAAATACTGATTAAATTATTGAACTTCTGATTATCCCCACAGAAGGCTCCCTCTGTCTCAATATGACATCCTGCAGTTAGTCAACTATGCATTATGGGCAAGAAATGACATTGCTAAGAAAGATCACCTCTGGGGCCCAGGTGATGAGCTCTAAACTTATTTCTTTCTTTGTTAATCAAAATATTACCATAATTTCTCTTCTCAAGCAGACTGGTCAGGTCAAAAGAGGAACTTGCTGACATCAAGCTTCCGTCTTCATCCAAGGACCCCAAATACCAAAAGGCAGTTGTTCTAGGGTGCAGTGTACTTGAAGCTTCAACCAAGATCTCTTGAGAAAAAGCTTCTAGAGGGCTGGGAAACTACATGGTGATCTGGGAGAACCATCAAATTCATGGACTTATATTATCATCTTAGGGCATAGCTACTTTACATGGAAAACCTCTTCTTCATAGCTTAAAGTAGCACTAGAAGAGATAAATCCAGAACAAAGATAATGGTGGGAAAAGGGCATGTTTAATCCTTCCTTATCCTGCCACTGAAGCTTTCTTCAAGCAGCTTTCCCCTTTCAAAGTTCCAAAATCATGTGTAAATACATATATAGAAGCCTAATAGGTTGAGAAATCAGTGGGATTTTCAAGGGGAAATCATCCTTCCTCCCCAATGGGAAATCATCCTTTCTCTTCAAACCATCTTTTCCTAGCTGCTCTTGCTGAGGAGAAGGGCTTTGATAGTAGATCTGAGCTAGATATTTGTGATTTGTGATTTTTAGTTTCACATTTGTATGTTTTGTGACGGAAAATCTGAACTGTTAGGCAAATTGTCTGAAAGTCAACAAAATTTCTCTCTTTTACCATCAAGTCCTGTATTTCAATCACAGCCCAGAGAGTGCTGTGCAAAGCCCCCAAAGTCATTTTAAAGCTCCATGGAAATGTGGCTTAGTAGGCCTATAGATTTCAGAATTCTCTTCACTCCAAAGGTTTGAGATGTTACCAGATGGAAGTAACAGTGCCAATAAAAAGATATTGTGCAGCTCATACTTCTTCCCATCCTTACTAGGTGTTGTGATAAGAATAATAATAGAAGAAGCAGTGAGAAACAGAAGCTTATTATAAATAGATCACAATGTCATCTCATCCCCTATCCTATTCCCCCAGATTTCACAAATGAGATACAGGGACCACATACAAAAGAAACTTAATCTTCAAGCTCCTTCAGAAGCTCCCTCAAACTGTGCCTTTGAGGGACTTACAATTCCATAGAAGGTCAGCCCAGTTCCCTAAAACTTTAATAATTACACTTTGGCTATTGCATAGCCAGTTCAGGACTAGATTGCATTTCTCAAAAAGATACCTCAAACAGATGTCTTTTCACAACAGCAAAAGTGAAACCAAAACTGACCTCAGCAGTTAAAAAAGAAATGTGAGCTCTGTTTGGCATACATGTATCCATGTAGTGGGTCATTTATTACTTATCCAATGGCAATAAAGCAAAAAAGTCTGCACCGTACTGATTTCATATTTCATGGAAATGTCCATGTTTCTCATCTCCACCAAGGAAACCAACAGTAAGGTGACCTTAAAAACCAGATGGTAGCCCAGACTTGGATTTTAGCAAGCCAGCTCCACAAAGGCTTAGAACTAAACATATACTGCGGTGTTCCAAGATAATTTAAGTTGAAGCCTGCATGTGCTAGCGGTTCTCATGATAGCCTTACCACTAGCCAGGATGGCAGGTTACTGATTCACTTTGCTTGCTTGTTTATTTCTTTATATTAATATTGCTCATACAAAGCACCAAAGGCAGGGGGCCATAAGAAAAAGGTGAAAGTTCATATAGAAAAGAACAAATTTCATATTATTATTTCTGTAAAGAGGTCCAAGTCACTTTCTGTCAATAGTATAAGATGTAAAATGATTTTTAAAAAATGAAATGAAAATAAAATAAAATAAAATAAAAATAAAGACTTGCTTTATATGGCCTTTCCTATGTCATCATTACTTCTTACCTGATTCAGCTTCTTCCATAAGTTGAGGACTGGAGAAAGTTCATTAGACCAGATTTCTCTGTCAAATTTGCAGCCAGCTGTTACAGACCTGCTCAAGATCCGAAGCTGTGAAATTACCTGTGAGATGAAAAAGGCAATATGAGTGTGTGTGATGACTTAAGACAGTTTTCTAGTACAGTTACACAAATCAAACACACAGAATGGCATTCCTCAGAAAAAGTACAAACTCCTGAAAAATAACACAAAGCCATCTATGTAGGTCTGTACAAGTTCATATTGACAGAATTCCTACTCAAGGCTGCAGCACTTCAGCTGTGTGTGCATTTCAAATACCAATACAAGCCACAGGAATCATAAATATGTATGACAGATCATTGTTGGAAGGCCAAGTCCTCCTGCTGTGGGTGGGGCAAAATATAGATTGTTTCAATGGTGTTATTACTAAGCCACAGGTAATGGGATTTGTTTAGGGAATTTGAGTGTAGATGTAGAAAAGGTGAGTTCTCCACATTCCATTTTGGTCTGCCTTGTTAGCATTAATAGAACTTCTGGAGAAAAACAAAGTTTCAAAGCATAAAAGAACCTTCATGAGGGCATTCTACCATGAGATATTAAGGTTAACACCATTTATGAGTTATTATCTTGGTAGAAAATGAAAACCAATAATTTATCTAAATATTAATTTGCAGTTTTTATTGTATTCCAATCATCATTGCAGAATTTAAACAACAAAACCTATCATTGTATTTTTCTGCGCTCCTCTACTCTCCTGTTCTCCCATTCATTTGTTATTTATTAAGAATATTTATGCACTATACTATAGGTAAGTTCTCAGAATATTTATGCACTATACTATAGGTAAGTTCTCAGGAAATAAAACAATTTAAATTCAAGACTAACAAACCACACCATATTTGTTTTCTGTTTACATGTTACTTAGGGTAGCTGTTTCTTCTACTAAGGTTTTCAACAGACCTTAATTCCTGTTTTGCTTTGCCGCACAGATGTTTTGTCATAAATATATATTAATCTTTCCACAGGGCAGAACCATTTAGTTGTTAAGCACTCAAAATTATACACTTGAAGTCCACTTGTTTCTCCATTTTTGATTGATTTTCTAATCTTGAAAAATGTGTGATGATGCAGTGTTTCATTTTCTTTGTTTGCCTGATAAATTAGTTGCTGTTGTTTGGTTCAGTGAAAGCAAATTAATATAATTTATCAGTGTTGCTAGAACATGAAACCTCACTAGTTGGTAGTCAGTAGAAGTATTATTTTAACTTTTATAATTGTTGCTATCGATTAATTTTCTAAGCATCATGGAAAATAAATTAGAGTTTTAAAAAGAACATTTTTCCTTTAAAAAAGTGGAAAAAAGAGCTTGAATGTTTCTTTTCATGAATTGGATATAAAGGATTTTGAATTTTAATGGAAATGTATCACTTTAATATAGTGGAAATGTTTTGTTTCTTCACTAGTTAAAAAGAAATAAATATAATTCTAATTCAGAATACTGATTATGGTTAGATAATGATACCTAGCATTTACACCACATTCCTATTCATGCCTATTCAGATGTATGTTCCATTTAATTAAATGGAACTTATTCCCTAGCAAATGGGTTTATGATTGGTGCCTAAGACAAAATATTGGTGACATTTTTCCCTTACCGTTTTGTTTTCTAGCACCAACAAATTACAACATAATAAATATGGGATCTTATATATAATCTATTACAAGTATTCAAATGGCCACTACTAAACAGTCACACTTTTCAGTCTGTACATAAAGGTAAATAAAATCTATTGCAGATACAAAGGGCAAACTGATGTTCTGGCAAAGACTGATGCTTCAGGTTCATTGGACACCATTATGCCTTTGGGAAAAAAAAGTAGTAGTGTGCTTTACATCCACACTGGTGATGTGACACTGATAATGCTACTTGTGGCATATAATAACTTCATAAAAAACTATTTTTGGAAATATGGTCAGCCTATATTAAAATATATTCCTAGCCCATGTTCATTTCCTTCTTCATCCCCAGTCCTTTTTCCTTTTTCAATCATACTTTTAAAATTATGTTTTAAAAAACTCATAAGCATTTATAATATGCAATGACTCTTTAAAAAAAAACCACCAACCTAGAGAGGTAAGGGAGGACTTGTCATACATCTATGTTTTCTGAAGTCTAGATTTCAATAACAAGAACCCAATTGCAATAAAATAACCTTAAGATTCCTAACCTTTCAACTCTCAAATTTGGTAAGTTTTTTTCTCATTAATGCAACATACAACATCCAAATGATTCAACCTTACAATAAATCCTTCCAGGTTTTCCCAAATCTTATCAATCATAAAGCATGTCTCAATCAACAATACTGTGATATAAGATCTATGACTTAATTTACTTTCTTCTTTTCTTACTTTCTTTCTTTTTTGTTACATTTCAAACGATAGATAAGAGCTATAATAAGCAAGCACAAGATGCAAATTGCTGAGCAGGAATCTATTGCATTTCTGTGATAATTCTGCCCCAAATTCATTAAGGTACTCAACCCATATAAGAAGAAAAAACCCAGCACCCTAACAGCCTCCCTAGGACAGGATGGATCTGCCAGACAACCTGATGTGAACATAGTACCAATGATATACAATTTTCAAGTATTTTCTTTCATTTGAGAAAATATGGAATGGAGGGAAGAAGATGACCATATATGACACTAATCTACACCAGAGGTTGTAAATCTCCATCCACGGGTCCACCTCTCAGGTTATTCTAGCACCAACAATTATTTCCAATGTGTTTTTTTTATAAATGAAATATATAAACTTTAAAAATAAAATAAAATGTACACTAAAAACAGTAACTTGCATTACTATCTTATTTAAAGAAATCATATCGTTGTGGAGGGCTGGTGGATGATGGGAGCTACACAAAAGCGCAATAGCACTTCCCTCCTGCCACTGAGCTCTGACCAAAAAGCTGTACCAGAGTCAAGTGTATCAAAAACCAACATATAGCAGAGTACGTTGACACAGCTTCAAAAGCATACACAGCAGAGTTTAAACTAGCAGCAATGCTCTGAAGCCACTAAAACTCACCCACACAATGTTATCTTCCAACTTGGAGGCATTTAATCTTCTGTTACAATAAGTACAAATTTACAGGATTCACAGATCCGCCAAACAGAAGCTCAGCATTCCTTCTGCACACAACTGGCATAGCCTCTTCTGGGCACAGCCTCTGGCCAACACGATCAGGCAATCGAGAGGACAGTTGGCTAGAACCCAGCTCCTTATATACATCCCTTGCTGATACAACATCCAGCCAACTTTGCATTTCCCATGTCTGATGCAACCCTCTGCCCCGGTTACATATCACAATGACTCAGCTAGAGTCACATGGGATTACCTCATGCACTGTCATCCCCAGGTGCAATCCACAATGTACATCATATGTATTTTATTGGACCAAAGGTCATGTCCAACCTTTCCTCACAATCATGACAGTCCTTATATTAATTATTTTTCTGATTTTAATAAAAAGGGTTTGATCTTAGAAAATATTGTGCCAAAGTATCTTATGAGTTGATAGTGGGCCCTGAGCCAAAGCTAAATCAGAAATATGAGATACAAATGGATTTCATAATTCCTTTTGCTATTTCTCCTACTGACAATTAAGTTTCAATGTTGTTTTTTTAAGCTTTATTCAATACTAGTTTCTCTTTAGATTGTAGAACTTTCTTGCCTTTTACAAACTCCATATATGGCCATTCTACCTGAGATTCAAATTGAGAAGACAGGTCAATGCACACAGATTCAAAGAGGCAAAGGTTCTCAAGCCCCCCCCCTTTGCCTTATCTTTACCACAAATGATGAGACCCGACCTAACAAAAATCAGTCACTGCTTACACCCTGAATTTTGCTTTAAGTTGTTGACTTAATATGGATATACCACTATGAGATTATGAATCTTGTATTCTTAATATACCTTTTGTAGATGAATTATTGCATTGTCTTATTTTACACTGTGTGAGGAGGGGGGCGGGCAGACCAGATTGCATGACAATTGGCCAAACTAGTGAAGGGAAATAACCAAAAAGGGTTTGACAATCATTTCAAAAATCTTTTTCTGTAGAGAAGAGAATGGAAGATTAGCACACATGGGGTGCTTATGTTTCACATCCATGTTGACCCACTGGTTTGCAGTATCTCTGATTCAATGAGTTAATTGGCTTATTTGGAATACTGTGTAGTATAATACTTAACTAGGCAAGACTTTGTTTTTTGTAAGGGTTCTACATAACAGTTTTTATAAAAATAAGTTTTTCCCTGCACCTTCACACTGTCTGCTTTCTACTCTCTGACATGCTTGTCTTTTGTTGGATGCAGTAGGATGGACTGCAACAGAAAGAAAAGCTTTGTTAGTATGAACTTTTTTGTTAACGCAGTTCTCCCAAAAGGGAGAGCTTGAGTGAAGATCAAGTTTTTAGCTTCTCTTTGATTCACTTTATGATGAGATTGTAATTCCCAAGTATTAGCTGCTTAAGATTCTTCATGTGTTCAGTCCTAGGTAGTTAAAACTCAAAAAGCAGTGAGGATTGCTGCCATTATTTTAGCATCTCTAAAGTAATATTTAGACAAAGAAGATTTTATTACCTGTTGTGATTTCAAACTTACATAACTTTAAAAATTCAGAGACAGTGACCTCTGGATTAGCAAAGGGCAGTAGCACATCATCACCATAGGGACTAAACACATTCATTTGATGTATTTGTTTTTGTCATTAACTTTAGGACTACTTATGATTTTTGTTTATCTCTAATTAGTCTGTCTAGTGGTGCTAAATCTATCCTTTTTACATGTATATATATGGAACTGAGAACTTGTGTATAGATTAGCAATTTCTGAGATGAAATCTTGCCTAAAGCTCCATTTGTTTCTTAGGCCAAATAAGCAAGGCCATTCCAGAAGGATAAAGGCCTTCAGTACATCTAAAGTGAGACACTGACTTCTGGCAACCCTATCATATGGTTTTCTTAGAAAGATTAATTCAGTGCAACTTCATCGTCTTCTCACACAGAGAGTGTGTGACTCGCTCAAGGTCATCCAGTTAGGTTTCATGGCTGAGCAAATATTTGAATCTGAGTCTCCTGGAGTCCCAGTACAACATCTAAACATATGATTATCATTATGGTGAATAATATTAAGCATATAAATAACAGCATCTGGCAGATTTCTCTCCGGCATAAAGTCAGTTTGATCTTTTCAACATATTCTGTTACAAAGGAATTGATGTGATCAGCCAGGAATGAAGTAATTTTTTTATGTGTCCGGACTAATGCAGTTGACCCATATGCTGCTGTCTGCCTACAATCACCACCTGGCTCGGGCACAGTAACTACCCTACTGGTTTTCAAAGCTGGGGTTACATGGTCACTAGCCACAATATTATTCAATAAATCCAATAAGTGGGGAATCAGAGGGCATTCTAAAGTTTTAATTCACCTGAGTAGTGAGAGCCAGAATGGTACAGTGCTTTAAGTGTTGGATGAGGACCCTCCCAGGGTTTGAATCGCACTCAGCCACGGAAACCCACTGAGTGACCTTGGGCAAGTCACACTCTCTCAACCTCAGAAGAAGGTGAAGGCAAACCTCCTTTGAACAAAGTCTGCCAAGAAAACCCCGCAATAGGTTTGCCTTAGGGTTGCTGTAAGTCAGAAATGACGTAAGGGGCACACAACAAAACAAAAGCAGCAGCAGCAGCAGCAGCAGCAAAGTTGCTAATTTCTTGCTCTGTCATTGGTATGTTCAGAGTGTTCTGATATTTCTCTTTAAGTCACTTCAAACTAATATTTTTCAAGAATGCATCCACATCAATTGCTGAGAGTTGCATACTATCTGGAAAAGTGATCTATTATTTTTCAAAAGATAATTTAGTAATTCTACTTGTTGATCTCTTGGTAATTACGGCTTTTGCAGAAGAATCTGATTTCATTCTAGCATCTTTCTGTACAAGCAGCCTGCTAATGACAGCATTCAGGGAATACCAGATAGTTCTCAAGAGTTTGTTTGTTTGTTTCATTTGTATGCCTCCTTCTCTCAGAGCGCCTCCCAGCTTCTAGAAAGAGTCAAAGCCCAGGACAATGACATTTTTAAAATGACCGAAATCTCCACATAAAACAATGGAAAATAATTTGAAAGCCATAGAAAAGTTTTAAAAGATAAACAAACAAATAAAACATCCCAATAAAAGCTTCCCCGCTTATACATTAAAAGCTTGCTTCAACAAAAAGGTCTTTGCCTGCCAGCAAAAGGAAAGCAGGGAGGCAGGCAGATAGGCAACAATAACAGCAGAATTCTATACATATCACTTCAGAAGTATACTCCACTAAGTTCAAGTGGGTTATGACTGCAGACTAAAAGAAATTATCGGAGAAATGACAACATAAACGTGCACTTGATTTGCACATCAATTTGTCCACACACACACACAGTAATACTGCTGTCCATCTTTCCTAGAAAAGGCAAATTGGCCAAAAGGTTTCAGGGAGGAAAAACAAATATGTATGCTCTTGGAACCAATTGTATTACTAACTTGCAGAAATGGTTTGCTGCAAAAGGGAGACAAATTGAACATTATGGTTGGGAACTGTGAACCTCTTGATTGGTAGCTTCAATTGTTAGCTTCACTTCCTCTGTAATATCAGAGATGCTATTAATCATATTATCACCCAGCTGGGCCCTGACTCCAGGAAGGAATATCATTTGAGCTACCTCTGATCTCAGCTATAAGCCCGGGGTTCTTACTTAGGAGGCCTCTTAACTGTTTTTACTGTGTAAGGAGGGGAAGAAGATGCCATGCTTATCACACAGCTATTAGTAGGCTAAACAGTTTGCCACTTTGCTTTGCTACGGTCAAGCCCCAACTCTGCCATGGGAACTGCGCAGACTAGTTTCTAGGGACAGGCTGGGAGAAATTACTTCCTTCTAAACTTCTCCAAGACTATAAATAGGAAGTTTGGTCTGAAGCTCTGTGGATAGGAACAGAACATTTTCTCCCATTCATTTAAAAAACCACACTTTTATAGGCATGGATGGTTAGGTCATGACAGTTATAAAGAGGAATTAATATTCTTCTGTCAAATCTAAATGACTTCAGATTTGCAAGAAAATAAATTCAATACTTTCCTTAAAGGATGGGGAAAAAACACTCAAACAAGGAAACAAACCATTTTTAGACAGAACAAAATTACAGTTGAGGATTGCCATTCATGCAATCTAAAGAACAACCAAAAAACTTCAAGAGATTTCATATGAGAAAAATCCATATATAATACTCAGAAAATAACCCAACGAGCCAGAGAATTTTTTGTATTCCATGATTTGAAGATTAAAATTTCTTTTCTCATGTGTATCTTCTCTTGGTTAATCAAAACCTGTTTGGAATACTGCATTTTTTATGTTTTAAACTGACATAAATGGCCAAATGTTATTAAATGTGCTGTGCAGGTTTTTTTTTTTTTTTTTTAATGCAAATAGTTTCACCTGAGGGCATTGATAATTAATGGATCACTGCAAACACACAGAAGAAACACAACCCCTTCCTCCCTTGTTGTGGTGCTAACAAAAATCCCACAGCCAACGCTAGATTTACACTGGGAGGAAATCCCCACTGATATTGTAAGCGACTTTATTTGCATTTTTAAAACTTGTATGTTAGATGCAATTTATCGGGGTGTAGTTTTGCTCTAAAGCGCAACCCTAAACTCAACAGCTAGTCCCAACTAAGGTAGACTTGTTCTATCAATAAGATTAACATGCACACTAACTTGCTATTCAGCAATTGATTCAGTGGGTCTACTCTTTTTAGGACTAACAATTAGATGTAAGCCTCAGTTACCACCGACAACGAGAGCCAGCATGGTGTAGTCATGCTGGTAATTGCTTGCTATTGTTTGCTGGCTATTATCCTGGCCGTGGGCTCTGCCTGATCACACGGCCTGACTAACAAGGGGGAGGAGGCAGCTAGCGGGGAGGAGCTTTATTAGGAGCTACCAACGGGCCTCTAGCTCATTTCCCAGAGGAAAGAGCAGAGGTGAGCTGGGCCTGTGAAGACATCCTAGACCAGGTGTGTTTTACAGGCTTGTTTTTTTTTTTGCTGTGCTTGTTTTTGCTGTGCATGAGGGGCCCTGCTTGTTTTTGCTGTTAATTGCTTGCTATTGTTTGCTGGCTATTATCCTGGCCGTGGGCTCTGCCTGATCACACGGCCTGACTAAAAAGGGGGAGGAGGCAGCTAGCGGGGAGGAGCTTTATTAGGAGCTACCAACGGCAAGCGCCTTCGGCGTGTGCACTTGAACTCCTTTACTTTCTCGAGCTTCTCCTGTACTACTCTCTGTAGTTTCAAGGATGGAAGGAGAGGGAGCTGCTGTAGTCACCTGTTATACTTGTGGCATGTTCCTTTTCTTGCCACAAGAGGTTCTCGGATACACCTGCACCAAGTGCAAGCTGGTCACCTTCTTGGAGGAGAAGGTTCGCCAGCTGGAGGCACGAGTTTCTGATCTCCACCTTATCAGGGAAGGGGAGGAGTTTTTGGATAGGGAAGAGAAGACCTACCGGAACTCCAAATACAAGGAGGAGCTGCCAGATCAGGAAGCCAGTACACAGCGCCAGGAAACGGAGGCTTGGGCAAATGTTACACGGAGGAGTAAAAGGACAAAAAAGGTAACAGAAACTCTTAACCTACACAATCGCTTTGATGTACTTGGACTTACAGACAAAGAGGAGCACTACGCAGAGGGAACAGAAGGTCAACAAGAAAGAATCCAACATCAGCAACAGGAACTAGATCAACGCTCCCAGCCTCAACAGAATGCTCAGGCAGTCCTGGTAAAACACGCTTATCGAGGAACCCAGGGGAAGCCTCAGAAGAGGCGAGTTCTGGTTGTTGGGGACTCTTTGCTAAGAGGAACTGAAACAGCAATCTGCAAAACGGACAAGCTCAATCGAGAGGTCTGTTGTCTTCCTGGGGCCAGGATCAACCACGTAACGGAGAGGCTAACCAGGCTAGTCAAACCCACTGACTATAAGCCCCTCATTTTGGTTCATGTCGGAACCAATGACACTGCGAGGAGCAGCTTAAACCACATTGCAAAGGACTACGAACGTATGGGGACAAAGCTTAAGGACCTTGGTGTGCAGGTGGTCATTTCGTCTCTCCTCCCCGTTCAAGGATACGGCGCACGTAGGGAAAGGGAAATAGTAGAGGTCAACAACTGGCTCCGCACATGGTGCCGCCAACAACGGTTTGGGTTTTTGGAACATGGCCTGAATTTCCATGAACATGGGCTTCTGGCGAGGGATGGGCTGCACCTCACAAAACTGGGCAGGAATGTTTTTGCTAACCGTCTTGCAAGGAAGATTAAGAGGTCTTTAAACTAAGTTCCACGGGGGAGGGGGACAATATTATTCAGGGCAAGGACTCAGAGAACACAGGGGGAAAAGGCCCAAATGATACTGGACAAGTAGTACAAGTGGCCAATGGTGGGAGGAGTAGAATCAATAGTACAGGACTTGCAGGAAGGGCCCAGGGACTTAAGTGTCTCTACACTAATGCAAGGAGTATGGGAAACAAGCAGGATGAGCTTGTACTCCTAGTACAAGAAAATAAATACGATTTGATAGGCATCACTGAGACCTGGTGGGATGAGTCTCATGATTGGAATACAGGAATAGAGGGGTATAGACTGTTTTGTAAAAATAGACCAAACAAGAAAGGAGGAGGAGTAGCCTTGTATGTCAAGGATGTTTTCACCTGTGAAGAGATCCAGGACTTAAACCCAGAAAGCCAGGTCGAGAGCATTTGGGTAAGAATTAAGGCAGCGAGAAACAATAGGGATATTCTGGTGGGGGTTTACTACAGACCTCCAACCCAGGCTGAGGACTTGGATGACGCCTTCCTCAACCAAATGACTGCACATTCAAAGAGGAGGGATACAGTAATAATAGGAGATTTCAATTACCCCGATATATGCTGGCAGTCAAACTCTGCCAAGACAGCAAGGTCCAGCAAGTTTCTTGCTTGTCTTGCAGACAACTTCATGGTCCAGAAGGTGGAAGAGGCCACAAGGGGATCAAATATTCTAGATCTGGTCTTGACCAACAGGGATGACCTTGTGAATGAGGTAGAAGTGGTTGGATCTTTAGGGGGGAGTGACCATGCCCTGTTGGAATTTCGCATTCAGTGGGAAGGAGAAGATAAGGGTAGCCAGACACTCATCTTAGATTTTAAAAAAGCGGACTTCTGTAAACTTAGGGAGCTGCTGGCTGGAATTCCGTGGTCAGGAATAGTGAAAGGGAAAGGAGTTCAGGAGGCATGGGAGTTCCTTAAAAAGGAGATACTGAAGGCACAGTCTAAAACAGTGCCATTAAGGAGGAAAAATGGAAGGCATCTGAAGAAACCAGAATGGTTGACTAAAGAACTCTCAGCTGAGCTAAGAGTTAAGAGAAACATGTATAGGAAATGGAAGAAGGGGGAAACCACCAAAGAAGAATTTAAGCAAGTAGCTAGGAGATGTAGGGAGGAAGTCAGAAAGGCTAAAGCACAGAACGAGCTTAGGCTGGCCAGAGACATTAAAAACAATAAAAAGGGTTTTTTTAAATATGTCCGCAGCAAAAGGAAAAAGAAGGAGACAGTAGGGTCGCTACGCAGAGAAGATGGCGAATTACTCACAGGGGGGAGAGAAAAGGCAGAGCTACTTAACACCTTCTTTGCCTCTGTTTTTTCCCAGAAGGATACAAGCACTCAACCTGGCGGTTGGGGAGCAGGGGAGGAAGCAGAGGAAATGAGGCACATAATAAGTAGAGAGGTGGTACAGGAATACCTGGCCGCATTGGATGAATTCAAGTCTCCAGGGCCAGATGAATTGCATCCTAGGATATTAAAAGAGCTGGCAGAGGTCATTTCGGAATCGCTTGCTATAATTTTTGAGAAATCTTGGAGGACAGGAGAAGTTCCAGCAGATTGGAGGAGAGCAAATGTTATCCCCATCTTCAAGAAGGGAAAAAAAGAGGACCCAAATAATTATCGCCCAGTCAGCCTGACATCAGTACCCGGAAAGATCCTGGAGCAAATCATTAAGCAGTCAGTTTCTAATTATTTAGAAAGCAACGCGGTAATCACGAGAAGTCAACATGGATTTCTCAAAAATAAGTCATGCCAGACTAATCTTATCTCTTTTTATGATAGAGTTACTAGCTTGATAGATGAAGGGAGTGCTGTGGATGTAGCATATCTCGATTTCAGTAAGGCCTTTGACAAAGTTCCCCATGACATTCTTGCATCGAAGCTAGTAAAATGTGGGCTGGACAGGGCTACCGTTAGTTGGATTTGTAATTGGTTAACCGGCCGAACCCAAAGGGTGTTCACCAATGGCTGCTTTTCGTCCTGGAGAGAAGTGACTAGCGGGGTGCCACAGGGTTCTGTCCTAGGTCCAGTGC
This sequence comes from Ctenosaura bakeri, assembly GCA_948474755.1. Classification (NCBI taxonomy): domain Eukaryota; kingdom Metazoa; phylum Chordata; class Lepidosauria; order Squamata; family Iguanidae; genus Ctenosaura; species Ctenosaura bakeri. Next base: position 354,808 of record CAOLHI010001503.1, read on the forward strand.
TGTTCAATATTTTTATCAATGACTTGGATGAAGGAATAGAGGGCATGCTCATCAAATTTGCAGATGACACCAAATTGGGAGGGGTTGCTAATACGCCAGAGGACAGGATCAAAATTCAAAATGACCTGGATAGATTGGAGAGCTGGGCCAGGGCGAACAAAATGAAATTCAACAGAGAGAAATGTAAGGTCCTACACTTAGGCAGAAATAATGGAATCCACAAATATAGGATGGGGGACACGTGGCTGGATAGCAGTACGTGTGAAAGGGATCTAGGAGTCTTCATAGACCACAAGCTGAACATGAGTCAGCAGTGTGATGCGGCAGCCAAGAAAGCCAATGCAATTCTCGGCTGCATCAATAGGAGTATGGTGTCTAGATCGAGGGAGGTACTGGTACCACTCTACTCTGCTTTGGTTAGACCCCATCTTGAATACTGTGTCCAGTTCTGGGCACCCCAATTCAAGAAGGATATTGACAAGCTGGAGCAAGTCCAGAGGAGGGCGACCAAAATGGTGAGAGGCCTGGAAGCCATGCCCTATGAGGATAGACTTAGAGAGCTGGGTATGTTTAGTCTGCAGAAGAGGAGGTTAAGAGGGGACATGATAGCCATGTTTAAATATTTGAAGGGATGCCACGTAGAGGAAGGAGGGGACTTGTTTTCTGCTGCTCCAGAGACCAGGACAAGGAGCAATGGATTCAAGCTGCAGGAAAGGAGATTCCACCTGAACCTCAGGAAGAACTTCCTGACAGTCAGGGCTGTCCGGCAGTGGAATCTGCTGCCTCGGAGTGTAGTGGAGTCTCCTTCCTTGGAGGTTTTTAAGCAGAGGCTTGATGGCCATCTGTCGGGATTGATTTGAGGTTGTTCCTGCATGGCAGGGGGTTGGACTGGATGGCCTGTGTGGTCTCTTCCAACTCTGAATTTCTATGATTCTATGATTCTATGATTTAGGTCTTGAACTAGGACACTGGGAGATCAGTATTTGAATCAGTATTTGCTCAGCCACGGAAACTCACTATGTGACCCTGGAAAAGTCATACCCTCTCAGCCTCAGAGGAAGGAAATGGCAAATCACTTCTGACCAAGTGGTGCCAAGAGAACCCATTGACAGGTTCACTTTAAGGGTTGCTATAAGTCATAAATGGCTTGGAAGTACCACCACCATCACCACAAGAGCAACAACAACCTGCATCTAAACTCTGTGTCTAAAATCAGCTGACCCATATCCATTTGGCAGGGCTTTAAATCAGAATTGCCAGCAGTGAGATCAGAACTTAAGCTAGCAGAAAATAAATTTTGCTTATTTGTACACTTGTTCAATGCATCTTTCAAATTAGATGGGTGTTGTACAATCCTATGCTACAAAAATAAAATAAAATAAAATAAAATAAAATAAAATAAAATAAAATAAATGTTGCACACGTAAATCTCAGACTCATGTACTCACACTTCTCTCCTGTGTGATAGGCACAACGTCAAAAGGACCTACTGACTTTTAAACTAACTTCAGTTTGTGATTTCATCTAAGTCAAACAAATCATGTTTAAATTATAGCTTGTCCCAAAGCCAACCCCAAATTATGCTTTCTGATCCCGAAGTAATTTAAACTAATCATACTTCCAAGTTTAGATGAAGCAACAAACAGTAGCTGTTTTAAAACTGATGCTTCCGATCTCCGTACTGTCATTCCAGAAAATGGAGGAGGGGGCATGCTCTTGAACAGCAACAATGTTAACACAAAGAATGATCTTTCTGCACCCACAAACACTTCAATTTGACTTCTGGAAGTCAAAGCATTATGTAAGAAATGTACTACTGAAAGAATCTAAAAAAACTGAAATGGAAAATACAAACTAAAAGATGCTTCAGATTTTAGAAGATATATGCTTTCCTGAAAAATTACTTTTCAGAAGTAGTATCAAATCCTTTCTGTTCACTGAATTCAGTGACAGATTTAAATTAGTCAATATTTGATATTACTAAAATACAAAGAAAAACTATCTATAAAACATGTCTACTGGTAGTTTCCTATGAACAAAGTTTTTTAAAAAATGAATTGTATACAAGCATTGTATCTAAGGATAAATAACTGAGCTGAGTTTTTCTGCATATTCTGCCGGATGATCTTTTCAAAACTCCTTTGAGACACTTAAATGTATAAAACCTATAGTAGACATTTCCTTATTTTGCATCTATAAAATTAACCAGTAAATCTTTTTTCTATCTTTTTACCTATCGATCACTAAGAAAATAACAACATAAGTACTCTACTGCCATCTATCAGACGTAGTTACTGTATGTTATTTCTTCGGTTCATATTGCTCTGCTTGAAATGACATTATCTTTACCATATATATTTCAATAGCTAATTTACATGTAGTAATAACTAATAATGCCTAGACATGCAGATTTTCAAGAAATTTTGAAATTACTGGGGGGGGGATTTCTCCCCTGGCTTTTTCTTTTCTTTTTTTCCGGAAAAGAACCCTGGAATTTTGGGAAAGACTGAATTATATGTAACCTGCTTTACAAATCAAACTTATTTTACTGCTTTAGCAACACTGAATGCTTCACTCACAGCTTAGTTAGCATATAAAATTGTTCCATTTGTTATATTTTGAAACGAAATGAATATAAAAGCTTTAATTTTATATAAACTAAATTCTGAGTATGTCTGATACTAAAAAAGAGCTACGAATGAACAAACAGCTCCAACTTATGCTATCTAAGCAAGTCTATCCAATTTCTCATCTGAGAACTAGAAGGAAAACAAAAACAGAAAACTGCAACTCGTAACAAAAACAACATAATGAATATTATTTGAGCAGAGACAGTCACAATTTTAAGGAATAAGCTAGCAGCCCAGTATCTGAATGTAAAGTTTAGCTCAGTGTTGTAAATAGTGAACTCTTCAACACTCTATAATCATCACAAGCAACAAAAACGCTCTCTCATGAAGATGGAGAGCCCATCAGGCGCAGAACTATACCTTGGTTTGGAATGCAGTTGACAGTAGGGATGGGCAAACAAGCAGGGGAGAGAGACCATTTTTCCATTTTCTGCCTGCTTGGTGGGTCACACCAGTGCATTTTGGTGTTCCCAACATGATGTGATGTCACTTTTGACTGTCATTTCAGCCAGTTTTCAGGAGAAGGAAATCATTGTGATATGGGTAAATTTGGCACATTCTATGGGCAAAACAATAACTTAACATTGGCCCATTTAAAAAAAATAGTTTGGGGGCTTTGGAAGACTTCGAGGGTTGCACTTGGCAGTTGCAAGGGTTAAACATGGCCAGCAGGCTGCACTTTGCCCATCTTTAATCTATAGTATGCACAGGAAATATCATCATTTTTTAAAAAAAATTTAATTAAATATTGCATTTATTAAAATTACACCAAATTATACCAGACACTCCTATCAGAAACAGATTAATAATAAAGCACTAACAAACTACAAACAAAAAACTAACTAGCTAACAGAATAATAACAAACCAGTAAATAATTATATAAATCACCATTCAGACACAAGCAAATATATGATAAACACACACACACACACTCCAAAACAAACATACTACCAAATACAGTGTTCCCTATTGTGGTGTGACCTTGTCATACATGTCATACATGAATCTGAGGTCGCATGATGCAGCAATGGACACAATGGGCTCACGTCTGCACTCCCATGGGTACATGCATGTTGCATCCATTGAAGATAATGGGATATGAGAATTCATTTTGTTTTGTTTTGTTTTATGCAGGGGTTCCTGGAATGAATCCCTGAATATATGGAGGGTGCACTGTAAATTACAAATCTAACAAAAAGTGACTTCTAACCATCTTTTCTGTGGTCATACACATATATCCTACAGTCCCACCTCACTCTTTATAAACTGGATATAACACCTCTTTCAATCTTTCACAAAAATTGCTCATGTTTTTTCTCTAATCAAAGTAGACAATGTATCCATGTTTGCTAACTCATTCACTTCCAACAGCCAGTCTTCCTTAGGAGGTATTGTTCTTCCATCCCTGGGTATACAATAGTCTTGCTTCTTTAATCATATACTGGAACACTCTCGCAAAGCTCTTATCAAACTGTTCATCAATAAATCCCAGAAGAAAGAATTCCAGTTTTAGTTGTAACTTAATGTTCAAAATTCTCTGCATTAACATATGTATTTGCATCCAGTATCTTTGGGCTTTCTCATAAGTCTACCACATATAGTAAAATGTCCCTTCTTCTTTCTCCCATTTCCAACAGGTATTTGTAGTTCCCTTGCACATTTTAGACAAGTTGCCAGGTGACATATACTAATGATACATGATTTTATAAAAAATTATCTTTAAGTTCCTAACACAATGTAAATTTTAAACCCTTTGACCACATCCTTTCCCATTGTTCCATTTGAATATCATATCCAATGTTCTGGGCCCATTTATCATACAATTTTTTACTTGTTCATCTTCCACATCAATTTTAACAAAAGCGTATACATTTTACCATTTATCATTTCATCATTAATGCATAAATGCAATCCAAACTCTTGTCTTACTTTGTTCAAAACCATACATTTTTATCAATCTTAAAGCTTTCAGACAATTGTAAATAGGAAAAGCACTGAACACTATAACTTTCCACTAATAAGTTCTCTTTTGTTTTCATTATATACTCTCCTTCGTGATTCACCAGACAGTCTTGATATCTTACATATTTATCATTTCCTGTTGATCCTTATAAAAAGATTCTTGTGCTGAGACTCATAAGGTTTTTTTTTCTGACATGGCCTGGGTTTATATTTATTCCATATCCTCAATGTGGCATGTCTCACATAATGATTATTAAGTTACTTTCTCAGACCATAAATATCCGTGCCAACCAAATCTCAGGTCATGACCTTCAAATTCCAACAGTCCTTTATTTCTCAGCATTATCCATTGTTTCAGCCACATCAAACAACAAGCAGCAAAATATTTTTTTCAAATTTGGTAAGGCCAAACCTCTTCATGCTTCACAGCTTGCAATAATTTTATTTTCACTATCGGGCTTTTCCTTTGACAAATAAACTTAGATATATCCTTTTGTTATTGTGTAAATAACAATTCTTTTGTTAACACATTCACATTCATTCACATATATTCATTCATTTTTATAACTGAAATTCTCCAAAACAAAATTGAAATTCTCCCCAACAAACACAGGCTTAAATTCTTGAATTTCTGCATAATCTTAATCTCATTCCACACTCTCATATAATTATTTCTGAAACAACATGCAATTCATGTTTGTCATTGCAATACCTAAATATTTAACTTCCTCTGAGTTTAATTCAGAACAACGCCATCCAGATTGTTTTAAATCTCTCAAATATGCACCTGTTTCTTTCCCCCATCAATCCCTTCACTGGCTACCAGTTCAGGCTAGGGCCTGTTTCAAACTTTTGGTTCTGGTATTCAAGCCTTACATTCTGACCTCTCACAGTACCTTGCAGCTTGGCTAGTATGGTATGCTCCATCCAGGAATTTAAGATCTACAGGCAAAAGATTGCTAGTTGTTCCACCAACATGTACAGCTCTAGCAAGGCGGCGAGCTTTTCAAGATCTGGCTCTGCATTTGTGGAATTGTCTTCCTTTGGACCTTCGGCTGGAAGAGGATCTCACCCTTGTCATAAAGGGCTGAAGACCTTCCTCTTTGATTCACCATCTTAAGCCACTAAGTTGTGTTTAAGGTACTGAGATGGGTAGTGACTGGTGGGAAGTTGGGGATTTTACAGTCCATGTATTGGTATAGTGTTATGTTGATTGTCTTTGTCCCTTGCTGTATATGTTCTTGTTCTGCCCTTTGGTGAAAAGGGTATTACAAATAAATGTTGTTGTCAGTGTTGTTGTTGTTGTTACCATTCCCAATCTTCAATTTTCAATCAACTTTCTTTGCTGTGTCATATTCATATTTTTAACTAACAGCACCCTCTTTTGATTATTGATCTTACATTCTGCCAGGTCTCCAAACATTTTCAATATTCTCATTAATCTGTTTGAAGATTCCAATGGATCTTCCAATGTAATCACCAAATAACTGGAGAAAGTTCTTAATTTAAAAGATTCTCTTTTTTTCATCCTAATGTCCCTAATTTTCTCATCCTGTCTTATATCTCTATTGAAGACTGCAAGTACTAGAATAAACAAAAGTGGTGATAATGGACATCCTTGTCTCATTCTTTTTTTTTTATTTCACATGTATTAGATAACCCTCCATTAACCATTATTAACGCTTTCTGCATAAAATATATTGATCTAACCTATTTGATAAAGCTGCTGCCAAAAGTAATTTCTTCCAAGACCTTAAATAAAAAAGTCCAACTCGAGTAATCAAAGGCCTTTTCTGCAACTAAAAACTCAATGCGGCCTGTTTCTCATTATGTCGTTCTAAGTATTCCCATATATTCAATACATTTCTGATATTGTCTCTCAGTTGCCTATTCAGTAAAAATCCACATTGGTTTTTGTGTATAAATTGAAGAATCAGTCTCAGTCTAAAATCTGAAATATATCTCAAATAAATATTAACAAAACAAATTGGGAAAGATGGCCCTAATAGTTGGAAAATTCTCTGCACTTTTATGAAGTCCCATCATGGTAAAAACACAGGATATAAACAGAATCAATAAATATATGAATAAATATGTAAATAGATGGTGCTACATATATAAATAACATGAGTAACTATATAAATGGAACATTTAATTCCATTTAAATGTTTCATTTAACTGATACATGTAAAATGTACCATGCATATAAAATGTGAAATGCATGTAAAATGAAGATAACGAGATAACAATTGTCTACCTTCTCTTGATCAGTAGAATTTTCTAGGAAGGGATATACAAGGAAAAAAAGAATTACTAGGTTCAGAGCAGAACGTGTGTATACTTCTGCCACTTTTTTGCAGGATCTGGCTAAATGCTATTTTATAAATCAGTTCTCTACTTTTTTGTCAACATGCACCAAGAAAAAAAAGTATATGTAAGTATATGTAAGAGCTAAAATTCTGAGAACACATCTGTACTGTCAAAAGATCTAGCTCAGATATACTTTGTGAATCAGACTTTTAGGAAGAAAGAGGACAGCATGCGGTATCTTTTGGGATAATATATATTATCCTGTTAATCCTGTGTAGGAGTTAACAGTAGAAAAGACAGAGAAGTTTTAATTATAGAGAAAGTAACTGTGATATTTTTAAAAATAGAAAGAGTCCAATTGTCCTATATATCTATGGTAACATGTTGAAGAGAATTTTAGAGTTTTAGACTGTGAGAGTGACCATTTGCCCTCTAGAGGCAGCATGAGAGAAACAGTCTCACATTGAGGCATGTTCTGGATTTTTCAAGGTAATGGTGGATTTAGTGAGAGGCTCACACTTTTTTTGCTCACCCAACTTGAATTAGCAGATGTCACCTTCTAAAAGAAGCTATTTTTGTTTCCACTGGAGCCCAGAGAACTTTTTTTCATAACTGCATCATACTCTAAAGTGTGCAGAGGAGAGTGACTGGTACTCTGTAGCATAATCTTAAACATTGTTCCTTGGAATTAGCAAGACCATGCTATTAAAATTGTCTTCTGCAATTTGATGTGCATGAAAAAAAATAAGAATACATAAGAAAGAACTTTATGCTTATGAAATATAATCCTAGTGTACAGATAAGCATGTAATCCTGGGGTATTTCAAAGTTTCAAACTCCAATGCTTTTACAAATCTTAAGAAGCCCTGGTGGCGCAGTGGTTAAATGCTAGTACTGCAACCACAAGGTTGTGAGTTCGATCCTGCTGGGCTCCAAGGTTGACTCAGCCTTCCATCCTTCCGCAGGTCAGTAAAATGAGTACCCAGCTTGTTGGGGGCAATTAGCTAAAATACATTGTAAACCGCTTAGATAACACTCAGTTGATAAGCGGTATAGAAATAAATGCTATTGCTATACAAATCTTAAGAAGTAAAAAACTAAACTAAACTCAAATTGCATTCTCCCAGTAAAAGTGAAGTGAAATAATGTCTAAGATGCAACTCTTGAAAATTAAGCTGCATAAACTATCTCATTTTTAAAGCAAGCATCATTTATTTACTTATCTGGCTTGATAACTAGTTTGTCTGGTCTGTTGATGGGAGGTGATAATAAGGATTCCTAAATACAGTAATGAATTGTGAGGCCCTCTAGATATTGCTGGAAGGCAGCTCCCAGCATTCCACTGGCTACACTGTCTAGGAATGCTGGGTGTTGCCCTCCAACATCTGGAAGTCTGCATGATTGTCACCCCTTTTATAAGGACAGTGAACATTATGAGAAAATAGATGGTTTCTGTACCCTTCTAAAATATGTATTCTAGTCTTGTACGGGTCCAAACTATAATTTATGGCAGTGATTTGCAAGATGAGGTTTTTACTAAGTATCAAAAGTAAAATGTGCAGGCTTTATACTGTGTCAAGGAACTGCATCAGCATATTTTTCAAGGGAATTAGGTCTTAAAAGCTTGAATACAAATCACAGGAGACATGCTAGCTTATGCAATTTTAACTTAAGCAAACTAAGAGCGAACCTCTCTGTCACAGTAAAAAAAAAACCCATTCATTCTGCCAGCTGTGAATATGAATATAATCAACTTTCAAAGGTATGTGCCACTTGTTCCTTTGAAGATGACATGTACAGTATTTTATTAGCAATACAGTCAGTTAGTCTTTATTTGTATGTAACCATAAGTCATTACAAAGAATCACCCTCACTCACCTAAAAAATATGGTAACAGCTCACAGAGAGGAAGTATACAAACAGCCCAAAAGAATATATTTATTTGCACTGTTTCCAAAAGAGAGAAAGAACCAGTGTGCACCCTACTTCATCACCTACCCAACATGCATGGCACACATTGAAGCCTACCAAATGTTCCATCTACAAGTACATATTCATAGAATCCAAAACATCACAATCACTACCCTAGAAAAAAAATCATGCATTTACCATGCATTTGGAGCCTAAATACTTTAAAAAAATAATAAAAATAAAATAGGATGCCCATATGTGTGTGTCAGGACTGTGTTTTCCAACACAAGCCTGCTTGAGCTTTAAGATCTGCAGGGCAGGCACTTTTTTGGGGGACTTCTCTTTGTCATAGCGCCTTCACAGGCATGGCTGGTGGGTACATGGGAGAAGGCGTCTCTGTGGCTGCTACCATACTTTGCACTCCTTCCCCAGAGAGTTAAGATGGCTCCCTCTTTATTTTCCTTTCAGCAAGCTTTTGGAAACTGATTTTGACAAAAATTACTTCCATGGTGCTGCACTATTTTTACTCTTCATTTTAAAGCTGTGGTTCTCAAACAGTGAAGTGTGACCCAGGAGTGGACATGATAGTTGCTCAAGGTGGGGGGGCATGCAAGAAAAGTCAGCCTGCAAGTACAGCCAATTTGTTTGAGAAAAAATTGAGAACCTCTGCAACGCAGACAATTGCACAACACATATTATAGGAACATGGAATATGACAAGCACAAATCAGGGGAAGCTAGAGATAATAAAACATGAAATGGAATGTATAAATATTGCAATATTGGGGTGAGAGAGCTAAAATGGACAGGAATGGGACATTTTGAGTCAGATAATTCCTGAGATTTATTCAGGAAATCAAACACTAAGAAGAAATGTTGTGGCATTAATAGTGAGGAGAGATGTAGCAAGAACAGTCAAAGGATAAAATGCAAAGTCTTACCAAATAATATCAGCAAGACTTCAGGGAAAATTCATCAACATAATCATAACCAAAATTTATGTTCCAATTACAGAGGTAGAAGAATAAGAAGCCGAAATTGAACTCAATGCTGGAGTCCAGGAGGAAACTGATTATACAGTCAGCCCTCCATATTTGTGGTTTTCACTTTTGTGGATTTGATTATTCACAGATTATTTGCTGTCTGCTCTGCTGCTGCCCTAGGCCATTTTTAATAGGGACTGCAAGCCTTGTGAGACTGAGAAACTGCGAATGAGGATAGCAAGTCCCTATTAAATATGGTGTGGGGCAGCAGTGGAAGTGGCAGTAACCCCCACCAGCCACTCACTTCTGCCTTAAGAAGGAACCCTGGTGACTCAAAGGAATCCACTGTGGGTTGAATATGGTGATCATACTTTTTGTGTGTGTTAAGTATGGTCTGGGAAGGCCTAAGAGTTATTCACAATTTATCCATTTTCATGGGGGTCCTGTGCCTCTAAACCTAGTGAATGTGGAGGGATGACTGTACATCAAAATGAGACTTCTTGTTAATCATCAGTGATTGGAATGCAAATGCAGGAAACAGAGGAGAATCAAAGATTGTAGGAAAATTTGGCCAAGGATAAAGCAGTTATTGAACTTTGCAACATCAACAGTTTGTTTATAGCACACATTCTTCAAGCTATAAACAAACTGAAAAAGACCAGGACCAGATTGTCACACAGACCATGAACTATTAATATCTAAATTTAGAGTAAAGTTAAGAAAGAACACTAAACCAACCATCATGCCAAGATACAACCTGAACAACATTCCCAGAGAATTTAAAGATGATGTAAAAAACAGATTTGCACTATTAAGCTCAGTAGTAGCTCAGTGGTGGAGCTTGGGGTGTATGGAGGGATGGGTGGGAAGGGGGCAGGGCTACGGCGTGAGGGGCATGGTCAATGTGCACGAGGTGTGTGGCTGTGGTGCACAAGGTTATGGCCAGGGCATGCGGGGGTGTGGCCAGGGCACGTGGGGGTGTGACTATGGGCCGGGATGCCCCAGAAACATTGCCTCCCGGGGTGAATCGCCATCCCCACCCCCACGTCCCTATGCTACTGTAGTAGCTAGAAGAATTCTGCACTGAAGCTGGGACACTGTCAGGGAGGAATGCAAAAAGACACTATCTGCAGCCAAAAACAAAAAGGATCTCCAGTGGATGACAGATGAAACTCTTCAAGCAGTTAAGGACAGATGAGAAGCAAAAAATAAGAAGTCACAGAAATAGTGTCACAACCCTGAATGCAACTGTTCAATGACTTGTGTGCAGGGACAAGGATAATAATCAATGCAGAGAAATAGAATATGACAACAAAATACAAAGCACAAGAGGCTTCTTCCCCAAAATTTGAGAAAGCAAAGAGAAATTTAAACTAAGAGTGAGGATGCTCTATGACCAGTAGGGTAATACATTACATGACCAATACAAATAAAAGATATATAAAAGAACTGAAGCCATCACAGATTCATTCAAAGAAGAACCATTTGAAGATGAACCTACAATTTTAGAAAGTGGAAACTGTACTCAGGCCACTTGGGAGAAATAAATCACCAGGAACAGATGCCATACCAACAGAGTTACTTCAAGCTACAGAGGAAGGATCTACTTTAGTTTGAACAAAACTCTGTCAACAAATAGGGAAAAGAAAACAATGGCTCACAGATTGGAAATGTTCAACATACACTCCAGTCCCCAAGGAAAGGGATACCAGGAATTGTGGTAACCACAGAAGGACAGGTTGCTTACCTGTAACTGTGTTTCTTCGAGTGGTCTTCTGTGAAGTCACACAAATGGGTTTACGCGCCTGCTCAAAACAGCATTCAGAACCTTCTCAAAGCCTAGGAGTAGGCATCTTGGCAGTTGACCCCTCCCGCATCCCCCTGGGGAATATAAGGCCCCTCCCCGTATAACAGTCAGTTCCTTCGCCGCTGGAGTAGCAGCATGGGAACCAACCATCCAGCAAGACATAATGTGGGGAGGACGGGTGGGGTTGTGTGACTTCACAGAAGACTACTCGAAAAAACACAGTTACAGGTAAGCAACCTGTCCTTCTTCTTCGTGGTCTCTGTGAATCACACAAATGGGAGGAGGGAATGTCATGCTTAAAATTCTTTTTACTATCATCATAGATATCAACAATTACATTTTCAATTATTTTTGTCCATATATATACACGTTTCAATAAATTGTAGTAGTATCTTAATCATGACAATAAATTAAATTTATTAATGCCAAACATTTATTTCTCCATTTGTTTTCACTTTTTTGTTTTGTTTTGGGGGTTTTTTTTGTATCCTTTTTTACATCACAGAAGAAAATAAAACTGCTCTCCCAATTGCTGAATCATTTCTTGCTCTGTTATCTACCCTGTAATGAGAAATAAATGTCATTGGTTGTGACCATTTATCAGCTTTGCATATGTCATGTAGTTGTACACCATGAAAGAAAACAACTGATGTCACCATAGAGTTTGTGAAACAGGCCCTTACAGAATCTGGAAGGTATTTTTTATTTTTTTACTTCTACTGCTACTATTATTTATTATTATTTAGCAAGTTCATAAGCCAGCTTAATAACAGATACAACCCATTTAGAGATCCCCCCCCCTTTTTTTGTGACAAACCAGAATCCCACTGCTTTGGAACACAATAAAAAACAAACAACTTTTTGTTTTACTAATGGTAGCGTTATGTTCTACATAAAAACAGTAATGCATGTCTAGCATCAAGGCAATGCAATCTTTTCTCCAAATCAGTTACAGGGTTTTCCATGTACGCAATGTCCTGGTTCAATGAAATTATGACTCCACCTTAGGTCGAAGAGTAATATCTGGCCTTAAAACAACTTCCCTTTATGCAAATGCAAGTATGGTGCATCTATTCTAAACGCACATAATTCACTGGCTCTCTTAGCGAAGGTTTTTGCCACTAGAAAAATAAAGTTTCTAATGAGAACAATCGGATATCACAGTTTGTCAGTGGTTTTAAGGGCTTATGTGTAAGTTGTAACGGTACTACATTCAAAAACCCACCCTGTTACTGGTAGTCATACTGAGAGGTGTAAATGTTTATAATCCGGAAGAAAACTCTTAACTGTACGGTCCGTAAAACTAGAATGTTTTCCTTGTTGCTGAAGATACCAAAAAAATGCTGATAAGTAACACTTCACTTACGAAAAAGATAGACCTTCTGAAGAAAACAATGTATGCACGGTACTGCATAATTGGAAATCAATCCCATTGTCCTTTAAGTAGGAACAAGACTTCTCCATTTGTAGGCATACGATTTAGATGTGGGAGGTTTGTGAACAGCCAAAAGCATTTGGTTTTGGTTTTGGTTTGTTTTTGGTTTTTGTTCTGTTTTTTTACAATTTCTTGAAAGTTGACTGCTAAATGTAAGGTATCGATGGGACACGGTCCCGTTCTGGATGCTTAGGAGATCGGGCCTCAATAGCAGTCTCCAATGTAGACATCTCGAGCATTGCATCAGAGGTGCGAACAGGTTGGGCCTCCATGAAAGTATCCGATGCTGACATCTCGAGAGTTGCATTCGACATGTAACCCATAGATGCCTCAGATACCATGGTTTTTGCCCTGTCCTGACGTATCTTCAATATGACCTTCACTGTGATTTGAAACAGAGGGAATGCAGAAATGCTTCCTCCAAACTGTGGTCATCTGTTTTCTATCAGGAAAAGTACAGCTTGTTGTCTTTTGTTTTCAAATAGATCCAACACAGTACTTTCCATTGGAGGAACATGTTACTTATTCCAATCTCATTCAACCTCCATCTGTAGCAAGACAAAGGTGTTCTGTTGATTGACCTGCCAAAAGGTTTTCTGTCCCTGATAGATGAACTGCGGAGTGGACAATCTTCTTCAAGAAGCAGAAATGAATTGTCAACATCAGTAACACATGCAACCAAGTCCTTCCTTATTTATTTATATGGTATATCACTATTGTGAATATGGAGGATGAGCCCTAAGTGCACATTACTCACTTGTCCGTCTGGCTCAGGTTATTGCTAGCAAAAAGACTGTTTTCCATGACAGCAAGTTAATGGCACACTTTGCCACAGGTTCAAATGGCCAGCGAGTGAATCGCATTATCAACAAGTTCAAGTCCCAAACTGGTACAGGAGGTTGGACAGGAAGGCGCAAATGCTTATAACCTTGTAAAAGTGTCTTAATCATAGGGTCCAAAAATAAGGATGGTCTTACTTCTTGTTGTAAATGACAGGAAACTGCTGCCACGTAACACATTATTGATGGGAATGATAGTCCGTCAGATACCAACAAGATGAGGAACAAGAAGATATCCATGGTACCACAGGTCTGTTGGTCAATATCATGTCTCATAGATAAGCACAAAATTTTTTCCCATTTATATACATACGATCTCAACCTCGAAGGATTGTGGGCAGCCAAAAGAATGCTCCATATTGGATGTGTGAATTCCTTTACTTCAACAGGGGAAAATACCGACCAGGCCTCGAACTTGTGACCAAAAGCTCCGTGGCATCGGGCCTTAATCACTCAGCCATCCTGGCAGTTCCATACCATCAATCATAGAGACTGAATGTAAGGATGGAAGATGGTATCGAAGTGGATACTCAGTAGGTCTGGTCTGTACGGAAGCACTGTATGCCAACCTTAGGACATTTGCAGAAGTAGTGCAAACCAATTATTTTATTTTATTTTTCAGATGATGCGCTGATGAGCCAGTCATCTATACACGGAAACAGTATCACACCTTTCCATTGTAAGCAAGCTGCACCACTGACAGCACTTGGTGAATACCCCTAGTACTGTACTTATATCAAAGAGGAGGAATCTGAATCAATAAGCTTGTTATCCTATTATGAAAGCTAACATCTTCTGTTGTTGAGGAGTTGTCTTTGTTGTCATGTAGGCAACAGCTCAGCATTCTCCTTGTTCCAATTTATCATCAGTAGTACCACTGAACAGGCCAGCTGAATCAAAAGATAAGTAGAGTGTACGTAACAAGCATAGGTATCAAGCGTAGGTACCAGGTCTAGGTATCAAGCCTAGGCACCAGTCTAGGTACTGAGCCTAGGTATCAAACCTAGG
>CAOLHI010001504.1:0-15000 GCA_948474755.1 Ctenosaura bakeri
GTGTTCTTTCCCATCTTAAACCAACTCACAGTGTTGTTATGAAAATAAAATGAGAAAAATAATAGCCTGGACTCATTGGAAGGAGAAGGGATACACACATGTACAAAAATAAACCGCAATAAATTTCAGGCAGGATAAGAACTAAGCATCTTATTCTTATATTCTTATCCTTCTGGAATTCACACACAGTTCATAATCTTAAAGGTGTTAGTATATATTATCATACAGTATCACACATGATCATAGACGTACCTTGTTCCTGTTATATATGCACTACAAACACTTGCTCTCATAGTATACAAAAGAATGCTTGCACAAATTAGCTGTCTAGTGAACCATGATATTCCCAGAAACTGGAGTAATGCTGGCATAAGTGGATTGTGGGAAGAGACACAGTATGGACTCCTAGGTGGTTCAAGGCTTTTAATATTAACTTTACAATACTGTTCATGTTTCCTAACATGGTACATGGTGCATTATAAGAAGGGTTTCCTATCCTTTCCAGGCTTTGACCACAACACTGACTCTTCCATGACTTGGATAGTAAGGTCCATAATCCTAAAACACCATCTCTTTTCCAGGTTGGAGTTTGTAATGGCATGGGCTCCCTTGCTTACAACTTATGACTAGAGGTAGATTTTTAATTCACTTCAGGCACAGTGATCATTTGGGAGCGACATTTGATTCACAGTCCTTGATCTAAGCTAGCGTCTAAGCCAGGTACCAGAAGCATGCTGCCCTCTAGATATTGCTGACTGTAACCCTCAACCAAAGCCAGCATGACCAATGCAACATCTGGAGGGCTACACGTTCCTCTTTCCTCATCTAAATCTTCACTTATGCATATGTCTGTGGTTAATCTAATAGAACAGCCTTCAGACATATATACCTTTGAGTGCTGCAAGAGTATAGTGTAGACCTTTCATTTTGATATTGAACCAAAGTGCCTAATGGTAAACTGTTAATTATTTTTTTTAATTCTTCACCAATAATTTTTAATACGTCAAACATAACATTATTTTCTCCGCTATGAGATGAAACATACTTCCTGCAGCCTTTGTTTCTGATTGCAGTGGAAATAATGCAATGTTCTTCCAAATGTTTTTTAGTAATATTTGTCATATTCTCACTAATGACATTGTTAAAGAAGAAAGCATGAGTGGAAGTAATAGCATGAAACTGGACAAATTACCTGTTGCTTTTAATGTGTGCAAGGAATATACTGAACAAACGTAAAGCTGACTAAGGCCTTTTCCACATTTTATTTTTAAAACGGGGCAGCGTGTCCTCCAGCGAGGACGTTTGCACTTGGGGGTGAACTGGGTCCGGACTACTTAATGTATGTCCGGACTTCAGCCTGCTCTGGAACACCCAGAACTGGTGGTTCGCCGTACTATTGAAAGACCGATTAAAACAAGACTTTCAATAGCCCAGCGCGCCCCAGTCCGTCGCTGTGCTAAGTGTTGATCTGCAGGCTCACGCCAGCGCAAGGCTGCAGATCTTCCGGGGGCGGGCTTCCGGCTGGCAAGCTCCTCCACCAACCGGAAGTCTTCATTTTCTTCGCCGGAGAGTGTGTAGCACGGGCACGTGCTGCTCTGGATCAGCGTGGATCGTCAGGGAGGAGCGTGCCAGTCCTGTGAGTAACGGACTGCTGCATTTCCCCCCCAAAGTGCGAAAAAGCCCTATGTGTGTTACATATTTTCATAGTATATGGTAAGAAGAAGCAAGTGCTAAATGGGGACTCCAGCTTGAAAAAATGAAGGGAATTATGGAATACTAGCTTTTTAACTCTTATTTTTTGGCACATGGAATAGTTCAATTATACCACCCTTGCAGTCTACAGTTCGCCTAATATCTGGAGATGAACAGCAACTGCCACCAGGTAGGCTCCTATGCAGTGTTGCAAATTCATTTTCCCAGTCTCTCCTAGTTTAAAGGGTTTTGATATCTCTTCAAGACTACAAGACAGAGAAGCCAAATTACTCATAAAGCCAGATCAGTATCCCCTCTATTAGTACTTAGATTAAAACAAAGTAGTAGTGAGTCAATGAATGTATACTTTAAGAGATATGCTAGCACTGGTTGCTATCATGCCAGCTTTTCTGTTTTCTTTTTCTCTCTTAAGACCTTAAGAACATGCACAACAGGCCATGGCAATTGTTTTGAACCTATCTCAACTATTGCTTGGTTTACTAGAACCAGAAGAATGGAAAATAGTGTCAGGGAACTGATCCTTGTGTTCATTTTCTTGCTGAGGAAACAGAAACAAACACAAGAACCCTAAGCTGCAACTGGCTGCAGCATACAAGAGACAGGGGCAGAGGTCAGGATTATATTGTGGGTGATCATATCTTTAATAATTGTTTGCGAAGCCGAGACAAGCAAATAAACTCAACTACAAGACTCAAATCTATATGTTATCAAGAACTAGTTAAGCATGTTCATTATGGACATTTCCCACTATAGATGCTTACAATCTGTTTTTCCAACATTGCTATACTGCACTGTTATTGGAGATCAGCATAGCATTGCTATACTGGCATTGTATTTGGAGATCAGCATAGGCAGTAAGGATGTGCATGTGCCCCTGAAAGATGACAACATGTGCAATAAAGATTGTGATAACTGTGTCAGGTTGCTAGATAGTAGCCATACTCCAGTTGGAAAAAAAATGGAATCAGAGATCATACATCCATACACTGCAAGAACTGCCAAAATAGTGTCATTTGATGAAGAAGTACATTTCACATCACAGGATGATTACTTTGCCCTCTTCATTCTTATTTCTGGATCTGAGAGGCACAAAGTACTAATGGTCCCTGGTTCTCAGATGATGCGTCTTTGAGGATTCCAGCTCAGACATCTGTAGCTCTGAGACTAGCTCTGGCCCTGGGTCTAGTTCTAGTCACTTCATATACTGGGACACTGGTCTTTCTGACTGGGGCGGCACCTCCTCTGTATCATGCCACAGCTCAAGGCTGTGGTCAAGAGAGAGGCTACTGTTGGTTAACAATTCCTAAAATGTAATCACCTGTTTGAGCTGAAATTTGCTTAGCATATTTCAGGGTTTTGTTTTGTTTTTTGTTTTTGTTTGTTTTTTACTTCTGCTTAAAAATAACCACAGTTCCTTGCTCTGTCCAAATCTGGATAGACTGTGGATAATGTTGTGTTTTATTGAAGCAAGCCAACCTCAAACCATGGATTGTTTCAATAAATGACAGATTCAAGTGGCCATATACCCTCATTCAGACATAACAATAAACTTTGTGAATTGAAAGTCCAAGTAAGTGCCAGAAGAGAGAAAAGGGACGAGCGCACAAGCCTGAGACACATGCACATAATGTTAAACGATGGTTTAGCAGTGCATGCAAACCAGGCCAGTCTCTGAGCTGCTTTACACATACATGCATGTTACTTCATTGCAAATAGCTTAATAGTTAAAACTGATTTCACTGAAAAGCACTGTGCTTAAGGTGATGTGAAGTGATCTGTGGCTTATGGTAAGTAATGCCACATTCAAACATGCTTGATGCTGCATTCATCAAGTGATGAATACACATATATCAATCAGCCACCTTTTACCAAACTGATCCTGTGGCACAAGGTACCTTGTTAGCTCCTGCTCTCTGCATATGGCATGCTACAATCAGGACAATGTGGGTTAAATGAGTTTGTATGTGTTTAAAACTAGACAAAAATGTTACATAGTATATGTGTGACACATCTCTGGATGATTTTGCCCTAATTTGAAATACCACGTGTTTATTTTACTTTTTTTTTTTTAAAAAAAAAACACCATATTTTGGGGAGGAAATTGCCCAGATGAGAAAAAATATATGGGTCTATTTTGAATTCACAAAAGTGGTTGTAAGCCTCTACCTATCTAGTGACATCTGTGCTATTCAGAACAGAGATTAGCAATGCAATTCTGTACAAGTTTATTCAAAAGACACACTGAACTCAATGGGGCATATCCCTTAGAAAAAGGCAGAGAACTGCACCCAAATTTATACTATCACCACAGCCGTGAAAAAAACTAATTTTTCTGTGCATGGTTAGATAAATTTTGGCATATTTTTATGGTTACCAGTGTTACATTTTGAACATCGTGTTTCTCTTTTTATTTTGGATCTGGGAAATATAAAGCAAAGTTTACTGTGTCAAGAAGAAACTGTTGTTAATAGAACGATAGCGTCAAAGGTTAACTGCATTTCCCTTTGCTGCTTTAAAATTAATTTATCAATTGCTATGATAAAGCAGGAGATATCTTTACAAGTCCCACTTTTATCTATTCATTCACATTTTTTTACTTCTTGGCAAATGTATTTTTTTTTAAATTGTTATTGTTGTTAAACTAGCTATGAATTAAGAGCTGCATATTCAGCATGGACCACTAAACCTAGCATTATGAGTCTTCAGATTCATATTTTGGTTCTATCAAAATAAAATACATAGTGGGACAATAAGCTGGAAGTTTATTTTTCTTTTTCAAGATGTCCTGTTCAGTGTGTTTCTTTCACGTATTCACGAAAGCATGTACTTGCTTTAGTGTAATACAAACTGCTGGTTTGTCCCTGAATCTGCTGTCAAGAGACATATTAAATGTGGAATTACTAAAGTAACAAAATGATTCAGGTGCAAAAGTTTCACACTTGCTTAGTACAATTTTTCATAACTTCACTTTTGTTTTGTCAGACCTTCTGAGATAATAATATAAACCATCTACGGAAAGATTTGTAGATTATAATGCTGTTTCACTTTGTTTGTTTGTTTGTTTGTTTGACAGTTTGTTACTGTCACAGCTAGTGGAACAACACAGTAAGCAACACACAGTAACCCACCCCCAAATATGAGGTGATATTACACACACACACACACACGTATTACATAAAGACATATTATTGCAAACACTGCAAGTCTGCAGTAAAATATGTCGTTATGTAACTATTATGCTGTGCCAAGATATACCACAGCAGAAAGAGCAAAACAATGAGGATATTTTGTTTGATTTTTATGCTATGCCGATACTTTGCATATAGGAGTGCCATAGGGCAAGGGAATTTCCCCCCCACATGTATCTCAGGTTCTCATATGAGGAACACAACACCTTATTATGCATGTTTAGATCTGCTTTTCTGATTTTATTGATATGTTACAGACAGAAAAATGTTTTCTACAGTATTGTGAATAGTGCTTTCTCAACCAAGATAAAAATAAAATTGGTACTAGAAAATATTTACAAAAATTACTGTTAAGACATTTTTGTTTCAACACTGCACTTTCATTTTTTCCATATCAAAATCAGTTTGACTCTTTCCTCCTTCTGGCTAGTCAACAAATGTCTAAATGTTCTTGTTCAGGTTCAAATCAAGATGCACATTTCATCCTACATGGTGGCTGACTCCAGTAAATGAAACTATGTGGATGCCTTCTCACAAGTATTGTCTCTTGTGTGAAGAATCACCCAGGAAAAGCCCTAAAAAAGGTATTTCTCCCTGGGGTGGTTGGAACTGGTCCCAACTACATGACTCTTCTTTTACTCAAGTGATTCATGGTGCAAAGATGTAATAAAAATTGGATTCCCAAAGAAAGGACAACCTGTATTTGCAGCCTGTGGTCCAAGTGAGAGGAAAACGCATACTGCAGTGGCAGGATGAGTTTGCCCCAACTCAAACCACAAGCCACTGGTGGCAATCTGAAATCTTAGAAGTTTAATTTTTGCGAGATCTGGTACAATGAGATAACATTTGAGGAAGGAAGGAAGGAAGGAAGGAAGGAAGGAAGGAAGGAAGGAAGGAGGTAGGGTCCATGCATATTAAGTCAGTCAAGGATATTCACAGAGAGAAGGTTCACATAGTTATCAAATTATAATTGCAATTATCTCTCTCATTTCCTGAGCACAGTGGTAGATATTTGTTAAGAATAATGAGAATACTGGCTACAAAGACTTCCTAAACTAGTTTGTGGTTGTAAACTACAGCAAGAGTTAGGGCACTGGTAAATTTCCAAAGAGTCTTGCAAAGAAGAATGAGACCAGGACAAGGAGCAATGGATTCAAGCTGCAGGAAAGGAGATTCCACCTGAACCTCAGGAAGAACTTCCTGACAGTCAGGGTTGTCCGGCAGTGGAATATGCTGCCTCGGAGTGTAGTGGAGGCTCCTTCCTTGGAGATTTTTAAGCAGACGCTTGATGGCCATCTGTCGGGAGTGCTTTGAGGGTGTTCCTGCATGGCAGGGGGTTGGACTGGATGGCCCCTGTGGTCTCTTCCAACTCTACATTTCTATGATTCTATGAGAGGAAGGAGATGTTTCAGGCTTATCATGCATGATGTAGTAAGAAAGGAGGTGACTTGACATATTTTCAAAAAGTGACATGAAAGGAGCTAAAAGAGGAGTGGAAATGTCAGAACATAAAAACAGGTGATGGTGGGAAAGGTCAGTTTTACTGTCTGGTATCTAAGTTCCTAGAAAGATACTTTACAAGAAAATCAGATTCAGAAAATCTAGGGCTCATCAGATCCTTGTCACTGGGATCCTAGACCCTTAAAACTGACCTGCTTTAATGCCCAGATTTGATATCCTAGATGAGTCTTCTCCAACCCGATGCCCTAAAGATGCTTGGACTTACAACCCCCATGAACTAGTTAGGAATGGCCAGTTGTCCAGCATAGTGTGGACTTTAGTCCCAAAAATCTGTGGGTTACTGATTTTGAGACGTCTGATCTAAAATATATATAAAATCATTCTTCAGGGCATAAAGCCAGTCAGCTTGTAAGGTCTGACAGCCAACATAGGCTTCTTAGGACCAGCATTGGAGAATGGGATTATTCTTATAATTATTCTTACAGCTGAAAGCAACCACTCTTTTCAGGTAACATATAAAAAAAGAGCAACCACTCTTCTCAGGTAACGTATACTTTACTAATTACTTTAATACCTGCAGCTTCCTAATTTTTGTTTACAATATTCAGTTTTCAAACTGAAATCTTACAGAGATGTTCAAGCACTAACTGATGTTCATTTAGAGTTATTCAGATGTTCATTTAAAAATGTGTTTCATATGTTAAAATGTTTCATTTCAACAAATAAAATGACCCCTGTTAAAAAGGACTATTTAAATAATTATCAGATAAATCACCAACACTGAGGTTTGTTAGAGCTCTGCATATAGTTTAGAAAAAAATTTTTTTTCTAGAACACAACTCTTGGAAAAAAAAACTAATCAGCATGACCTTATTTCAACAGGAAATATTTCCAAAACTGGCTGTGCACAAGGCATTGCAAAATGGAATGTTGTGATTATCAACAATTGCTAATGTTTAATAGCTTGATCCAAGAGATTTAAGGAGATTTGTTGGACCAGTGGAGAAACAACTTCAGTGGATCCAGGAACCAATTTTCTGCCCCTGGAATCCCTGTAAGAAGCCCTGGACTGCCAATATTGCCCCTGAGAAGAAAAAATTAAAAACAAAACCAGAAGTGGCTGGAGGTCTACTTTTGGTGTCATGAAATCAGCTTTTAATATAGATTTAACACTTCAGGGGCCCCGTGACCTAATTGAAAGATGTAAAGCTTATAGGAAACATTATAGGAAAGACAATTCCTTTTTTTCCCTCCAAATAAACCAAATTCTGGTGAATTGGAGGATTCAAAACAGCCTTGGGTCTATATATGGCCCCAAGGTCACATTTACCCACACCAAGAATATAGCATATTGTTGTTGTGTGCCTTCAAGTAGTTTCTGATTTATGGTGATCCCAAGGTGAACCTATCATCAGTTTTTGGGGGGCTAAACATGCATAGCACACCCAAGGTCACCCAGTGGGTTTCCATAGCAAGGTGGGGAATCAAACCCTGGTCTCCAAGGTCATAGTCCAAAGCTCAAACCACTAAACCAGGCTGGCATACACCCACTCTGATTTACAAATGTTCTCAGGCAGTGATTGTATCTATCTCTGTCAGCAAAGACCCTATAGCCAGAAGTGCATTAACATTTTTCATAAAACTTGGTATATCCCAAGTATTTTAGGCTTTTTGCTTGATTCTCAGTTCTTAAATAGAAGGAAAAAAAAATGTTGCTAGTATCAGAAATAATGATATAGTCAACAGACTAGTTAGAAAAAAAGAAGTGTGACTTGTGAAATGTTTCATTAGATTAAGTCCACTTAAAAATATACAAGTAGTATGATATAGAATAAGCTGAATAAGTTTATGATTGTAATGATATTAGAGAGAAATAATAATGTAAGTTTGCTTTGGTTGAAATTTTTTTGTTTCACATTATGTGTATCACATGGTGTTTTATTTTTTTGTTTTTGCTTTTTTTCTTTTCTGTATAATCAATAAAAATTATTTAAAAAAAAGAGATTAAGTCCACTTGAGCATCTTCATTCTTCTAAGAAGAGTGAGGGCAAGACTTATTTTAACATAAATTTCATGGATTCCAGTGCACAAAAGCTTATATGAAAATCAATGGGATAGTCCTATAGTACTGCAAGACTATTCCTTCTTTTTATACTGAAATAGACACTTGGGGAATAAAGCAACACTTAGTGCAGTTTGCAGATTTCCATCACTGAATATTTTGAATATCCTTAAGGGATAGTGGCTGGAATCCTGTCGGTTAGTCCCAGCTACAGTAGATCCATTAACTCAATGGGATTTACTTCTGTGCTGACTCACTATTCAGCAATTCTCTCAGTGGATCTGCTCGAGTTGGGACTAACCAACAGAATTGCAGACACTATCTTTAGTGGGCATAGATTATAGTGAGCTCCTCGATCCTTCTTTTTAGCTCTCCTCATGGTTTTTATTTATTTTATATTCTTTATATGTCTAAAATTTGTTCAGTGCTCAAAATCCTTTGGGTTCTACAAGGATATTGTAATATATCTGATAATGATATTCTGATAAGGAGCCTAAAATGTTGTTATTCTGATCAAAGACTTTATTCTTCCCTGGTACTGGAAAAGTGAATGGCTGCTGCAACATAAATCAATACCAGTTGTGCTGCATTCCAAGTGTGTGTGGTGCTAAGTGCTTCAAATATGTTTTGGGATACCATTCTAGTTGAGTTTCAAGTTCAGCTTAAGCAGGCTTTGGCCTTGCATTTCAAAAATATACTGCACTATTTTTTAAGATGAAAAGCAATCTCTTTAATAAGAATCTCTGCAGTTATTTTTGCTCCCTCTATAAATTTCACACTTTGTATCACTGACTGCAAGCATCTATGTAAATTCTATGAGCTATTTTATAGTTATTTATCTTGATTTCTTTTTTTATGGGCAGTTTAACTGGAATAAACTCCAGTAAAATCACATACACTAGTTATGTATTTAAGAATGAGCAACAGGAACACTGAACAACAGCTTCAAACATTTTGTAAGATTTCTTTTAAAATTTCAAACAATCAATCATGTAAGAAACACAGCATATCTTGAAATGCTGCTGATTAAAATGTGTCTATCAAAAATGCATGCAGAAAATATATAAAGAAGTACAAGCAACACATCTGATCTGTGGGAAACATTCAGGATTGTGTGTTTAGTTTAAAAATTAATGCATGAAACCTTAAGGGGGAATCCTGAGAAGACAACTACTATTTCTTCAAATGCTTAAAACCTAACCAGCAAAGTATAAAATGGTAGGCTATGTTTTGTGCTTCTGCATTTAGTATCAAGGTCTTTCACCTGCAATGCAAATCCAATTTTTAGAAACACTAACTACCTTGTTTTTTAAATATGCTTTTTTTCTTTTATTATTTGTGAGTGATAATTTTGTATTTTTGAAGTTCTGAAATATAATGTACTAGTGTTTTCTCTGAAAAAGCCTGCAATTACACAAAACACACGCACAAAAAAATGATACAGAGATCCAGCTCACCTTGAAGTCCATTTCCATTTGCACTGGTGCAAGATGGTGGAGGAGAAGCTTGGGGCCTGACAACAGGAGCAAAGGCGCTCTTTTGTTTCACTGCAGAGATGACATTGGCAGGTGAGAATGAGAAAATGCCGTGTGTACTGCTACAGTTTGAAGGGAGGGTGACCGAAGAGGCTGCCATGGTAGGGCTTGACGGCACTACTGCAATAAAGCAAAAATAATCAGGACTTATATTGTGGATTTTTATGGCAAACATGGAGAAAAAAAGAGATTGATCGGGCCTTGCCTCTTATAATAGTGAAAAAAATTATATATGGAAAAAATAAAATGCTTTGGCTTGCCACGCTCTGGATAACAGGCAAACTCTTTTGTGTTGGACTTTTGTTGCAAAGTGTGCAGTCCAATATGGTTCTTTATTTTTCTTTTTAAACCAAGATTATTGTTTGGCATATTCCAATATATTTGCCATGTTAATTTTTTTAAGTGTCCAGCCTCCAGAGTCACCCCTCCTTTTATCCAGTAGCTCAAAACAAAGTAAATAATTTTGTAACAAACAGGAATATATGTAATGACAACATGTAGCAGAAACCAACACTTACTGCCATAAGGGGAGTTAGCTGAGGAACCATTGAGAAATCCAGGAGAACCAGGTACACCAAGATTGGGCATTCCAGCATTGCCATATCCATTCATGCTATTGCTGACTGTGTTGTAATTGGATTGCTGAGGAGTACTGCTGGGAACATATCCTCGCGGGGAAACACTGCTTGTGTTGCGACTGTAACCTACTGTGTTAGAGGGGAAAACCCATGCCAAGAAAATGATTATTATTTAAAAGGGTGAAGGGGTTCTTCAACTGCATCATGCATTACACATTTTTAATTGATTGCATGGTCTAAATTGTCTGCTACAGTCCTATCGTCTCTTTGTAGTTCAAGATAACTGTATCATGCCAGCCCTATTTAGTGTGAGTACTCTATATTGCCTCCAAACTTGGCATAGATAACCAACAAAGCTCCTTGTTATTGAATTGTGTCAGTTTCCTTCACATTCGTCTTAAGTAGCAATTATTCAAAGACTTGCACTGATATTCTATATTGCCTACTTCGTCACTTATCTGTAACTCAGTACTGTCTCCTGGCCAAAACCCCCAGCCCACCTTAACAACCAGCAGATGGAATGGGCAAAAAAACCGACAATAAAGGTACAAGAAGAATGACATTTCCAACACACTCCTGCCAGCAAGTGAGGTTGTGACAGGGAATTAGAACAAGGGCCCTGCTTCTGTTTGTTACAGTCTTACTCACTGGTGGGCCAAATAACAACATCCTCCTCCTTTCATCCTGATTGGGAGCTGAACATCTCCTTCACTCATTCTTGCTGCTAGCTGCTAAGGTGGCCTGGGGGAGTTACACAGGTCATTTCCACACTACACTGTTATAGTGCTATTATACCAGTTTCAACATCCTATTTTGGGGGTTTGTAGTTTACTGAGAACTCTCAAGGCCCTTCCCAAAACTGTAAACCCCAGGATTCCATAGAAGTTGAAAGTGGAATAATAGCACTATAACAGTGTAGTGTGGAAATGGTCCTACAGTAAGATTGTGTAATCTTACTGAATATAGAGCAATCACAGATCAATAACTCTGGATTATTAATCCATAACTGCAATACTGAATGCCAGCCTTGATTTCTGATGTGTACCAATAATACACATTCACCCTTCCCAGGGCTTAAAATGCCAGAGCTAGCAGATAGTGCATAGAGGGAGGGGAGAGAGGGGGTTAAGCATTACTTAACCCCCAAAAACGTATTTTCACACTAAAGACAAACAAGTCCTACAATTGAGTAATTACGCTTCAGTGAGGCCCAACCCTACTCCAGTTTAGAAATGGTTTTAAGGTGTCAAAGACATGTGCAAATTTAACACCACAATATACTGTAGAAGAACAATAACTTAGACAACACCTAGAAAAGAAGGCAAACAAGTTACAGTGTAGGCCCTTGAATGTTTATAGGAAAGCAGGTCTCATTGTGTTTATTAGGATTTAATGCTATTCAGTGTGTTTAAGGTCTCATAATCATTTCAAATTTGTCTTATTAATCTGAACAAAATTGAGAAACAACCAGCCATCCATTGATAACAAATAGCTGTGTTCACATTTAAATCTATACTGTGCTTTGTACATAGCCATGCTCATGTGCTCATATCCTCCACTGCAGCCACAAAGAAAACAACTGGAAACTGTTTTAGATTAAATATATTTTAACACAGGTGGAGGCCATGTGACCCTTCAGATGTTGAGAGAATGCAATCTGCATTAAACTCAGCCAACATGAGCAAAGTTGAGGGATAAGTTAGTTGCACTACAGGACCATCTGAAGGGGCATATATTTCCCAGTCCTGATTCAGTCACAAGTAAAACCTAAATGCGATTAATCTGCCTATTAACGTTTGACATTGGCTTAACTATAATTAAGGTTACTTTTTTCTTTACAGCAGGAAGATGCAAAACAAAAACTTCAAAACTCCTCCTTGAGTTTGCTCTGGAGAGGGAGACCACAAGCCTGGAAAAACAGTGACCTTGTTCTTCTAAAGCTAAACTATGGTGTATCATCCCATCCAAACCAGCACAATGTGTTTATTCTAATATGATCTGTATTAAATTTTTCAGTAGACTAAGGTTATTTACTTTCCAATTTGATATCTACATTTTTACAATGCTTATTTGTTACTAGGTTTGTTGTGTTTATTAGTTCTTTACAATGAAGAGACTGTAAGAATAGTAAACAATAATTTCAGGAACCACGTTTATTAGAGAACATGCTCAGCATACCAAAGTATAACTCAGGATTCTTAGAGAATACATTAGAGATGTCATTTTTCACTAGTTTTCTTCTCAAACAAAACAAGTAATTTCAACAACTTCCTCTTACTAAGACAAAATCTTTAAAAACCACTATTTTTGAGCCTATTTGCAATTCTGTGAAAAATTTGTACACAGTTGTTTTCCACAAAAAAACATCATTTTCTGCAAAGAAAAATGCTATTCCTGCACAGAAAATGCTGGTTTTATGTAAAATGACCAAATTTGATTTCTGTGCAGAATAAGTCCCCAACTGCAGTATTTTTTTTAAACAGGAAACTGCTTTTTCTGTTCAATAATATTTCTCTGTGTTGACATATTATGTCAAAATATTATTTTCTGTGCAGAAAAATGTTTTCTGCACAAAATAGCTATATGTGAATTTTGCACAGGATTAGATCCAAATTGTGAGAATTCTTGTCAGTCCAGAATTCTTCTTGTCGGGATTTTTCAGCATATGAAAAAAAGTTTTTTTCCAACAATCTCTTGAATATTTTTTAAAAATATTTTTCCATCTCTAGAATACAATGATAAACCTTAAGACAGATCAACATTGTAGATACATAATTCTTAAAATTTCACATACCTTGATCATTAGCTTGTGATGTTTCTGAAACGTTAACTGCTAGCTGACTGCTAAATGAGTTTACTCCCATCATGCCAGTATGAGCTGGAGTGTTGGCAAGTGTTGGAATCTGATTGTGATTACGTGGCACACTGTATAACGCTTCTGCAATATCAGCTGCTCTTTTCAGGATTATTTCCTAGAAAATGGTAAAAGAATTTTTAGTAAAAGGCGAAAGATTTATACGATCTGAAGAGAAACCAGAGTATAAAAGAATTAACATCCATTATGTAATAAAATTTCCTTTTGTCACCACATATCCAAGCTTGGAATTGCGTAATAATAACCTAAGATTACAGTAGGCATAGATGCTTACTATCTTTGTAAAAGTTACATCTTCTTTCATTCTGGAAAGTGTATAAATATTCTGTCCAGCGCTTTTGTTCATGTGGGAGTTGTAAACAAATATTCTCTAACTGATGGTGAAACAAAATTCTTCTCCAATAATTTATAAAACATAATGCATATTTATTTATAAAATTTACTTAGGAGTTCCCATTATTCACTATTGGACCAAGTTCAAAGTTGCTTTTCTCGTAATGATTGTTTACGCTTCTGGTATATATACCTAATTGCAACATTTGAAAGGAAAATTGGCTTTGAGAAGAAAATGGTAAATGAATCTTAATTTCCCTTAAGAGTTTGTTTTGTTTGTTTTGCATCACACTACACTCAAAGTGGCTGATAGGACTATGCTCTACACTGAAAGAACATGCCAAAAATTTGGCCCATTTTCAAAAAGTATATATGTCTTTGGTACCCTTGCATGTGTTTCAGAAAATATGTATATAAGCAAAGAAAATTAATAA
The DNA here is from genome assembly GCA_948474755.1 of Ctenosaura bakeri. Taxonomy (NCBI): domain Eukaryota; kingdom Metazoa; phylum Chordata; class Lepidosauria; order Squamata; family Iguanidae; genus Ctenosaura; species Ctenosaura bakeri. The sequence goes on from CAOLHI010001504.1 coordinate 14,180, forward strand.
AAGCTACCTGGTTGTTGTGGGGCATGCCGTACAGGGCTTCAACAAGGTCAGCTGCTCTTTTAAGTAATACTTCCTAAAGAGGAAGAAGAACAGTAAACTTTTAATCTATATTAAAATTATTAGAAGAAACGCAATGGAAAACATTCACAATACTGCAGGTATATTGTAGCATCTGTCCTTAAAAATACCCCAGCAAAGTATAAAAGCCTAATGTTATTGTTATATTTAGTTAGAAGTATTACAAAGATAGGAAAGTATTTTGTTTTGGATGAAAACAGAATCTGTGATTTCAAGTCAAAGTTAGATAGAAGCCTAAAAATAATAATGCATTTTATATCCAGCTGTTCAATTATGACTGACTAGAAAAGGTGTTTGCTGCTGTAGCATAGCTCTAGTGCTGAATTAGTGAAATCAGTGCTTGAGGTTTAATGATGTAGTCTTATGGGTATTAAACAAACAAACACATGGTAGAGATATGAAAGGCACAGGCATCACATTTGGCTGTTAATTCCTAGCACTTTAGTGGTGAAGAACAATAAGTAATTTTCCATATCTTAATTAAACTGGCAGAGTCCTTAAAGACAACATCTCACCCCTAATTCATGCCCCAAATTTGCAAGTGAGTTCAATGCTTATTCCTCTTTATTTTGAACAATAAAGTGAATTAACTTGGGTTAATCTAGTTCTTTCATAATGACATTAAGAAATTTTTCAATTAACCTCTTTGACTGCATGTTGTAAAGGACTTCATAAATGACTTCACATTCAGAGAGTGTTGAGTACTTGTGCCTGGGGGCATGGATGCACTGAATTTTGTCTTA
>CAOLHI010001504.1:27500-52500 GCA_948474755.1 Ctenosaura bakeri
AGGCAGGACCAATGTCCCTAGAATGCTAAAGACAACCTATATTCTGAAGTTCTATATTTTCCTACTAAGAAACTAGACCTATTTTAGTCATAATCTTGCACAGAGTTAAGCATACTTAAGCCCTCTGAAACCCAGGCTTGAGTGATCCAATCTTGAACTGGATAGCAATATTTTGCCTCCTTATTGGTTGCTTGAAAACAAAGACACTTGAAAATTATATTCCTCATCCAAGCATCCAGACGACTTCCCCACCTCAGGATAATAATAACTCCTTCTGGTCAGAAAATAGGTCAGAAATTATCTTTATTCCACTGGGAAGGAAGCTTCTCAGTATCTACAAACTGAATCTGTTTTTCAGGCAAGTAGAAGAGCTTGTAGAGCTCTGGCAAGTTCTCTCAATTTTTGCATTTTTCCTGTTAATTGTTGCTAAATTTCCACTTCCAATATACTCCCAACCCACACCCTTTTCCTAATAATTTTCTTACTTATCCTGAGACTTGAAGATAGAGAGATGATATAGTGAATATTTGTGGCTCTTCTTTCAGACGTAGACAACATAGTAAGTGTTCTGTTTGCCAGTAAACCCATCTGATCCACATCCACCATCCCACTCATGGCTGAGAACTGGATACCTGGCACAGAGCCACGTCTGCTCCTTTTCTCCTTCCAGGGGAGGTCATGACTACTCTAACAGAACCATGCTGGGAGAGAAACAAAACTGGCTGCCCATTCATTCCTCCAGGCTGTGAAAATTTAGGCAAGACACAGCTCCATCTGGCAGTAAATTTAAGTTCTTTCTGAATCACCCTCATGCACTTGCAGTATAGATGGGGATGTCTGATACAGAGTCACAAGCCTTGCTTACTTTCCTCTCAGCAGGTGAGAAAACAGCAGCTGCCCATCTAAACACATACACACAAAAACTTTTCTTCATACATCACCTTAGCTATCACCATTACTATCACCGTCATCACCATTTAATTCATTAATATTTATTAACAACCTGATGTTCTATAAATATCTACAATTAGGTTGGGAAGATCAATATAGGCACAATGATCAAATACACATACTCAGTGGCCATTATTTTTCTCTTTCCTAATAGGATGGATGAAATAACTACAGATCAAGAAAAAGGAACTGCAAATGATTTTCCAAGTATCTCAAAAGGTTCCTCACATTTTATTCTTAGAGCTTATCTAGGCAAAGTACAAAGCCAGAATTTCTAGTGGGTGCAGCTTAGAAATGTTTGCTTTGAGATATAAGTGGCACAGACCCATATGAAACTGACAAGCTGAAGGAAAGGCTCTGCGTGAACTATCATTGCTCATGCCAAAAATTGGAAAAGTTAGTTTTTGTCTTATAACTCCCAGGAACCTCGTGTCAGAATGGTATTTCAGGAGGTGTAGGTCAAAAAAATAATTTTCCAAAATTTGATTCAGGGAACACATTGAAACTGATCACATAAGGAAAAAAACCAAATACTTGTCAAAATACTAGAGCCAATTCAGAGGTGAGTCCAGCTGGAAGGACAGGGTGACACTGTTATTATTATTATTTTAATCCACAAACTCTGTCCTAGCTTTCCCCCCACTACCCCAGAGAATCCATGGGCTAGTCCTGGAACTGTGAAATGGAAGAAAAACAAACAGTGGGGCCTCCCTTCTCTGCAAATCCACAAAGGAGCAGTTGACAGGGAATTTCCTTTGGATAGATGTCATCTCTTGATGCCTCAAAGAGACCAACTTAGAGAAAAAGGGATTAAATCATGGAAGAGGAAGAATCCAAAATGGAGTTAAATCAGCAAACAACTTTCCTTTTCAAGAAACTCTCAAGAAGATACTGCAATTTGGAGCTGAAAAATGACTCTGAAAGTGCACTTTTGCTGTCTAAATCTGTTGGCAGTCACACTGAAATGGTCAAAACTTGCCTCAAATAGACTAGAATTGACAAGGGCATCACTTCCAGCTCTAGGAAATGGCAACTGTATGGCCTGCACAGGGACAACGACAGCCAAAAATGGTCAACATGCCTTCAACATGTGTCTACCCTGCTATACATTGTGAAGTAGTTTTCATATTCTCTTAATAACCACCACTTAAGTAGATGTGCTCTGTTAACTTTGTCAATGCCATTCTTGCACATGGTGAGAGCTTTACTTAACTATTTGAGTAACAAAACGCAGATGTAGCCCTAAGCTTGAGTTCTGTGGCTTAGCCACAGTAAGAGACTGCACAATTAATTATATGCTCATAAGAAAAGCAAGAGCCAGCATGTTATAGTGGTTTGAGCGCTGGACTATGACTCTGGAAACCAGGGCTAAATTCATCTGCTAGGCCATGGAAACCCACTGAGTGACCTTCGGCACGTTTTCCTTAACAAATGCATTTTTGAACAGTTTTGAACAGACATACGACAATTGGAAGAGGGCAAATGACAGAGCACTGCAACACTTCAATCTGTATACTGCTTTGTGATGCTCATATTTATGTATTAACTACATTTATATCCTGTCTTTTCACTGAAGAGCTCAGAGGTTTGTGTACATGGTTCCCTACTTCCCCAATTTAGCTCATAACTATCAACTGATGTAGACCTGGCTGATACAGAGTGATCTATCCAGTTTTATGGCTCACTGGAGATTGGAACCTGGATCTCCTAAGCCCATAGCTGTACTCTAAGCATTATACCATATTGCCCCGTAAATGTAAACAAATCAATTTATCCCTCATCCTAAGAACATTAGCCTTGTAGTGATGTGCCAGAACATATAACTACATTGTTAGAATGCTGTGATGTCTTTCTGCGATGTCAGCCCTTTTGCACAAGATTTCCCTTTTCATAGACCACACTCTTCAGAATACTATTGGATGTGGTGCTAGTGACGGAAAAGAATAAAGAGGCCTCAGCAACTGACAGGAAAACAGAGTATCAAATAATCATAGTCCTTTAGTATTTCTAAATGTAAGCTAACCAGATTCAAGTACAGGTAGAATACTGACAAAGGAGATTTTCTGCATCAACCTGCCCAGGTCAGAAATGTGTTCCAGGAAATTAAGAAGCAGCAAGTATGACATGACTCCAGACTTCCACTCAAGTCAGGTAAGGGGATGCCTTAAGCACTTTGTGAGCAGATGGCAAATGTCCACAACAGATGCTTAGATGCTGGAAAGAGTGGCCAAGGGGCACACCCTGGAGCTAGTCAACAAGGCCAGGTTTATCATCTTTCCAAGTTCAAAGAATCTAGCCAGACATCAAATACTTCTGCCAGCTATATACCTTGTAGACATCAGAGAGATGGAAGAGCTGAAAAAAGAGGCAGCAAAGCCTCACACCCATGCAGGACTACATGGAAAACTTTACTGTAGGATATGAAAAAGTTTCAACACAAAGCTTCTTGTTTCATCTTCTTCACCTATCAGTGAGTCTGTCTTAAATTTCCAGTGGAGCTTATGACAGCAGCGTGTGCTGGCTTCCATATCATTGGGATAAAGAATCTGGTCCAAACTTTGAAGGAGCTTTCAAAGTATTGAAACCTACCAAAGGTTTAGCGTAACTCCTTAAAGCCCAGAGTAGATTCACCATTTCATTCACACATAAATTACCATCCACTTCTGGCTTAGGACCTTGTCCTTTTTTTCACAGAATTCCAAAAAGTCACATTTTGATTCTAAGAATGCTGAAAAAGTGCCTTTAAGCATCCACATTTCTTGTATCCAAACTGTGGGATGGAACAATAATCTTTGGATGGTCCCCAGTAGTCTTGTCTCCATAATCCCTAATCCTCCATAATCCTATGTGAAGTTTGTCTACACATATCCATCTAACCCAGTTAGATGGATTCTTCAGATTTGTAAAAGATCCTTCAGATTTGTACAAGATATAAGGCACTTCTGACATCCCCTTAGTACTGAAGGTCATTAAGGTCATACTGGCACTGGCATATCAATTAAGCATTTGTTGCAATATCCTTCTCTTAAGGGTATTCTGATAAGGTGACTGAGCAGGAAGACAAAGATATTTGTAGTTCCTTCAAGTGTTTTTTAAGTTGCGCAGGGTGACTTTTAAGCTGCCTAGTCTCCCTTACCTATAGGATTGCCACTTTGGTTTCTTCTCTGCTTTGGCAGCAACAAAATCCAGACTAGAAGAAATTGATGAAGAAAGTTCTGTCCAAAGTGAGATCTTTTAAGGTCATGATGAATGTACCCTGAGGATATTTTCCAGGGACATGTCCTAAGGAACCTCATAGCAGATCATGACTGATATTAGTCTTCTACTCTAGGGAGACCACTTTCCATAACTCAAACCTGGTCTAGGGAAGGAAATGACCCAAAGTCCTATCTCAGACCTTGTCTCAGACACGGAGACAAAGTCCAGGTCTGGACTGCTCTTTTTACATCCGGAAATGCAATTTCTGTCAATTGGAATGGGGTAGGAGGTACCGTTTACCAACATGACAGTACACTGCATTTTCCAACAGATAATACTCTACATGAATGGCTTCAAACTCTTTTTAAAAAAGCTAGAATGTCTAAGGCTGATGCAACATATAATACAGAAGAATGTTTGCCACCAAGTTCCTCGATTAGCATTCTTAAATAATAAAAGTTTGCATACATGTGTTTATTGTAGTCATCTAATATATAAAAGTCAAAGTTTTTGAGTCTGTGAGTTTGTCTGTGTCAGGCAGGCGAAGACCTAATATGATTGGCTGTGTCAAGCGAGAGGACTTCATATGATTGGCTGCCTGTGAAGATTCTATGGAATCCTGGGGTTTGCAGTTTAGGGAGGGGCCTTTAGAATTCTCAGCCAGAGAGCTCTTAGGCTTGGCTGGTTGCTATGGAGATGATGCCTAGCAGCAAGAAGGAGGACGACAGTGTATTCCTCAGAAACCGAACCTCTGTATGTTAACAACTCTGAGTACAGATTGGATTGGGGAATATGAGAAAAAAGTTAGAGGTACTGGACAACACAATTTGGGGAATTAGAGACACAGGATATCAAATCTGTGTATTTCAACCACATCTAATTTCTAAAGTAAAGTACAGTAATTCCTTAGGTTTTTCTAACAAGCGTTACCTATGGGAAAAGAAAATCCTGGGCAATGCTGGGTAAATACGCTAGTATTTTATATTTTAAGAGTACCAAAACTAAAAATGCTCACAAGCTAGTATGTTGCAGTGGTTTGAATTTTGGACTATGACTCTGAGAGACCAGGATTTGAATGCCAGCTAGCTACAAAACTCCACTGGGTGAACTTGTGCAAGTCACACTCTCTCATTCTCAGAGGAAGACAATGGCAAACCCCCTGAGAACAAATCTTGCCAAGAAGACCCTATAATATAACCATACAACAACAACAAACTAAAATTTTAGGCCTGAATCCTACTGGTATGTACAGTTAGCAACACAGTTAAAATGTTTTCTGTTACCTTTATTTATTTATTTTTAAAAACCCACTCTATAACCACAATCAAATCTTTGTGACCTCCCCAATGGAGGTATTCTGAATGGTTTGGAACCTGGAAGACTGGGATGTCACTTCCTGCTGCTTGATTTACCACTATGCCAGAAGTAATGATATTGCACTGTAGAATCAGAGACTGGAGTATAAAAAACTGTTCTTTTGCTTGAAATCCCAGACTGTGAAAATAATCAGGAAAACTTTTCATCAGCTCTGTCTAATTCCAAGAGCTACAAACACTCTTAAGCAATTCAGAGTTATCATACTTTCATTACTTTGAGACTGCTCTTGATTCCTCTTCAGGTGCTTATACAGAATTCAGCAATCCTCCTACTGGGGTGAGATTTCATAAGAATACTTAATTGTTTGCATTAGATTCATATTGCTTTCTGAGAACAATTTAAGGTACAGGGTTTTAATATATGCCATTTTCAGTGGTTAGCCTCTGGTAAACTGAGAAAACTTTGTGAAACAATCCAGAAAAGAAGGAAAAATATTTTTTGCTCCTCTGCAACTATAGTACACCCTTTCTTGCATGAAGTTCTTTGGAAAGTTGCTAAAATTTTGAAAGTTTCTAAAAATTTGCCTGGCTTTTATAGGAAAAAAAAGAAAGAAATACACTTCTTTTTCTCTACAAAGAGTGATAGCACTAAAACACTGGAAACATGTATGTGCATTTCAATTAACATGAGTTTGTAATAAATATGATTTTTTTCAACCTCCTTCCAACAAACACACACATACCCAAACACATACAACTGGGATCACCACCATGCCATCCTGAATACAGCCAGTTTTGTATGATTTTTTGAAATTCAGCAAGATAAGTCCTGGTCATATTTGAATGGGAGACAAGGGTGGGAGACACTTATGGGATGTCAATGAGAAGTAGGAAACAACCCAGTCTGAAATATTGGATAGCTGCTGGTAGTCAGAACTGACAATATTGGGCTAGAAGGATCAATGATCTGAATGAATGCAAGGCAACTTTCTAAGATCCCCGTCTTCTCATTGAGAGCCAGTGTGGTGCAATGGTTTTAACATTAGACTCCAACTCTAGAGACCAGGGTTCGAATCCTTGTTTAGCTTGGGAAACCCACCATGTGCCTTGGGTAAATTACACTTGCTCAGCCTCAATAGAAGGCACAGGCAAACGCTCTCTGAAAAACCCTCTGTACGGATTTGCCTTAGGGTCACCATGAGTCAGCAATGACTCATATATAACAACAGTGTTCTCATTGTTAAATTTCTTTCTGTTTGTTTTGTGTCTTTGAGAATTCCTCTGAAGTCGCCGATTTTAAGTCCTTGAAAGTGGGAATTCAAAATCTGAAGAAAAATATTTATTTATTTAATTCATTTATATTCTGCCAATTATAGAATTCAAGAGAGCCAACATCATGTTTAAAACAATACAAATTATAAACTATTAGCATATATACCCGGTGTTGCCCAGGATTTTATTTTCTCATAGTTGTTTGAGATCCTGTGTCTCTAATTTCTCAAACTGTCTTGCCCAGCACCTGTAACTCTTCCCCATATTCCCCAATCTAATCTGTTTTCAGAGTTATTAACATACAGAGATTCGGTTTCTGAAGGAATACACTGCCCTCCTCCTCCTTGCTGCTAGGCCTCATCTCCATAGCAACTGGCCTGAGGCCCAAGAGCTCTCTCGCTGAGAGTTCTAAAGGCTCCTCCCCAAACTGCAAATCCAAGGATTCCATAGAATTTTCTTAGGCAGCCAGTCATATCAGGTCTTCGTCTGACAAACAGACAAACTTTGACTTTTATATATTAGATACAAAGTAATTAATAAAAGTATAAATATAAGACTTATTTAAAATCCAATGTATAAACATTAAAAGCATTAGAATTCATTAAAAGACTTAAACAAACCTTCAGAACAAGACTGAGCAGCATTAATATCCCATCCCAGTCAGTTTCTACAAGACTGAAAGCATAACTGACATGTTGATGGAAAGAGAGCAAGATTAGGGCCGTTCTGGCCTTCCTAAGGAGTGAGTCCCTAAGTCTGGGAGCAGTCATTTGTTCCACCAAAGGAGCCTGAGAAGTTGGTGGGACAGATAGAAGGGCCTCTCCACACAATCTTAAAGCTCTAATGGGCCCACAAAGAGAGATTCTGGCCCTTTTCGCACCTTACCTCGTCGTGGCAGTGGGGAGCGGCACTCGCGCGAGCAGCCACTCACGCAAGCTGCTCACGACAGCCCTTTTTGCCTCCCGCACCGCCTTCTTCTAGCACGACCGTCGCACGAGCGCCCCACCCCTTTCTTCCGCAGCGCAGTCTGGGAGTTGTAGGCTGCGTGGGGGGAAGGAAGTGCAACCGGGCCGCCTTGCCAACACACCACACAGAGGTAAGTGTGCAAGGGCGCTGCGAGCATTGCACGAGCGCGGGGCATTTTCGGCTTAAAGCTGAAAATCAAAACATGTGCGTGTGCCCCGCTTTAGCCTCGTGAGCGTCACACGAGGGGGAGTGCGTCATACGGAGAAATGCTCCCACTCACACGACGCTCAAGGGGCGCTCGCGCAAAAAAAAAAAAAGCATGCAAAAAGGGTCACAGTCTTTCGAATAGCCTGGACCTAAGCCCTATAGGGCTTATAGAATCAAAACCAGCACTTTGAATTGTGTCTATAAACAGACCAGCTGCCAGTTGAACTGTTGCAGCAAAGGAGTTGTTCCCTGTAACCAGCCCCAGTCTGATTGCAACTCTTTGGGCCAACTGATGTTTCTGAGCAATTTTTAAACATAACCCCATGAAGAGCACAGTATAGTAATCTAAATGGGCTCTAAATAAGCATGTACAAGGATTCACTTCTCATAACACATAAAAAGATCAATATAGGTTCCATTAGCCAGCACAACCTGGCATTTTAATTATGAAAAGAGTAAGCTAAGTTTCAACAGATAGATGAGAAGCTTTACTATCTGAAAATTTCATCTCAATCCTTCATGCCATAACAAATTTTATTCATGCCTATGTGAACAGTATTTATTTCTGAGAACAGTTTCCTTGTTTAAACTGAACTAACTATAATTTTACTCTGATCTGGATGTCTATGTATGTCAATCTACCTAGCATCTACCTATATCATATGTTGTGACCATCACAGTGTGCTCAGAAGGTGAAATCAGATCACTGAGATGCTAAGCCCAGTGGAGAACACATATCATAAATGTATCCAAACACGATGGGAATATACCAGTATATGGAATGTTTACATTAACATAGTTGGATATATAAATTGAGGCTTATAATGCAATCCTATACATGTTTAACTCAGAAAAAAGTCTCATAAAGTTTAATAAGACTTACTAGAAATGTATTCCAAATTGGCATATACTCAACATATACATTGCTTTGCACAGATTGTCTTTTGGTGTAAGTATTCTCTAAAGAGTTACAGTAGCTGTGTCACGAAAATATGCCCACATAACACCTGTACACATGCATGATCTCTCATTCAGTTATGGAAAAAAGTACGGAAGTTCATTCTGCAAACATAATCCTCCATATAGGTAGAGTGCTTATGTTTTAGCATTTCATTGTACAATCTTGCTGCATTCCTAAAATTTTTAAGAATGCTAATTAAGCATGTTAATCAACAAAGACATTTACAAAAGTTCCCGTAGCATATAACTTGTTGGACTGTAGAAGCAATGAGATACTTCAAAAAGCCATAGAATTCTGAATACCCAGTACAAACCATTATACAGGGATGACACTCTGCTAATGATGCTAAAGTAATTATGCTCACTGAGAATGTCTAAGATAGAAAAAAGGAAAAATATTATCTAACACCATAAACATTCATATCATGAAATGAAACTGCCACTGTTTAATATGTATGTTAATGTAATAGAGCATGGCATTTTGAGAATACATTTCACTGATGTGGCAGAATATTTACTAACATAATCTGTCATTTTACTAATATGATAAAGTATTTTGCTAATATGATACAGAAACATGAATATTATTTCAAAGTAAACAATATATTCCATTTTAAGTGTTAAATACTCCAAGGTGCCTCACTAATTGAGATATATATTTAATATTGCAAACCACTGTTGTGCTTGTCTGTCTTCATATTTGTGGCCTTATTTGGTGCTTACTCTTCCCAAGGGTACTATAGCTTAATAGACATTCCCACTACATTTTAAGGGTTGAATTGCAGCTGGTCTTGTGTAGATATACCTTGGAAACAGAGTATGTGCCTCCTTGTGATACTTCTTAACAGATGCAAATAGCAACTGTAGTCCCTGAAATATTTAGAATCTCATTCTATCCCACCCTACCCAAAACAGTACAATGATCATGAGTACACCTCAAATTACAGTTATAAGGCCCATCTGAGCAAAAGGAATAAAAGCATAGTAGAAGACTTCGACAAATATATTTCCTTTCGTATCAAGGAGTAAGCAGGTGATAAATGCATAGTTCTTTTGGCTAATTCTAGGGGCACAGTTCTCATGGCACCTAGAGCAGCGCACACAGTGTTCTTGTAGCATATTGAACCTATGCATACATCAGACATGTTTTCTGTAGTCAGGAAAGCTAAATCCAGACCCTCCTTCCACTTAAATAAGCTAGAACATTGTGAATGGTGTGTATCTGTCTGTAGATAAACACAGACACCACTGCTCTATGCAACTAGATTATAACCATGTTTTCTAACATGGAATAGCTTTAACTCTTACCAGGAAGAAGTACAATTTGCTTACCAGTAACAGTGGTTCTTCAAGTGGTCATCTTAGAACTCACAACATGGTTTGTTCTGCTTCTGCACTGAACTGATTCAGGGACTTTTTGAGCTGAGCAATGTCTTTTGGAGGGAGTTCCAGCTACTGCATGTGACTAGCTGGGACTCCTTTCCTTTCCTTCACCCTTGCTACAACATTCCAAGACCAAGAGGGAAAAAAGATAACACTTGTGATCCCAAGAAAGGAGAGGTAAATGCAAAGTATTACTTTACAGGTAACCACTTAAAGACCCAGCTAACAGGTAAGCAGTCTGTTCTTCTCTCTGGTCTCTATGGTTTATAAACATGAGTGAATTGCAATTTAAACCTCCCAAAGGAAGAAAATAGGTTCACAGTGCTCCAGAAGAGAGGCTAGATGAGTAAAAAAATGGCATCTTGTTGTGCATGAATGTCAAATTTGTAATGTCTCAAGAAAGTGGACAATTTGACATATGCAGCTGCCCTGCAAATACTCTGGAGCTGTACAATATGTTGAAACTGTGGATGCTGTTACTGCTCTGGTGGTACAGACACACATCTCAATAGGTAAAAAGTTTCAACGCCACTTCATATGCCAGTCAAATGGTACCTGTCACCCATTTAGCCAAACATTCATTTGAAATAGAAACACCATAACATCTGCCCAAGTAGCAGATGAACAGCATTGTTCATCTGCAAAAATGTTTACTTCAGTCAGGATAATATCATCTTAACATCCAGTGGTGTACCAGTGGTGTTGTAAGGTACAGAGCTGATGCTCTGTTTTACCAAATCTTTTATAGAAGCATAAATGAATAAGAATTTATTGTCACCACTGGTTCAAAGAGCTTCCCAATAAGACCAGGGAGAACCAGTGAAATGCTCCTTGAGACTCCAAGCAGAGCAGATGGTGGGTGTTAGTTTCAAATTCCTTTTATGAATAGCTTGATGCTGGGTTGAATAAATAAGAGGGGCTCCCTTTTGGGACAGAATGCTCTGAGACAACTGGCAAACACACTTAAGCAGAGGACAGGGAAATGCCTTGCAACCCAAGGGAACCCTAGTACAGCACATATTTGAGATGTAGCAGTATTCACCTCACAAGCTGCCAAAATTTTTTGGAAACTCCTCCATTTAGCAGCATAGGATTTCTTCATGGCTGATTCACAAGCAGCTTCTATAATTTCCTATGAAAAGTATTCTAGGAATGAATTCTCCATGCTGTGAGTTTCCAAAGATCCAGAGAGAGGGCAGCTGGGCATACTGGTGATGAGACATAGGAGGAGATGAGGAAAACTTAAGCCAACAGTGAGTGACTAATAAGCAGTTTATCTTGTATCTTGGCCAAGACTTTCATGTTGAGAAGCAATGCTGGATAGGCATACAGGAGCTGACTCAACCATATGTAAAGGAATGTGTCTTTCATTCTCTACCAACTGCTGTGTGAGCAGAATCAGAGATATTGTGAGTTCTGTCTGGATGCAAAGAGATCCACTTGTACTATTCCCTGTCCAGGAAACAACTGTCAGACCACAGCTATTGCATTTGTGTGACATTGATGGCACCCTGCTTAGAGGTCCAGCAGTTGTGTTGTCCATTTTGGGGAAGTGAATAGCTAATGGCAGGATCCTTTGAGCAACGCACAAATCCCCCAACTGAAGGGTTTATTACAGCTCGTGACCAGGAGCCTCCTTCTTACTGAAATAAAAGACCATAATATTATTTTCTGTGGATATTGAAAGGTTATTCATGGGGGTCTTGATGGTGCAGAAATGCTTTTATGATCACCAATATCTTCAGATCATTGATGTGCAGGCTCAGCTCCTCAGTGGATAATTACAGCTCTATTCAGATGAGTTCCCCAGCCAGAAAAATATGTCTTTGTTGTTACCTTTACTCAGGGACATGATGATCAGAATGATACAACTTCTATCACCTTAGGGATTTTGGTGTATTATTGACAGCCTGACACATGGTTCTAGGATCAAGTGCTTCTTTTCAGGGTGGAAATTTGACAGGTTTGTTTTGTTTTTAAGCAACTGTTGAAGGATCCTCAAACTCAGTCTGGCTATCAGAGTGACTGAAATGGTTGCTTCATCTGGATCCATCCAGTTTGCTGGATGGATTCCAGAAGTTAATAGATGGCTTACAAGGCTAAAGTTGTGGCTGTGGTAGTTATACTACCAATAGTCAGTGGAATCATAGGTGCAGTTTGTCAGATAGATTGGGTGCCTGATAAGCTGAAGTGATGATGGTAGTCTGCACACCAGAGGCAGAAAATACAGTGGGTAATGAGAACACTAACACTAACACTTTTGGGCTTCTTGTGCAAGAAAGCAGATGCCACAAAAATTGAAGAAACAACACCATAACTTTGACACAGAGGAGACATAAAAACATTTGTTGGTCTGAAGATCTTGGCAATTACACAGCTGCAGAACCTGAGAAGTCCTTCTAGGAGACAGAGACAGGAGATATGAGACAGTTGCTCCTAACTGAAATGTGCATAATAGCTCTTGGGGTACTAGAAGATAGGTATGAAGAATGGCATGGTGGTAAACCTGGTCTAACCCACAGAAGGAATTGACAGTATCCTCTGTAGAGTTGCTGTGGTGAATGTGGAGGTCTGTATGAGAAGTCACACCCATGGAATACAGTGTTCTGGACAGAAACAGGACAGTGGCCATTGCTTTCAAGGTCTACTGCACCCTCAAGATCAAGACCTTAACTTCCCATGCCTCTTTTCATGATATCAGCTGTTCTTGAGACTGTAAGAGGTGGCATATCAAAGAAGACTGGATCATTATCAGTGTCTCAACACTGAACAGTGCAAAGACAGATCTGCTATTAAGGCAGATTACTGTCAGGGAGGAGAGGATTCCAAAATCCCTTTTTACAAAAATGAGGCCACAAACTGTATCTCATTTGTTTGGTTCTCCACAGCCCTATAATGGACAAGTGAAGGATTGGTGACAAATGAGAAGTAGAACTTCTCAGTTGGAATTCAACTGTTGATACCAAAAATGTTGAAGACAAAGATGTAATTGGTGACATTAATACTGAGTCCACACTCTGATCTTGTGGAAAGTTAGAAGGCAGTTTGGAATGAGCTTCATTGTATACTTACCTTCACACTTCTTTTTTCTGGAGAATAACACATTTTCAGACATTTCTTCAATAGCTCACCAAAACTATTCAGTGCACACCATGTTGCTTTGTAGAGTGTAGTAAGTGTACATCAGGTTGTTTTGCAATAGGAAGACCTCTTGAGCAGCATGCAATATCAGAGGCACTGCAAGATGTACCATTACTGAAGGCAAAGCAAGAATAAATGGAAGGAGGGGTACTTAGATCCTGTCCATGCCAAAGCTTGGAAGGCTTCTGTATGTGCCAAGGCACAAAGTTGCAGAGCTGATTCTGAGTAGCTTGTTTGGTGAAGTTCTGGCACTGCTTACACTTTTGCACAATATGCACTTCATCAAGGCAAAACAAACAGTGGGAATTACTGTTTTCTGTTCACTGTATGAACTTCCTAAAGTCAGCCTCTGAGCTTAGAGACATGGAAGAAATGGCTCAAAGCTTAATAGTGAGGGGGAAATATTCAGTAAGAGAGAATGAAATCTATAGTTAGGAGACAAAATGACAAGGACATGTTCAGTACAAGTGCAGAACAACCCATGTGGGTGAGTCATACAAACAACAAAGAAACTGGAAATGCTTATCTTCCTCTCACAAACAGAGTACTGTAGTCTGTGACAAAAACTGAAGTTGGGTCAACCCAGGAACTCTGGAGCCCAGTTGAAATCTAACAAAAGGTTTTGTTCCCCAAGTTGATCCATTTGCTACATTTTGGTTTCTTTTCTCCCACCATGGTTGAAATGACTTGAAGGCATACAAGAACAATAACATTTCTGTTGATTTTGCTAATTGTCAAGTCAGCTCCAATTTACCATGACCCTATGAATGAGAGATCTCCAAGAGCCCTGGTTATTCACTTTAATAAACTAAGAGTTGTCACTTCCTTGATTGAGTCAATCCACCTGTAATGTAGTCTTCTTCTTTTCCTGCTGCCTTCAATTTTCCCTAACATTAATGTCTTTTCTAATGAGTTATGTCATCTCATGATATGCCAGAAGTATGATAGGCTCAGTTTAATCATTTTGGCTTCTACAGAAAGCTCAGGTTTGTTTTGTTCTTTGATCCATTAAATTGGTATTTTTGGCAGTCCACAGTATCCTTAAAACTTTCCTCCAGCACCACATTCCAAATGGGTTGATTCTCTATCTGTCAGATTCCTTCACTGCCCAGCTTTCACAGCCATATATAGAAAATGCAAATACAATGGCGTGGATTATTCTGACATTGGCATTTTATTGTATTTAATTAAACTTAATATCATTTAGTTTTTGGTTTCCACCAATATGTTCCTAGTGTGAGACAAAATACGCAGATTTTAAAAATCATTTACTTTTTGTGTGGTGGTGGTAATCCAGTCCTCACCTCCAAATGTTCCTATTTTTCTTTATAAAATGGTTGTGGATATTCTCATATATGACACATGAGGTAAAACAGGTAAAAGGGTGTGCCTGTGCCCACAGAAAACTAGATTAGATTTTCTGAGTAGAATGAAACAATATGACTAAATATTTGGAAATTGTCACTTCCATATCACTTGCTGAGTGAAACACGAAAAGTCTCTTCCTCCCTCTCTCTCTCTCTGTCTCTCTTGCAGTACACCTGGTGCATTTTAGAGCTTTCACTGCTATTTACATAGTTACATAATCATAGAGAACTAACTAGTCTACTAGCTTGCTTATAGCTACTGATTGCATGGCCACAGAGAAGCCGAATCCCACTCTTCCACAATCAACCTGGAAATGCAAGACAACAGCCTCTTAGCAAACCAGTAAAAATGGCTTTTGCCATCAGGCTGACGAAAATGGTATATAGCTGAAGAAGGGAATTCCCAGATTTTGCAGCCAGTGCAGAAACCAAACAGACTGATGGAAGAAGACTCTGTATCTCTTCCATGACCCCACTTTTAAATTTCCTACATAAAATGCTTGATCATGTAATTCAAACCTAGTTTGCTCTCTCTGATATGAAGCAAGATCCAAACTGTAGACAAAAGGACACATTATTTCAAATGTATCTTTGTATCTAATGATGAAGGGTGGTGGGGTTGAAATGGAAACTGAATTGGCTTGGAGAGTATGTGTGTCAGGATCACAGAATCCTGTATTTGCACTGGAAAGACTTCTTTAGTTTCTCCCTCAAATAAATTCCAGCTTCAGAAGAGGGTTTTTACTCAAGACTGCAGTAGTACTAAAAAGTTGAATTCCCTCTCTAGGAATGCTCTGATCCCATTAATTTTTACCCTTCTCCACTTGCAAAAATTTGCATTAATACTCAGCACCCTTTGTACAAAGACACATTTGGCATCACTGTACTTTGGCTCTGTGTCAAAATGTTCCTGTGTAAACTGTGACATTGCCAATCATGTAAAATTGCCAGGTAAGTTGCTTAATTCAAAACTAATATAAATTTAGATGCATAACAAGTTTCAGGGTATGGAGTCAGCTGACAGGGTGCATCAAATAAACTTCTTGCCATGGTATGTGTATGTGCTTCAAGTTATTCATCAACATATGGAGACCATGTGAATTTCTTAGGGTTTTCTTAGGGAAGGAATACTCAGAGGTGGTTTTGCCAGTTCCTTCCTCTGACATATAGCCTAAAGTACTTGGTATTCATTGGTGGTCTTCCATCCAAGTAACCATGACTGACCCTATTTAGCTCCAAATTCAGATAGGATCTGGTTCCTTTAGAGTGTTTGGGTCCCTCTTGTACAGACAATGGCAGTAGGGTACAATCAGAGAATCATGGAGTTGGAGGGGCTCTATGAGCCATCAGGTCCAACTCCTACTCAGTGGGGAATATTCAGCTAAAGCATCCCCAGCAGGTACCTGTCCAGTCTCTTTTAGAGGACATCCAAAGAAGGAGATCCTGTCAGCTCTCTAGGCAATTGGTTCCACTGCCAAACCACTCTCACTGTCAGGACGTTCCTTCTAATGTTCAATAGAAATCTATCCATCTGTAATTTAAAACCATTAGACCTCATTCTACCCTCTGAGACAGCAGAGAACAAGCTTGCACCCTCCTCTTTGTGGCATCCCTTTCGGTATTTAAAGAGTGTGATCATGTCACTCTTCAATCTTCTCTTCACCAAGCTGAACATGCCCATATCCCTCAATCTGTCCTCATAAGTTTGGTTCTCCATACCTCTTATCATCTTTATTGCCCTTCTCTGAACTTGCTCCAACTTGTTTATACTCCTTTTAAAATGAGGCAGCTAGAACTGAACCCAATACTGTAGATGAGGCCTGACCAGTTCAGAATATAAGAGCATTATTACTTGCCTTGATTTGGAAGCTATGCTTCTATTAATGCAGGTTAAAATGGCATTTCCTTTCTTTGAGGCAGCATCACACTGCTGGCTCATGTTCAACTTGTGATCAGCACTGTATCACCCTATACCTGTGCCTTTGGTTTTTGTGGCCTAAAATGTAGAATTTTGCATTTGTCTCTGTTGAATTTTATTAATAACAACCCACTTTTCTAGTTTATCAAGGTCCTTTTCACTTCTGTTCCTACCCTCCAATGTGTTAGCTACCCCGCCCAGTTTTGTATCATCTGCAAATTGGTAAGGATTCCCTCCACCCCATCCTCTGAATCACTGATAAAAATATTGAAGAGCATCAGCCCCAGAATGTGGAGCTCCTTATGGGACTCCACATGGGACCTTCCAATATGAAGCACAGCTACTGATAGCAACCCCTTTACCATGGTCTTCCAACCAATTATGGATCCATTTGATGGTCTTTCCTTCTATTCCACATTTAGTTAGGTTGCTATTCAAAATACCATGGGAGACCTTATCAAATGCTCTGCTGAAATATAAATAAATGACACCCATAGCATTCCTACCATCTATTAAACTAGTGACTCAACAACAAAAAAAAAGGATATAAGGTTAGGTTGTTCTTGGCAAACCCATGCTGACTCCTACTGATCACTGTATTATCATCAAGATACTTGCAGAAAGACTCCTGTATAATCCATTCTATTATTTTGCCCGGTATTGGGATCAGGCTGACTAGCTTGTAGGTAGATTAACAGAACTGAGGGTAAGACTTGGACAGATGCTTCAGTTACAAGTTTTTGGAGGCACTAACAACCATGAACTTTTTATTCCTTTTTTTTTTAAAGTCTTCTTTCATATCTTCATGTGCACATTTGGAAGTTCTGTGTACCCTTAGAACTTTGGAAATGTGTTTAAACTTTGGTGATTAAAAATACAGAAAATATCATGATGATAAAACATTTATCACTACTTTATAGTAAAATTTGTCTCACATGTCTAATAATTACATGAAATTTTTATCAGCACAGTAGCAGAGAAGAAAGAATGGGAGAGGGGAATCTCCCCTCATAACAAAGCAAGAGTATTTTGCATGTGATCAAATTATAGCAATTATGAAACAAAAGCTTTTATCCTTTTTGTGTTTGCTTTGTGGGAGAGATACATGATTATCTTTTTTGCTGCTATGTTTTGTTCCTTTTGGTACCACAGAGTTAATAACTTCACCTTGATGCAGAAAGTCTGTGATTTATCAGTTCCTCCTTTATCCAGTGCTGCCACAACCTGGAGAAGTAGAGCCAGTCATGATGCAGAGATCAGACTTTGGTCACAGCTACTTGAAAAAAAAATATAAACCACTCTCTGATGATAGACAAATGTGTCTTGTTAGCAACAGCCAAAAAGCGCTTGACTTGTACTAATAACAAAAAGGCCATGTTGGTCACCATGGGTCTAAAGACGAAGCACCCTGTCACTGCCTTGGTTGGGAAATTAGCAAATAATGTTCCTTTTCTTTGATAAATGGGTGACAGTTCTCTCTCACCAATCATTTTTTAACATTTTGATGCATGTCTATGATCCCGCTGGAGGAACAGAAAAGTTTACTGGCCCTCAATTTTCAGATGATGAATGGAACACTCTAAATGTGCGATTTCTGTATGAGGTATAGTTCATTTTAAGCAATTCTAGTAAATGGGTGTCACTGATTAGAACAAATAGTCTACTTGTGCAATAGCACAAATGGTATGTCTCATTCTTCTGGTCTCCTCTGAGACAGAAAAGAAAGGGGACAACAATGACCATGTTATATTTATTGGAACTGCAGCTGTTTAAAAGGAACTATTTTATGCAACTTTAATATACTTCAACATGATAGGTCATCAATAATTTTTTAAAAAATCTTCATTATTGTTGGCCTAATTGAGATGCTTATTATATCAAGAGTCTAACAATTGTATAAAAACAGAACACTTTTCTTTCCATCTAGCTTTTTTAAAATGCATTTTATGTTAAATACAGGTTTTTTTTTTAAATTGTAACATAGTAACATTAATGGGTCAGCTGTTACAGAGTTTTACAACTGATTAGTTAAAGTGCTTTGAAGGACATATTTGAAAGAATCATCCTGGTAGGAAGATAAAGATATCTTTCAGTTTTTAAGGGCTTTTATTTGTTCAAGATTTGATCAATAAATACTCAAAAATATAGTGTTGCCTTATGATTAATGAATAAATAAAAGAATTAAAAAGTAAGTGTAGCATACAGGTTAGAATAACTAAGAATGTCAACATTTGGCAACAAGCATTCTTTTTTATAACTACTAGTCAACAGATGTTTATTATTCACTATCTGTGTTTTATTCCTAATTTTTAATGACAAAACTTTATGGTTAAGAACTATAATTGAATATGTATAAGAAGTGATCAGGTGGTTTGAATTTAACTAAGGCATTAGCGTTTAGTTTAGCATAATAAAAATAGTATGATTTGTAGGAGGCAATTAACAATCATTTGCTCTGTGGATACAAGTAATTTGTTTAAAGAGCACTGACCTATGAGACAGCTAGTTTGTGTTGGCTGTGATGGAAGGGAACTATTGACTCTGAACACAATGTAGCAGCCCTACTGACAGAACTGCACTGGAATTCACACAAAAGATCCTTAAAGTACTTGAAGCTTGATATCTTTTCAAAGGGTGTAGTGGGTTAAACTGATATAAGCCAGCTAAAATGGATACAGGTAGAGATACAGGTAGTTAACCTTGAAAGAGCCAGAACAATAGTACAGTCACAAGTAGAAGGTATACTTCCTACACTCCTATAAAAGTAGAATGTTATTCTCCCATTAGTGCTGATCCACTAAGTTCTTACGTTGGGGAAGTATATCCGCACAATGTAATTTTAATGACTTTTTTTTAAAAAAAGAGAATGATTACCTGTTATCAAGTAAATTTAGAAGTCTGAAGTAAAGTATAAGTCTATGTTAAAATGGCAGTTACTAATAATGAATGTAGTAATCATCATCATCATCATCATCATCTAGTTTACGTGTTAGAGACTAGCATTCAACATGCAAGTTTCTGGCCATTTCTGCACTATGCTGTTATAGAGCTATTATTCCACTTTCAACATCCTATGGGATCCTGGGGTTTGCAGTTTAGGGAGAGGCCTTCAGAATTCTCAGCCAGAGAGCTCTTTGGCCTCAGTAAACTACAAAATGTTGAAAGTGGAATAATAGCACTGTAACAGTCTAGGATGGAAATGGCCGCTTTCTTTCCATCTCTTTTATGTTTATTATAACTTCAATATCCTTGCTGTTCTATTTGAGCTTAGTGTATTTAAAATTACATCTTAAATCCACTCTTGATTAAAGGTTAATCAAACTAAGGAAGATGGACAGTGTGAATAGCAAAATGTTTGTGCGAAAGAAATCCTACATTTGAGACTGTAGTTGAAGTCAATCTGTTGGCATGGTTTTCTTTTGCCTAACAAGAAACAGGTATGCCAGATGCACTCCAAGAAAACAGTAGTTATGTTTACACCCACATTGGTATATACATTATATGCTTTTCTTAAAGACAGCATACATAATGATTTCTCACACTTTCAGATGTGTGTTTTAAAATACAAACTGTAACATAATTCCGTTTAGTAGCATACAAATCACAATTTGGCTTAATCAAATAACATTGCAAGGCTTATAATGTAATTAAAAAGTAATCTCAGATATTTAATTTAAGAACCTTCAATGACTTTTACAAGTAAAATGATGAATCTAACCTGCGGAAAACTGCTTAAATATGCCAAGGTTTTTTTCCCAGGTAAGAAGTATTTTAATTGTTATTAAACAAGCAAGTGATATATGACTTGACAAATATTAAAACAAGTACTACACTCAATTATTAATTTGCAGTGTTCACTTTTAAATGCAGCAAATATCTCATTAATTTAATTTTAGGTGCCCACCAGTTTATATTGCATTTTACAGTCTGGAAGGCAATTTACTAACTGGCAATTACATACAGAATGATTGTTAATTCTGCTCCTAAGTGCTAGCTGCTTGAAAACTGTTATGTCTCTCTAATTTTTGACCTTCTTACAACAAGGGTGATGTACGCTGGGAATACCAAGGACTAGTAGAGAAGAGCTGGACATGTCATTTGTGACTCATTCTTTTAATTCACCGTGCTAATCAACTGAACTGCCACAGTTTCCCAAGGTAATTGTATCTTTACAATAGTTGAAAGCAGCAGGCAAAGAGGCATGGATAGATGGTAATAGACCTTCCCCTCAGTCTTCTGGGAAACAGCATAGCAATTGTACTGTATGTGACTAATCAGGTCTGGTGTGTGTGTGATGGTGCTGGTTTTTTGCTTTATTTCAAAATTTTGTACTTTTATATCAGCATTCATACATGTCATTTAAATGCCTCAACTTCTGTACGTTGCAAAAGCAGTTTGTCTACCACACTACACCCTTGTTTCATTATTCTGCAGTCTTCTTGCCCTTTGTTCCACCTCATGCTGAGAAGGTTAAATGTTAAGAGTGCCAAGCCAGACTGCAAGCATGGTGGGACACTGATGAGAAACAGATGCCCTGGGGATTCTGCCCCTCCCTCTTATGGGGCCACATAATTTTCATATTGTGAAATACAGTGAAGTTGGGCTCAGTTTTCAATGGTGAGTGTAATTTCCAATGATTATCTCATTGTCCCCATCAATTTGGGGGCAATACAAATCAGACTGAAGTTTCCAGGTCAGACAGGTTCTGACCTTACCCTTCCTTTTACTTTCTGTAGTCATATAGGCTTCCATGCCCCTTAAAAAGCATTTGAAATGTGTAGTCTTATAGCTCTTTATTTTTTTTTACGCTTCCAGAAAATTAATTGCAGCCACAGCAGTTTTAGTAACTTTGATTCACTTAAATGTCGTTCTTTAACATTTCGTATGACTCCTGGTGAAAGGGACAAAGAATAAATTGATCTTTATAAGAATGTGACTTTTAAACACTGTTAAACTATGGAAGTTTACACTGAAAAGACTATTCTAGAAATTACACTCATCTTTTGAATTCTAAAGGCAAACGTATGCACAGAATTATCCATTTATATTACCTGGATAATTGCTACCGCTTTTTTAAAAAAGGACACAGACCTACAAAGAACTGGTGAAGTATTCGATAGTGTTACTGGATCAAACAGGACTAATTCTAAACAAGGTTTTTTTTCATAATTAACTCTCAGTATGTAGCCACCGAAGACATGGAAGCAATGGCATAACTAACATCAACAGATATTTCAAATATCAGACCTCTGGTAAATACTCACAGAAATCTATAAACTCCATTGTTGCATCATAACTATGATTGAAAATGCATCTGTATAAACATTCACCTCATCTATCCAAATTCCTGTTTTTCCAGCTATTTAAAAAAATACTTTCAAGCAATATTCAGAATGTTTACAACTACGTTAAAAAGACATCTGAATAAAACCGATTAATAAAAGTGCTATAATGCATCTCTATGGAATTTTCAGGATAATCTATTGTTACTCCTTTGCCATAAAGTAACCAGAATGCCTGTAAGTATTTGATGTATCTATAGCTAGACTTACGCAAAAATTTGAATCCTGATAGAGTCAGTCGTCTCACAGTGATATTTCTACTTCAGGTTTATACTCCCGTTTTGCAAATGTCTTCTCATAACCACAATCTTACAGAGTTTGTGATGCTTACATTACTTGAAAAGCTAGAATATCACTAATTCTGCATTTGGTTGTGACTATTATTTGTAATGTACATTACCTGCTGTATTAAAGATGACAGTGCCCATGTACTATTGCTCAAAATTTTTTTCTCAGTTTGGATATGCTATTCTATTTATAATATAGTCATAATAAATGAGGATATAAAACATGTCATCACTATCAGTTATAATCTGCATGATACTGGCTATATTTTCACATGCTTACCATACATGTTCCAAATGTAACTGTAGTTTAAAAACAACACCCTGATGGACTTCAATCAAATTCTCCAGAGAGCTTTAGTAATCATGTTTAGAAAGGTAACTTTTTTGTTGTCACTCTACTCTAAACAGGTCTTTAAATCAATTTTAAAAGTCTGAAATTCAAATGCACATTAATTGACATGATATATTTCTCTTGATCACAAAAGATCAGAATGTGCATGTGAGCTTTCCATGTGAAAGGGATGTTTCCAATAAGCAGCCATATGCATTAGTGTACTGCTGTTGTAATGTGCCTTTCAGTTATTTCTGACTTATGACCACCCTAAGATGAACTTATCATGGGGTTTTCTGCTGCTGAAAGTATGTGATGCATCCAAGGTCACCCAGTGGGTTTCCACAGCCAAGTGGGGAATCCCATCCTGGCTTCTGTAATGGGGGTTAATGCACACGTCAGTTGGCTTACAAACCTGTTCTTCTCAAATAATTCCATAAGAGTCAGTTCAATGAATCTGGACCAATATGAATAATTACAACTATGAGAATGGCCTTTTTAAATAACCTGATAACAAACACATTTTCTATGTCACTGAAATAGGCTGTTGGGAAACACATTATACAAGTTTTATGCACCAGGGTTTAATGTTTCTCACAGTCACTAAAGACTATCAAATAAATGTTTCTTTAACATAAATGTAGTGATCTCCATATACATTTATATCTTTGCACTGCAACTCTGTAAACAGTTGTATACATTCATTGATTATGTGCTCCTCCAGTTGAACTTGTCAATAAAAGTATTAGTAAATAAGTACAACTCATGCATAAATTCATTTTTTCATCTAGCATGTTTCCTGGATTCATTTTTTAATTGATGAAAGGTTTATATATACATTAGGTTACACGTTTTAAGACATCCAGTTTGCCTTCTCACTCTGTTATACCTTACCAAGACAAACCTTTAAAACAAACATGATCAAAGCACATCAATTGTTGTACATGACCTATACCGCCATGTTTAACGTAATGAGAGGTGTTGCAGTTTTTGCTCTTGTTGTTTTAACCTTATTTAAAGCATCTAAGTATTTACAACATGATGTGCTATAATCACAGATCACACTATGTTGCCCATTCAGGTCAGCTCAGCAAAACATAAGCCAAAAAAAAAAAAAATTAGGCAGAACACTGTTGTATTGAAGATAGTTTGAATAACTGCAACCTAACAACAAGCACTGAAATGAGAACATGTGTATTCCCTAGCATACTGGTTGTGATTGAAACTACTTGGGTATACAAAGCATAATAACAAACACTGGTATCAGACACTGTTAACACTGTATAAGTACAGAAGGCATTACAGGTTGAACCTCTCTTATCCAAAATGCTTGAGACTATTAGTGTACCATATTTCAATTTTTTTTCAGAGTTTGGAAAATAGTAGTTTTCTGGAATGGCCCTGTGTCTTGTTCATTCACTACTTGTGTTATATATGAAACAGGAGGCTGGAGGGAGACTGAGGATCTGTGAAATGGCTGGAATGCAAGTATAGCTTTCAGCACGGATTCATGCCTCCTGCCATTTCATGTATGCTCAGTCTCTCTCTTTTTGCCACTTCTGCTTTTGAGAAGGCAGTTATGGCACTCTTCAGACCTGAGAGATGAACAAACAGGAGTGGTGCAGCAGCCACCTTGAAGGAGGAAGCGGGCAGCATAAAGTTTCCAGTTTGGGAGGTTTTTGGATTTCTGATTTCCAGATAAGGAAGGCTCAATCTATACAATAAAACTCAGTAAAGTCTTCTTCCTCTACACTTTCTTGTCACCTTCTAGCTGGCCCTCAAATGTGCATGATTGGTGTGGATGCTGACCCTTAAACAGACCAGAAACCGTTCTATACTTTATGTACACTCATCAACAAGTTGTCATTGTTATCTCTGCGTTCTGGCCTACATGATGTCTGCACACACTGAAGGCCAACTGAGGATACTGGAGACAGAGAAAGAGGGGATAGAGACTGAGCTGATCACTTCCTATAAATATGTCTATGTGCACTTTGTCCACACAGGAATGAATTGTGCCCTTTATTTAAAAAATGAAATCTTAACAGTTTATCAAGAGCATATTCACACTCAAGTGACAAGCGATTTAAGTATCATGAAGAATTAGTTTAATCCATTCTGAAAGAGTATGAGTATGAAATTTAACGTTTAAGGCTAAATGGCAGATAATACAATTGACTTTAAATTTACAAATAACTATAGCAGAAAATACAATGTTTTATTTGGAATAAATATAATTAAATGAATGTGGAATTGTTTCTCTGAAGGTAAAAGGGTACATTTGAGACTGACCTATCATTTTGAAACCACTGAAAAATTTAAAAATGTGAACATTTGTTCCCTGCATCATTAAAGTATAAA